>JALPQD010000565.1:0-562422 GCA_023101885.1 Typhlomys cinereus | reverse complement strand
TATTATGCATTCAATTGTGCGTGTATGTGTGTGTGTGTAGAACCACGGGCGAATTCCGGAACCACCATGGACCGCCTCCATCTCCTGTTTACTCTGCCCCGGGATTCACAGGTTCCGCCCACCAGGACCAGAAACACAGGCGGCCCCCGCTTCCGCCCTGCGTCTATACATGGGGCCTAGGATCCAAACTCAGGACCTTCTGCCTGCAAGGCAGAGGCCTAACCCCTGAGCCACTTCTCCAGCCCCATTACAGGGCATTTTTAATCACTGCAACAGACAGCAGATTTTTTTTATATTTTTTTCATTTGAAACCAGAAAAAGCTTAACTCCAATTATTGTATGGTTTCTGAAGCACCAAACGTAAAAACTAAAATTATGAGAGAAGCAAATGATCTTCATGAAGGACTGGTAACCAAGCAATGAGAGATTCAAGAGACATCCAGAAGAATGGGGAGATGGCTCTTTTAGTAAAGTATCTGCCACATGAGCATGAGGGAAGTGAGCTCAGTTCCTTTGCACCTATGGGCAGCATGTATCTGTCAGCTAGCATTGGAAGTGTAAAGAAGAGTTAATCCATGGAACTCATTGGCTGGCCTAGCAAATTGATGAGTTCCAGATTCAGTGAAAATCCCTGCTTCAAGAATAGGGTGAAGACAACAGGCCAAAATACAGAGAATAGATGATTATGGACTGCCAAATCCTACACAGAACATCTAAACTAAATCATGCTCTCCCAAGACTTGGGGAACCTGAGGATACAGGAGTGGGGCTTGTACAAAGCAGAGTCAGAAGGTGGCAAGGGATGTAGCCAGATGAATACCCTCTAGACAAGCAGAGCTGTTGTTCCCATAAACTCACAGAAACTGTGTCTCCTTCCAGAAATTCCTACATAGGATTTGGACCATCAGCAGTTCACCATGCAAGAGGAAAGGCTGCACGTGACACCACATGCTCCTGAGAAACTAATGAAGGTATATGTTGGATGGGGGAGAACTGTTTTCACAAATGGATACACACGGATATAAGGTCCCTGCTCCAGCAAATGCTCATGTACATGCCAACATAAACTACCCAGATAAACATCAAAAACACTTGAACGTAAGAGAGAACATGATTGGTGAAGAAGCAGCTTTTACTGGGAGAAAGATGTGATTGGGATTGGGTAATCTGGGATAACAATGACTTAAATTCATTGTACTCCCATATGAAACTGTAATAGAATAAAAGTATAAGGTGGAGAGTGATAAAGACACCTGAAGTTGGCTTCTGATCTGTCCGCACTCCTACATGTACAGCTGCATATACCTACACATAATGTACATATATTACACACAAAGTGGAAGAAAAGAAAAAGAACAAAACATCTTGAGGAGATGAGCCGCATAGAGCTACCCGCCTCGGCACAGAGGAGCCCTCACGCACACTATTAAACAAGATCAACTCTAATAACTGAAATTATTAGAAGTAGAAAGTCTCACTTTACCATTCATGATACATGATAAGCTCAAGAGCTGTCTTCCATTAGTCCTTTGTCCATTCTCTTGGGGTCCTAGAAAAATTCAAGTTTTAAGCTGGAGAGATGGTCCAAGGGTGAAGCTTCTGCTTGCAAGCAGAAGGATCTGAGTTCAGATCCTAGATTCCATATAAAAATACCAGGTGGATCGGGACGCGCGCGCCGCGGTCCAACCGGGCCTCACCCGAGACTCTAGGTAAGCCCCAGCCGCGCCCGCCCACCAGAACCCCAGGTCAGCCCAAAGGGACCCGGCTCCGACTCCACCATCCAGCCAGAGCCCCGCGCAGAGCCCAGGGACGAGGAGGACCTCCCCCTGCACCCGGGCCCCGCCCCAGCTGCCCTCGGGTTAAATAGCTCCACGCCCATGCCCCCATCCTCCCATTCCCCACCCGGCTCCACTGGTCCAGCCGGGCCTCACCCGTGACCTAGGTAAGCTCTGTCCCTGCCCACCCCCAGAACTCCAGGCCAAATAATTGAGTTTAGTGAAATTGAAAGATCTTAAGAGTTAAAACGACAATGCCAAAGTCAAACTGCAAATCCATGAGAAGCAACACTCAAGTAAACAAATTTCGCACTGAAGAAATTAATCCCATAATGTTAGACTCCAACCAGAACAAACCCGCGGAAAAAGGCCAAGAAAGCCTGACCCAGGATAACAACTTTCAAAATATGATCATTACCATGTTCAATACTATGAAAGAGGAAATCAGGGAGGAATTACATAATCGAATCAAACGCTTTGAAGAGGAACACAGCAGACATCTGGAGGAGTTGAGAAAAACAGTGCAAGAAACAAAAAGTGGCATAGAGCAGTTAAAACAGACTCAAGCAGAGTTTAAAATTGAGCTACAAGACAAGTTATCTTCAAACCAGAACTCTACAGAGAGTCTTATCAGCAGAACTAACTAAGCAGAGAACAGAATTTCAGACCTTGAAGATAAAGTGGGAGTACTAACCAGCTCAATGGAAGAGATTGTTAAAGCCAAAAAGATACTTGAGAGAAATATCCAAGAGATATGGGACACCCTGAAGAAGCCTAACATGCGTATTCATGGAATACCAGAGCAAGAGTCTCAAAATACCACCCCTGAGGAAATTTTTCAAATGATCATCAAGGAAAACTTTCCTCATCTAAAAAAATAGAGGCCCATCCATATACAAGAGGCATTCCGCACCTCAAACAGATACGACCAAAACAGAAGCACCCCACGGCAAATAATAGTTAAAATACTCCACAATCAAGATAAAGAACTGGTGCTGAGAGCTTCAAGGGAGAAAAAACAAGTCACTTTTAAAGGTAAACCTATTAAAATAACAAATGACTTCTCAGTCGAAACAGTAAAAGCAAGAAGAGCTTGGAGAGACATACTTCAAGTATTGAATGAGCAAAAATGTCAACCCAGGCTGATTTACCCTGCAAAACTATCAGTCATGATCGAGGGAGAAAGAAAAACTTTCCAGCACAAAGACAACTTGAAGGGATACATGTCCACCAAACCAGGCCTTCAAAAAATGCTAGAAATGATACTCAAGCGTGAAGAAAAAAACAGGCATATCCAGGAGAACAGAAGGCAAATATAACACCATTAAAAGCAAAGCAATATACTTATAAAAACTACTAAACATAATAAATGTCTGGAATTAAAAATAGTTTCTCCATTATAACACTAAATGTTAATGGACTTAATTCACCGATCAAGAGACACAGATTACAAACTTGGATTAAAAATCACAATCCATCAATCTGCTGCCTGCAAGGAAACCCATCTCACCACAAAAGATAGGCATGCCCTAAAAATAAAAGGCTGGTCAACAATTCTACAAGCTAATGGAAGCAGAAAACAGGCAGGGGTAGCCATTATGCTATCAGAAAAAGTAGACTTCAAACCAAAGAAAATTATAAGAGACACGGATGGATACTACATTTTAGTCACAGGTACAATTCACCAGGAAGACTTCGCAATACTGAACATATATGCACCCAATACGGGCCCCTCCACATTCATTAAGAAAACCCTACAGCGTCTACAGCAAGAAATCAACCCCCAAACGATAATTCTTGGGGACCTCAACACCACCCTCTCAACATGGGATAGATCAACAGGTCAAAAGCTTAACAGAGACACTTTGGAACTTAATCAAACCCTGAAAGAAATGGACCTTACAGTCTCTATCGAACTTTTCACCCACGTACCAAAGAATACACATTTTTCTCAGCAGCACACAGAACTTTCTGCAAAACAGATCACATATTGGGCCACAAAACGAATCTACACATATACAAAAAAGTTGAAATTCTAACCTGTGCCCTATCAGACCACCATGGCCTAAAGCTGGACATCCACAACACATCAAACAAGAGAAAATACACTAACTCCTGGAAACTTAACAATATGATGCTGAAGGAGAACTGGATTCAGGAACAAATTAAAAAGGAAATTCAAGAATTCCTGAAACTGAATGATAACGAAAATACAACTTACCAAAATCTCTGGGACACAATGAAAGCTGTTCTAAGAGGTAAGTTCATAGCTCTTAATGCCTACATCAAAAAAAATGGAAACATCAGAAATAAACAACTTAACAATGCAGCTTAAAGCTTTAGAGAAAACTAGAGCAATCTGAGCCCAAAGTAGTAGAAGAGAGGAGATTAGCAAAATAAGGGGAGAAATATCTGAAATCGAGATTAAGAAAATGATAGAAAAAATCAACCAGTCAAAAAGCTGTTTCTTTGAAAAAATCAATAAGATTGATACACCCCTAGCTAAATTAACCAAAAGCAAGAGAGAGAATACCCAAATTAACAAAATCAGAAATGAACATGGAGTTATCACTACTGATACCCAAGAAATCCAGAGAATTATAACATCATATTTCAAAAACTTATACTCTGTGAAGTTTGACAACACAAAAGAGATGGATGAATTTCTAAGTAAACATAACTTACCTAAATTGAATCAGGAAGTTATGATTTATTTAAATAGTCCTATAACATATAAGTATATTGAGGAAGTAATCTTGAATCTTCCCACCAAAAAATGTCCTGGACCAGATGGATTCAGCACAGAGTTCTACCAGAAATTTAAGGAGTTAATAACACCAATACTCCTTAAACTGTTCCATCAAATAGCAAAGGAAGGAACACTACCAAATTCCTTCTATGAAGCTAATATCGTCTTAATCCCAAAACCTAATAAAGACTCACTTACAAAAGAAAATTATAGCTGATCTCTCTGATGAACACAGACACAAAGATTCTCAACAAAGTCTTAGCAAATCGGATTCAAAAACATATTAAAAAGATTATTCACGGGGACCAAGTAGGCTTCATCCCTGGCACACAAGGTTGGTTCAACATACGCAAATCAATAAATGTAATTCATCATGTAAACCAGTCCAAAGTCCAAGACCACATGATACTCTCAATAGATGCAGAAAAAGCTTTTGACAAGATCCAACAGCCTTTTATGATCAAAACGCTAGAGACAGTAGGAATGGAAGGAACCTTTATCAATATAATAAAAGCTATATACACAAGCCCACAGCAAGGATTATGCTCAATGGGGAACATTGGAAGCATTCCCACTTCGATCAGGAACTAGACAAGGCTGTCCACTCTCACCACTTCTATTCAATATTGTACTTGAAGTCTTAGCTGAAGCCATAAGACAAGAAAGGGACATAAGAGGGATTCAAATCGGCAAGGAAGAAGTCAAGCTATCCCTATTTGCAGATGACATGATCTTATACCTGAGGGATCCCAAAAACTCCACCAGGAAGCTCCTGGAACTAATTGGGAAGTTCAGCAGGGGTGGCAGGATACAAATAAATGTGCAAAAATCAGAGGCCTTCCTATATGCCCAGAATGAAAGAAGTGAAAAAGCCTTGAGAGAAACCATCCCATTCACTATAGCCCCTAAAAAAATGAAATACCTTGGTATAAACCTAACCAAGGAGGTAAAAGACCTTTACAATGAAACTTTAAAAACCCTAAAGAAAGAAATTGCAGAAGACACCAGAAGGTGGAACGACCTCCCATGTTCCTGGATTGGCAGAATCAACATCGTAAAAATGACCATCCTACCAAAGGCAGTATACAAATTCAATGCTATACCAATTAAAATCCCAAAGCAATTCTTTGAAGAGGTTGTCCAAACAATCTCAAAGTTCATATGGAGGCACAAAAACCCAGGATAGCAAAGACAATCCTGAGTAACAAAAACACAGCTGGAGGTATTACCATACCAAACCTAAGTCTATACTACAAATCCATAGTTATAAAGACAGCCTGGTACTGGCTCCAAAATAGACACACAGATCAATGGATAAGGATTGAAGACCCAGATATAAGCCCACAAAATTACAGCCATTTGGTCTTTGACAAAGGGGCCCAAAAAATCCAATGGAAAAAGAACTGCATCTTGAACAAATGGTGCTGGCAAAACTGGATCTCCACATTCAAAAGATTAAAGCTGGACCCGTACTTGTCACCATGTACAAGACTTAATTCCAAATGGATTAAGGACCTTGATATCAGGCCAGAGACTATAAAAACCATAGTTGAAAGGATAGGGAACTCCCTCGAACTGATTTGGCTAGGCCAACATTTCCTAAACAGACATCCAATGGCACAGTCACTGCTACCAACTCTGAACAGTTGGGATCTTGTGAAATTAAAGAGCTTCTGTTCAGATAAAGAGATTGTCACACGAGCTCAAAGGCAACCCACAGAATGGGAGAAAATCTTCACTAACCACATATCTGATAGAGCTCTACTGTCCAGAGTGCACAAAGAGCTTAGAAAACTAAACATCAAGGAAACTAATGGCCCAATTAAAAAATGGGCCCTGGAACTTAAAAGAAACTTTACTAGGGATGAAATTAAAATGTCTAACAAATATCTTAAAAAATGCTCCACTTCCTTCGCCATCAGGGAAATGCAAATCAAAACTTCCCTGAGATATCATCTCACCCCGGTCAGGATGGCAAAAATCCACAACACAAACAACAACAAATGCTGGAGAGGATGTGGAGAGAGGGGAACTCTCCTACATTGCTGGTGGGAATGCAGGCTCATACAGCCACTCTGGCGAGCCGTCTGGAGATTCTTAAAGAAATTAAAGATTGAAATGCCATATGACCCTGCGATTCCACTTTTGGGTATAACCCCCCATACAGCAGAGGTTCACCTCGATAGCACAAGCACGACCATGTTCATAGCAGCACTGTTTACAATAGCAAAGACATGGAATCAGCCCAAATGTCCAACAGTTGACGAGTGGATAAGGAAACTGTGGTACATCTATACAATGGAGTACTACTCAGCCATCAAAAATGATGAATTACTGGAATTTGCCAGGAAATGAATGTCATTAGAAACAATTATATTAAGTGAAGTATCCCAGACCCAGAAAATTAAATGCCGTACGTACTCCCTAATAGGTGGCTCCTAATACCAAACCCACCCAGCCCATCTTGAGACACTCATAGGTAAATCTGTGTATTACCTACAATAATTGCAAGGATTATGAACAGGAGGGATGGGGTTGGAGGGCCACACCAGAAACAAGGAGAGAAGTGATCATGTTACAGTAGAGAAAATAGGCCTCCATCAAGGACTGCAAGAAAGTAATGTGACACCTGGTTAAGTTCACAGACATTCTTTCCTGATCATTTACAACTAAGAGGGTATGAACTCACCAGAAGGGGAGGGCATATAGTCCGGCAGATTAAAAAGTAACCATTTTGCAAATGGGTGATTGACCCCTCCCTTTGCCTGAGGCCATATGACCCTGCGATTCCAATTTTGGATATAAGTATTACATCTACCCTTGAATGTGCTCTTATAATAAGACTCCAGTTTAACAGCTTTCTGTCTCTGGCCAGGGAGTGACATACAGTGCCCATCACAATGGAATGAAGGGCATTACAGGAGCAACAAAACTGCAAAAGAAAATCAACGAACCACAATCCAGAACTTCAGAGACTCTATATCAACCACCTAGAACTAGGCCAGACTAATCTCTCCCCATCCTGAAGCTCAGGGACGTTTGCAGAAGAGGGGGCCGTAAGAGTGTAAGAGCAAAAGGATGGGAAGAGCAATGATTTGCAAGATACTCCACACAAGTTAGGGCTGAAGCAATCATAATTGGACATTGTATGCCCGGCGCAATGTCCAACACACTATTGACCTCACAAAGTCTAGCATCTGCTAAAGGCACCAAGATCCTTGGAGGCAAGGGATTGACAGCCACAGTAGTGTTCCTATGCTTAAGGGGAACACAGGAAGGGGTTCAGGGAAATGCCACTGGGTCCTTGTATGTCATCAGAGAGGAGGGTCAGGCATGCACAAGAAAGGACTCTGGGGGGGCTGGAGAGGTAGCTCAGGGGTTAAGCCTCTGCCTTGCAGGCGGAAGGTCCTGAGTTCGGATCCCAGATCCCACGTATAGACGCCGGGTGGAAGCGGGGGCGGCCTGTGCTTCTGGTCCTGATAGGGCGGAGCCTGTGAATCCCGGGGCAGAAGGAGGTGGAGGCGTCCATGGTGGTTCCCGAATTCGTCCGTGGTTCTACACACACACAGACACACACGCGCGCACATACATACGCACACACGCACAATTATATAAATAAATAAAAAAATTCTTAAAAAAAAAAAAAAAGAAAGGACTCTGGGAATTGGGGCGGGAGGCACGGGGGGATGGGATGGGAGCGATGAGGGGAGGGGGAGCAGGGGGTTGGGGGGGGAGGAGGAGGGAGGGAGGGAGCTGGTGTACCTATTAAGTTTGTATGAGTTGAAATAATAATAAAAAATGTATTAAAAAAATACCAGGTGGAAATGGTGGCAGCCTGCACTTGGTGTGTTGGAAGGCAGAGCCTGGGAAACCCCAAAGCAAAGCAAAAAGTAGGTAGGGCAATCCAGGATGATCCCAATGTCGCCCTTGGTCCTCCACAGGCACACACATTGATCTTTAACACACACACACACACACACACACATACACACACACACACACACACAAGAAAAATTCGTTTCAATTCCAGTTTACCCTTTCTCAATACTATTAGACCTAAAGGGCCGAAGCCCAAAGGCCACCAGGAAGTGGACCCCCACAGAGCACTAACGGACACAGGTTCGATGCAAAAGCAAGAGGATTTTATTCCAGCGCGCTGGGGTCTCCCCATACACTAGAGGGAGAGATGACCCCGAGCTCAAGAAGCATACACTTTTTATACCCTCCTCGCAGGGAGGTTACATCATGTTACAAAATAATTGGCTATCATATTAGTTAGTACAAAAGCATAGTTGTACATATTAGACCTTGAGAGGGGAATTGGGGAGGGGGTGAGTGGGCTCAAGCGACATCTGTATGTACTGAAGACTGAGACCTTGAATAGGGGGAAGATTCCTGGAATCAACTTTGGTCTGATAGCTGAGTCTGGATGTCTGGATGGTTTGGCATCTGGCCCTGTCACAGGGACCTTGAGAGGAGAGGTGTTTTTCAGTCTCTAGCCACCTGTTGTTTTCAGAACTCTGAAAACTGCTGACCACCAGGCTCAAGGACATAAACATTTCTGCCTTTGGGTCTGTTTAAAAATTTCTTTTCTTCCACAATACTAGGAGTAATAAATGTTTCCTCAGAAATGAAGGATTTGTACAATATTGTTTGCTATTTATTTCTTTTATGTTCCTGAAACTTATTTTGCTATATAGTTCAATAACACTCAGATATGCTGAGAGTTTATTGGGATTGTAATTCTAGGCTATAAAACAGAGAATACAGATTGCTACAGTATGAAAACCAAAATATATAGTTGTCTATTAATAGTTGGTCAATAGTTCAATAAGGCAAAAAGTGGAATCACTTCTTAAATTGTGACATAATTTTTTTAAAAAAAAATCACTTCTTTATTTCAAAGGAAAAATAAAAGACCCTTCCAACCCTTCCAAAAAAAAACCAACCCAATAATAATAACAACAATAATAAAAAATCCTATTAGAAACCATAAGGAAGCACTGAGAGTTTGAGTATTGCATTCTTCAAGTATGCTGTTCGGATTTTTTATTTTTTAAGTTGGTAACTATACACATATAAAAAACCCTTAAAAGTGTGGCCGAGGGATTCTGCTTAAAGGTAAGGATTAAGGGCAGCTTCACAATACTATACAGGGCTGTGCAGATCCTGTGGGGCTTGATGCTCTCGCTTCTGCTTCCTGGCAAAGTCAAGGAAGTGTGCAGGTCAGAAGTAATCGTCCTTCCAGGCTAGCGTGAGAAAGCCAGGGAGATGCATGCATTCTTCTGTGGACGGAGAGAAGCCACCCTGAATCCAAAATTCCAACATGGAATGTGGTGGGACTTCACAATAGAGTTAGTCTGGACGGAGAGGTGGCAGCCCAGACAAGAAGGGATGTCAGGCCCAGGAGGTCTTTGCATTTGTTTAGGGGTTTAGTGCAGTCCTTCAAGACTCAATTCGGAATGCCCTTCGGTATGCTGTAGACTGTTGGTTCATGCTAAAGATTGTTTACGATTTGCATCCCAAGGAAAATCATGCTACATAAAAATGATCCAAGATTTTCACCTAAAAAACTTCTTGGATAAAATCTAAAAGATACTATTGCAATTGCGTCTCTTGAAGAGAAAAACATTATTCTAAATGTAAACAGATTCACTCAACTCTCCTGTTGTGGACAACTTCAGAGCAGGTATGCTGCTGTCTGGCTCTCACCGCAATTGCTCGCTAGGGAGTGGGGAGCACTGCTTTCTGCGCCAGCATCATCTGGGGGGTGAGAGGAACCGGTCCACGTAGCTGAAGAGGGCATCCCAGTGCTTCCAGAGAAAGGCAATGAAAGCCACAAAGAATAAAGTGCTGAATGTCCTATTGCGAGTCTTCATGAGGGGGACCACGCAGTTGGCCACTGTGGACACAAAGAGCAAGAGGACCGCCATGACAACTAGGAGGATGTTGATGAGCTTGCCCAGAAGGTTCCGGGCAGTAGCATTCTCCGGCCCTTCCAGCTGTACCACCTGCTGCTGCTGCTGCTGCTGCAGCTCCACCTTGGAGATTCGGGTCTGGCATGCCTCCAGGGCCTCCTGGATGTCCCGGGCCCGCTCATAAGACTGATATGCGATTTTCTCTTGCATGCTGGCCAGTTCCTGCTTCAAGTTTAAGATCTTGTTCTGATGGATCTCCGTGAGGTCATTCAGCTGTTCTAATCACTCGCATCTGTATCGCTCCTCTTGTAAGGTCTGCATTATTAAGGAATAGTCTCTCTGATAATGTTCTTTGAGAGTTTCGAAGGATTTCTCCAGTCTGGCTTGGGTTGCCGGGATCTCCTGGAGTAGTGCATCAAACCCTGAGCTCTGCATGTCTAGGGTGTTTGTTTTGGAGCTAGAGGCTCCTACAGCAACACCCCCAGTGGTATTGTTGGCTCCTACAGAGCCTGAAGTGGCACTAGAACAGTCTCCCTCACTACCATATTTTGGGCTTGACTGGAAGTTTGAAATCACCCCTAGAGCTTTCCCTGCATCATCCACTTGTCCTTCCTCTAATGAATCCTTCAGGTTAGGGATGTTGTCTGCACTGCCAAATTTGTTCCGAATCAGTGATGTAATCTCTCTGGGCTTCGAGACCACAGCTCCTGCTGCTGAATGGGTGGCCTGGGAGAAGCTGGAAAATCCACATTTGACACTATCTACCACACCTTCACTGAAACCAGTCACCTTTGCTCCCGTCCTTCAGACCCCGGTGCATGTCCCTGAAGACGTCCTTTGGCTCCCGGGGGATCCCATTCTGCTCTACCTCACGGAGCTTTCGGTGGTAATGCTCAAGCTTCTTCTGCAGCTGGAGGATGGTTTGGGCAGATTTCTGATTCTTCTTCTCAAAGACCTGCTTGATGCGGGCAGCCTGCTGCTTGTCTGCGCTGTTGGCAAGCTTCAAGTACTCGTGACATTGCCGTCACGGGCTGTCTGTGCAATCTCGATCTGATCCGTTAGCTTTAGGATCTTTTGCTGCAGGTGAGCAACGGCAGCTTTTGTGCGCTGGGGTCTGGACTCCACCCGCAGAGTCTGTGTGGATGCTGCCATCTGTGCTAGAGGCCACGCGCTGGAAGTCTGGGCGAGGCTGCTTCCTTCCAAACGTTCAATCCCTTCTGTGGTTGCCTCCTCTCCTGGTAGACATGCAGTAGCAGCAGCACGAGCTATTTCCACCATAGCAGAGCTAGTAGGAGCATCAGGAGTGGATGAAGACCTGGGTCGGCCTGTATAATAGCAGGTACCCTCCTGGCCAGATTTCCTGTTGATTTGGGGACTTCCCTTTGGGACCTCTGACTCGCCCCACCTACTATGCAAGCTTGTCCCTCTCTTCATCTTGGGTGGCACTCGGATCTGCTGCAGAACACGATTCAGAGCTGTGGAGTGGGTAGGGACACCATCAATTTCAGCACATGCGTTCTGGTTGTCCAGATCCATTTTGGGCTCTGGATCTGTCTGAATTTGCTGCACATCATGTGGAGACACTGATGATCTCCTGTGTTGGTGCTGGAAGAGATGCTTCAAGCCTTGGCCAATCACATTAATGTTCTCCAGAACATTGTGAGTCATTTTAGTTAACTTTTGTTCTGATTCTGTCTGCCTTCTGGTCTCTGCATCTTGGGATTTGCCTCCAGGATCAGGATCCTCATATAAATGAAGGCTCCACTAAGAGGCTTAATATGCTTATTTGCAAACCCAAGAAATTTAAATACACCGCAACTGTTAAATTAGTAAGCATTTGCTTCAACAGTGACTATGCATGCAGCAGTAAGATGAAGGCTTCATGCCTACCTTCACTGTTCTTCCTCAAGCACTTCTAGGAGTGCATGAGTCCTTCAGGAAAATCAGCAGGGAGGAGAGGAGCAGCCGTTGTCCCAGCCAGTGCCGCGACGTGTGCTCCAGCGCCAGGAGATGCTGTGGTCACCGCGCGTGAGCCATGTGACATAATTTTTAAAAGCATAATGGTTGCAACTTCTTCCCCTAGAATCGCCCACATCATTTTCTAAAATCACCTTCAAGCTATGATCTTTAATTTTGAAAAAGTAAATGAAATATGCACTCCACCACTGCTATTGGACTAAAGCATGGGGAGAAGCAGAGGTTGGAAAGTATACCTTTCCTTGAAGCAGAGGGTGAGGAGGCATTATCAAAGCAAAAATGTCAAAATACCTGAAATCTGCCACACTTTCACCATTTTGGTCTTTTCTATTGTTTCTTGGTTTAAAAAAAAAAATCCCAGGTTAGTGATTCAGAAACCCAAATGTAAAATTTGTTTGGAAACTAGTGCATGGAGGAATCTCATTAACTCCTAAACATAAATATTTTAAAAATATTTTTAATTTCTTGTGTATGGAAATCCTACCTGGGGCCTCTCTATGCTAGGCAAACATTCTACTACTGAACTACCTTTAAAAAAAATGTAAAGCTTCTTAAGGCAGGGGGTGTAGCTTGGTGGGCTGAGTACTTGCCTGGCATGAAACCTTGGGTTGCACCCTCAATACCATAGGAAACCAGATGTATGTACTAGCTGGAATTCCAACACTTGGAAGGAGAGATAGAAGGACCAGAAATTCAAGGTCATTCTCAATGACACAAGGAGTTCAGGGCCAGCTTGGGTTACTTGAGATTAGACTGCCTTAAAACAAGCAATAAAAAAAGAGTTCTTGTTCTTGTTTTGATCCTGCAAATGCTGAAAAGATGTTCTAAATAACATTGAAAAGTTCTCACAGAACTCTCCCATATTTCTTCCTTTACTTCTGTTGTTTGTTGTTGTTGTTAAAGGTTTCTTCACAGGTTCTTCCCTGGTTTTGTTTGTTTGTTTGTTTTCTTTTTGTTTGTTTTGGTGAAATCACTTTGTTTGGATGTTGGGGTGTTAGGTGTGTAATAATACATGCATAACTAACTCTCTCTTTCTCTTTCTCCCTCCTTCCCTCCATCCCTCCCTTTCTCTTTGTTTGTAAATGACCCTCTACTAGAGGTTAACAACAGAGTTGTTGGAATTAGGGACAAAGAACCCTTGATGACCTAAAACTGTCAAAGAGACTACCAGGACAGAGAGAGAATCATAATCAATTCTATTCATCTTTGCTGAGCAGAGCTTACATACTGAAGTATCACCTCTGAATTCAATGTCCTATGTATTCATGCTAACAACAAAAGCAATGCTTCATTGCTCTGTTTGGAAAAATATCTGCTCACCGAGGAGTCTAGCCAGGATCCCCTAACTCCAACTCAATGTGACCACAGGTGCTGCTGACTGAGAGAGAGGGTGAGTGTTAAGTGTGAGGTGTTCTGGTTTATTCTAAGAGAATGTTGTTTTTCCATGTTTCTTTTTATGGTTGAAAGAGTATTTATTCAGTTTCTGCTCTATAGAAGAAATGATAGTTGAATAGCAAGCCAAGATTGCACCTTTTTCCAAGGAACTTGAAGCCTGAGCGACGGAGGTGATGGCTAGGGAACAGACTGGGTGGGTATGGAGATGGGAGACACAGTGGATTCATGAAATAAAGAAGGCCCCTCGCACCAAGAACTTCAAGGAAATAGGATAGGGCCGAACTGCTGGGCTTTGGGAGCAAGATCAGGCCTGCTGACCAGGGTATCTCAGTAACCTCAGGATGAGGACAAGGATGTCTGCGCAGTCCAGCTGTGCTGTCACAAGGACAAGGGAAGGGCTGGTCTGCTCATCCTATTTAGCCTGTACCTCTGGAGTTTGGCCTGGGTCAAAAGAGGTTTTAAAATGGAACATTATTTATAGCAAGAGTAACAAACCAGGGGATTATAAATAAGGAATGATCAAGAGACATTTTGAAGTTGAGAAGATCACTTAGTAAAGTACTTGCCACAGAAGCATGAGGGCCTGAGATCAGATGTTCGGCACCCATGTGAAAGCTGGGTGTAGAGACAATGCGCCTGAAAACTCAGGAGTGGAGAAGCAGAGACAGGCAGATCCCTGCAGTTCTCTGGCCAGACAGTCTAGCTGAAGTGGTGGGTTCCAGTTTCAGTGAGAAACCGTTTCAAAAAAAAATGTAGAAATAATTGGAGAAAACACATAGTGTGGACCACTGGCCTCCACATGCACATACACACGTGTGCACATACCAGCGCACACGCACCCACATACACCACACACACTCAACACCACACACACACACCACACACACACATCACACACATCACACATACATACACACACATCACACATACACCACCCACATACAACACACACACATCCACATACACACCACACACATATACACACACACACTACACACACACACACACACACACACACACACACACACAGATTTTATTTTTTAAAATTGGTAGCTAAAAAGTACAGAAAATCAGAAGGAAAAAATAGAGTGCTGGTGTGATGTGGAAAGATATCGATTCAGATTCCTACCAACTATACCCATTCTGAATGATTTACCAAACAATTCAGAAATGAAGAATGATGAATAAACTCAGGAGCTGATCAAAGGCATGATGAACTTTGATTTCCAGGGAAAATTGGAAATTAATGAAAAGTTGAAGGGGAGGAGAAGTCTGTTCCACTTTCAAATGTCTGTTTGACATCATTGGAAACATTTGTTAACAGCCTGCTTCATGATGGGGCAGTGGCAGGAAGCCAGATGAGGGGAAGGAAGGGGAAGGATGTGTAAGACAGACCTGGGCATTGTGTTAGAACCAAAAGCAAAACCTGCAAGATCGATTGCTCTCATGCCTCACAGTAAGACGATAAGAATCCAAGGTAGGGCAACCATTTTTCTATCTTTATTCCAACAGACTATCTTCCTCTGTTCACATTCTTTAATGTTCTGGTATTCCCAGTAATTCCAACAGTGTCCATGGGTCTGAGGTTACATCCAAAAGGCATGACTCTCAATGCTCAGCTCTGAACAAAGTCAGACAAACTAGTTTCCAGCAAGATAACCTTCCTAACATTCCTATGTGCTAAGCATCTTTTTTTTTTACTTCTACTTTTAATTGGCATTGAGTGATGACATTTGGGCTGAAGATGTAGCTCAGGTGATGGAATCCTTGCCTAGCACACCTGAAGACCTGGGTTTAATCTTTAGTAGCACATAAACTAGATGAAGTTGGTTCATACCTGTAACCACAGCTCTTGGGAAGTAGAGGCAGGAGGATCAGAAGGTCAAGGTCAGAGAGTTTGAAGGTAGCCTGGGGTAAAGACTCTGTTTCAAAATCTTCATCACCACATTCAAATTTTACCATTTTATACTCTTATAACAAGATTACCATTTTTTATTATTAATACATTTTGTATTATTATTTCAGCTCATACAAACTTAATAGGTACACCAGTTCCCTCCCTCGCTCCTCCTCCCCCTCTACACCCTGCTCCCCCTCCCCACCTCCGTCCCTCCCACTCCCCCAGTGCCTCCCACCCCAATTCCCAGAGAGTCCTTTCTTGTGCATGCCTGATTTTCCTCTGGGCCCTCCTCTCCGATGACGTACAAGGACCCAGTGGCCTTTCCCTGAACCCTTTCCCGTGTTCCCCTTAGGTATAGGAACACTGCTGTGGCTGCCAATCCTTTACCTCCAAGGCTCTTGGTACCTTTAGCAGATGCTAGACTTTGTGAGGTCAACAGTGTGTTGGACAATGCGCAGGGCATGTAAAGTCCAATTATGACTGCTTCAGCCCTAACTTGTATGGAGTATCTTGCATATCATTGCTCCTCTCATCCTTTTGCTCTTACACTCTTACCGCCCCCTCTTCCACAAATTTCCCTGAGCTTCAGGATGGGGAGAGATTAAGCTGGCCTAGTTCTTGGTGGTTGATATAGAGTCTCTGAAGTTCTGGATTGTGGTTTGTTGATTTTCTTTTGCAGTTTTGCTGCTCCTGCAATGCCCTTCACTCCATCCTGGTGGGCATTGTATGTTACCCCCTGGCCAGAGACAAAAAGCTGTTAAACTAGAGTCTTGTGATAAAGCACATTCAAAGATAGATGTAATAAAAGTGGGAAACCACAGTGAGGGAGGGGTCAATTGCCCATTTGCAAAATGGTTACTTTTTATCTGCCAGATTATATGCCCTCCTCTTATGGTGAGATCACACCCCCTCAGTAGTAAATGACCAGGAACAAAAGTCTGTGAACTTAATCACATGTCTCATTACTTATTTGGGTCCTTGGTGGAGGCCTATTTTCCCTGCTGTAACATGGTCCCTTCTCTCCTTGTTTCTGGTGTGGCCCTCCTACCCCATCCCTCCTGCTCATAATCCTTGCAATTACTGTCTCTAGATGGGCTGGGTGGGTTTGGTACTAGGAGCCAACTATTAGGGAGTACATACGGCGCTTAATTTTCTGGGTCCGGGATACTTCACTTAATATAATTGTTTCTAATGACATCCATTTCCCGGCAAATTCCAGTAATTCATCATTTTGGTGGCTGAGTAGTACTCCATTGTATAGATGAACCACAGTTTCCTTATCCACTCGTCAACTGTTGGACATTTGGGCTGATTCCATGACTTTGCTATTGTAAACAGTGCTGCTATGAACATGGTCCTGCTTGTGCTATCAAGGTGAACCTCTGCTGTATGGGGGGTTATTCCCAAAAGTGGAATAGCAGGGTCATATGGCATTTCAATCTTTAATTTCTTTAAGAATCTCCAGACGGCTCGCCAGAGTGGCTGTATGAGCCTGCACTCCCACCAGCAATGTAGGAGAGTTCCCTTCTCTCCACATCCTCTCCAGCATTTGTCGTTGTTAGTATTGTGGATTTTTGCCATCCTGACCGGGGTGAGATGATATCTCAGGGAAGTTTTGATTTGCATTTCCTGATGGCGAAGGAAGTGGAGCATTTTTTAAGATATTTGTTAGACATTTTAATTTCATCCCTGGTAAAGTTTCTTTTAAGTTCCAGGGCCCATTTTTTAATTGGGCCATTGGTTTCCTTGGTGTTTAGTTTTCTAAGTTCTTTGTGCACTCTGGACAGCAGAGTTCTATCAGATGTGTGGTTAGTGAAGATTTCCTCCCATTCTGTGGGTTGCCTTTGAGCTCCTGTTACAATCTCTTTATCTGAACAGAAGCTCTTTAATTTCACAAGATCCCAACTGTTGAGAGTTGGTAGCAGTGACTGTGCCATTGGATGTCTGTTTAGGAAATGTTGGCCTAGCCCAATCAGCTCGAGGGAGTTCCCTATCATTTCAACTATGGTTTTTATAGTCTCTGGCCTGATATCAAGGTCCTTGATCCATTTGGAATTAAGTCTTGTACATGGTGACAAGTACGGGTCCAGCTTTAATCTTTTGAATGTGGAGATCCAGTTTTGCCAGCACCATTTGTTGAAGATGCAGTTCTTTTTCCATTGGATTTTTTGGGCCCCTTTGTCAAAGACCAAATGGCTGTAATTTTGTGGGCTTATATCTGGGTCTTCAATCCTTATCCATTGATCTGTGTGTCTATTTTGGAGACAGTACCAAGCTGTCTTTATAACTATGGATTTGTAGTATAGACTTAGGTTTGGTGTGGTAATACCTCCAGCAGTGTTTTTGTTACTCAGGATTGTCTTTGCTATCCTGGGTCTTTTGTGCCTCCATATGAACTTTGAGATTGTTTGGTCAACTTCTTTGAAGAATTGCTTTGGGATTTTGATTGGTATAGCATTGAATCTGTCTATTGCCTTTGGCAGGATGGTCATTTTTATGATGTTGATTTTGCCAATCCAGGAACAAGGGAGGTCTTTCCACCTTCTGGTGTCTTCTGCAATTTCTTTCTTTAGGGTTTTAAAGTTTTCATTGTAAAGGTCTTTTACCTCCTTAGTTAGGTTTATACCAAGGTATTTCAATTTTTTAGGGGCTATAGTAAATGGGATTGTTTCTCTCAAGGCTTTTTCACTTCTTTCATTCTGGGCATATAGGAAGGCCTCTGATTTTTGCACATTTATTTTGTATCCTGCCACTCTGCTGAAATTCTCAATTAGTTCCAGAAGCTTCCTGGTAGAGTTTTTGGGATCCCTCAGGTATAAGATCATGTCATCTGCAAATAGGGATAGCTTGACTTCTTCCTTGCCTATTTGAATCCCTCTTATGTCCCTTTCTTGCCTTATGGCTTCAGCTAACACTTCAAGTACAATATTGAATAGAAGTGGTGAGAGTGGACAGCCTTGTCTAGTTCCTGATCGAAGTGGGAATGCTTCCAATTGTTCCCCATTGAGCATAATCCTTGCTGTGGGCTTGTTGTATATAGCTTTTATTATATTGATAAAGGTTACTTCCATTCCTACTGTCTCTAGCGTTTTGATCATAAAAGGCTGTTGGATCTTGTCAAAAGCTTTTTCTGCATCTATCGAGAGTATCATGTGGTCTTGGACTTTCGACTTGTTTACATGATGAATTACATTTATTGATTTGCGTATGTTGAACCAACCTTGTGTGCTGGAGATGAAGCCTACTTGGTCCCTGTGAATGATCTTTTTAATGTGTTTTTGAATCCGATTTGCTAAGACTTTGTTGAGAATCTTTGCGTCTGTGTTCATTAGAGAGATCGGCCTATAGTTTTCTTTTTTAAGTGAATCTTTATTAGGTTTTGGGATTAAAACGATATTAGCTTCATAGAAGGAATTTGGTAGTGTTCCTTCCTTTGCTATTTGATGGAACAGTTTAAGGAGTATTGGTGTTATTAACTCCTTAAATGTCTGGTAGAACTCTGTGCTGAATCCATCTGGTCCAGGACATTTTTTGGTGGGAAGATTCGAGATTACTTCCTCAATTTCCTTATATGTTATAGGACTATTTAAATAATTCACAACTTCCTGATTCAATTTAGGTAAGTTGTGTTTGCTTAGAAATTCATCCATCTCTTTTGTGTTGTCAAACTTCACAGAGTATAAGTTTTTGAAATATGATGTTATAATTCTCTGGATTTCTTGGGTATCAGTAGTGATAACTCCATGTTCATTTCTGATTTTGTTAATTTGGGTTTTCTCTCTCTTGATTTTGGTTAATTTAGCTAGGGGTGTATCAATCGTATTGATTTTTTCAAAAAACCAGCTTTTTGACTGGTTGATTTTTTCTATCGTTTTCTTAATCTCGATTTCAGATATTTCTCCCTTATTTGCTAATCTCCTCTCTTCTACTACTTTTGGGATCAGATTGTTCTAGTTTCTCTAAAGCTTTAAGCTGCATTGTTAAGTTGTTTATTTCTAATGTTTCCATTTTTTTGATGTAGGCAT
Source organism: Typhlomys cinereus (assembly GCA_023101885.1). NCBI lineage: Eukaryota > Metazoa > Chordata > Mammalia > Rodentia > Platacanthomyidae > Typhlomys > Typhlomys cinereus. The sequence continues at coordinate 542,683 of JALPQD010000565.1, read as the reverse complement.
TAAGAGCTATGAACTTACCTCTTAGAACAGCTTTCATTGTGTCCCAGAGATTTTGGTAAGTTGTATTTTCATTATCATTCACTTTCAGGAAATCTTGAATTTCCTTTTTAATTTCTTCCTGAATCCAGTTCTCATTCAGCAGCATATTGTTAAGGTTCCAGGAGTTAGTTTATTTTCTCTTGTTTGTTGTGTTGTGGATGTCCAGCTTTAGGCCATGGTGGTCTGACAGGGCACAGGTTATAATTTCAACTTTTTTGTACATGTGTAGATTCCTTTTGTGGTCCAGTATGTGATCTATTTTGGAGAAAGTTCCGTGTGCTGCTGAGAAAAATGTGTATTCTTTGGTGCGTGGGTGAAAAGTTCGATAAAGATCTGTAAGGTCCATTTCTTTAAGGTTTTGATTAAGGTCCAAAGTGTCTCTGTTAAGCTTTTGACCTGTTGATCTATCCCATGTTGAGAGGGCAGTGTTGAAGTCCCAAGAATTATCGTTTGGGGGTTGATTTCTTGCTTTAGACGCTGTAGGGTTTTCTTAATGAATGTGGAGGGGCCCGTATTGGGTGCATATATGTTCAGTATTGTGAAGTCTTCCTGGTGAATTGTACCTGTGACTAAAATGTAGTATCCATCTGTGTGTCTTATGATTTTCTTTGGTTTGAAGTCCACTTTGTTTGAAAGCATAATGGCTACCCCTGCCTGTTTTCTGCTTCCATTAGCTGGTAGAATTATTTACCAGCTTTTCATTTTTAGGGCATGCCTATCTTTTGTGGTGAGATGGGTTTCCTGCAGGCAGCAGATTGATGGATTGTGATTTTTAATCCAAATTTGTAATCTGTGTCTCTTGATCGGTGAGTGAATTCCATTAACATTTAGTGTTATAATGGTGAAACTATGTTTGATTCCAGACATTTATTATGTTTAGTAGTTCTTATAAGTATATTGCTTCACTGTTAATGGTGTTATATTTGCCTTCTGTTCTCCTGGATATGCCTGTTTTTTTCTTCACGCTTGAGTATCATTTCTAGCAGTTTTTGAAGGCCTGGTTTGGTGGACATGTATCCCTTCAAGTTGTCTTTGTGCTGGAAGATTCTTCTTTCTCCCTCGATGATGACTGATAGTTTTGCAGGGTAAATCAGCCTAGGTTGACATTTTTGCTCATTCAATACTTGAAGTATGTCTCTCCAAGCTCTTCTTGCTTTTAGTGTTTCCATTGAGAAGTCATTTGTTATTTTAATAGGTTTACCTTTAAAAGTGACTTGTTTTTTCTCCCTTGAAGCTCTCAGCACCAGTTCTTTATCTTGAATGTGGAGTGTTTTGACTATTATTTGCAGTGGGGAGCTTCTGTTTTGGTCATATCTGTTTGGGGTGCGGAATGCCTCTTGTATATGGATGGGCCTCTCTTTTTTTAGATAAGGAAAGTTTTCCTTGATGATCATTTGAAAAATTTCCTCAGGGGTGGTATTTTGAGATTCTTGCTCTGGTATTCCATGAATATGCATGTTGGGCTTCTTCAGGGTGTCCCATATCTCCTGGATATTTCTCTCAAGTATCTTTTTGGCTTTAACAATCTCTTCCATTGAGCTGGTTAATACTCCCACTTTATCTTCAAGATCTGAAATTCTATTTTCTGCCTAGTTAGTTCTGCTGATAAGACTCTCTGTGGAGTTCTGGGTTTAAGATAACTTGTCTTTTAGCTCAGTTTTAAACTCTGCTTGAGTCTGCTTTAACTGCTCTATGCCAGTTTTTGATTCTTGCACTATTTTTCTCAACTCCTCCAAGTGTCTGTTGTGTTCCTCCTCAAAGCGATTGATTCAATTATTTAATTCCTCCCGGATTTCCTCTTTCATAGTATTGAACATGGTAATGATCATATTTTGAAGGTCATTATCCTGGGTCAGATTTTCTTGGCCATTTTCCATGGGTTTGTTCTGGTTGGAGTCTAGCATTATGGGATTAATTCCTTCAGTGGGAGATTTGTTTACTTGAGTGTTGTTTCTCAGGATTTGCACTTTGACTTTGGCATTGTCGTTTTAACTCTTAAGATCTTCTTTTAATTTCTGTGCGTTTTTCACTAAACTGAATTATTTGGCCTGGGCCTCTGGGGGTGGGCAGGGACTGAGCTTACCTAGATTGCAGCGTGGTGAGGCCCATCCCTGGTGGCGGAGTGGAGGGGAAGGGGGGATGGGGCGTCGGCAGGGCGCTATTTAAACCCGGGGGGCCTGAGGGCGGGGCCCAGGCGCAGAGGGGATGCCCTCTCCTCCTCTATACTCTTATAACAAGACTCTAACTTAACAGGTTTTTATCTCTGGCCAGGGGGTGACATCCAATACCCATCAGGATGGAGCCAAGGGCATTGCAGGAGCAGCAAAACTGAAAAAAAAATCAACAAACCATAATTCTGAACATCAGAGATTCTATATCAACCACCTGGAACTAGGCCAGCCTAATCTCTCCCCATCCTGAAGCTCAGGGAAATTCGTGGAAGAGGGGGAGGTAAGATTTGATGGGAGGAGTAATGATATGCAAGATACTCCACACAAGTTAGGGCTGAAGCAATCATAATAGGACTTTGCATGACCTGCGCAATGTCCAACACATTATTGACCCCACAAAGTCTAGCATGGACTAAAGGCACTAGGATCCTTCGAGGCTAGGGACTGACAGTCACAGTAGTGTTCCTAAGCTTAAGGGGAACTCAGGAAAGGGTTCTGGGAAATGCCTCATTGGAGAGGAGGACCCAGAGGAGAGTTTGGCCTGCACATTAAAGGGGCCTGCTCTGGGGATGGGGGGGAGGCACTGAGGGATGGGGACGAAGGGGGAAGGGGGAAGGGGGAAGGGGGAGGGGGAGGGGGGAGGGGGAGGGGGAGGGGGAAGGGGAGGGGGAGGGGGAGGGGGAGGGGGAGGGGGAGGGGGAGGGGGAGGGGGGAGGGGGAGGGAAGGGGAAAGAAGAAGCAGGGGGGTTGGAGGGAGGGGACCAGTGTACCTATTAAGTTTGTATGAGTAGAAATAAAAACAAAAAATTTCTGGAAATCTCTTGATCATTTACTCATATTAGAGAACATATATTTAATTATTTTGCTATAGAATAAAATATGAACTTGTTAAAACTCAAAAAAATTACCATTTTAATGACTTTGAAGGGCACCATTAAATAGTGTTAATTATACAGTTAAGGATTGTTTTTACCAGACCTGCATAATGACTGACATACCAACACCCCCATAGACTATGGAACTCAAGAGAGATAAGAACATACAGTGGAAAAATTGGGTACTAGAGCTGGACGAGTGAAGGGAAATGCTCCTCTCAGTGGGGTAGCCCAAAGAGGGGCAACTTGGTATGCCACAGAGGCCTGAAAACCCACAAGAATAGACAAGCCAGAGGGAACCCTGGGGTCCATAGAAGCAGCCAGGCAAGAGGATGGGAGGGAATATGATGGATTGATGAAGGGAAGGGAGAGTGTTGGGAGGAAGGGGGGATGGAGGGAAACAGAAATAAGCACTCAATATGCTTGAAAAATAAATAAATAAAGTGTTAAACACACATTGTTATCTCTAAACTTTTCACCTTGCAACCCTTAAATTACACTGGGTAAAGAACACTCACTCCCTTCCTTCCCTTGGCCCCTGAAAACCAGCATTCTAGTTTCTGTTTCTCTATATTTGTCTACTTTCCAAATTCCTTATGCATACAATCATATAGTTGCTATGTTCCATATTCTTATGCATGCAATCACAAGGTTTCTTTTTGTAACTGACTCATTTATTTATCATAATATCCACAAGTTGTATTCATGCTGCAATGTGGACAAAATTTCTTTTGTTAAAATGGAATGGTATTCCATTGTATGTTCATATCACTATGTATGATACACATGTATGATATATACACATATCTGTATATATGTGTGCGAATTCATGTGTGCAAATATGGGTGCACTTGTGCTACATGCACATGTAGAGGTCAGAAGATAATGTCAGACATTAACTGGCCTTTCACCATGTTTGAGACGGGTCTTTTGATTGTATTTCCATGTCACATACAAGGCTAGCTGGTCCACAAGCTTCCAGGGATTCACCTGTTTCCACCTCCCATTTCCTTCTAAGAGTACTGGGTCTCCTTCTGGGAGTACTGGAATTACAGTCACTCGCTATGGATTTGACTTTATGTGAGCTCTGAGGATTCAAAAACAAATCTTTATACAGGCAAGACAAGCATTTCTATCCATGAGTCAACTCCATAGTCTAACCACCAACCTCACTTTTTGAGAGAGTTTCACTATACATAGGCTATACAAGGACCAGTCTAGCCTTGTACTCTTAATCTTCCTGACTCAACCTCCTGGGTGCTATAATTAATAGGCATGTGCCACTATACCAAGGCTTTTTTTCTTAGTTACTTCTTGATCAATATTTATTCAAATATTCTATCAACTTCTATCTGTTGATAATTTTGAAAAATGCTGCAACGAACATAAGTATACAAATTCCTCTTCAATATCCTGCTTTCAGTTCTTGTGGAGATATATTCAGAAGCAGGAAAGATGGATGATATATTAATTTTATTTTTAACTATTTCAAAAAACACAATTTTCTAAGGAACTGTACCATTTTATGTTCCTATCAACAGTGTCAAGAAATCCGGTTTTTTCACATTCTTGCCAACACTTGTTTATTTGGATCTTTTTATAGCAACTACTCTGATTAGGTGGAGATGCCTCATTGCAATCTTAAAAAAGCTTTTAAAAATTAATTAATTAATATTGTGTGCATGTGTATGTGTGTGTGTGTGAGAGAGAGAGACAGAGAGAGAGAGACAGAGAGAGAGAGAGAGAGAGAGAGAAAGAGAGAGAGAGAGAAAGAGAGAACACTGTATGTTCCTGTGGAGGACCAAGGGTGACTTCTGGAGTCGTCCTGCATTGCTTCTGCCTCCTCTTTGTTTTCCTCTAGGATTGATTTTCCAGGCTCTACCCACCAGGGCCACAAGTGCAGGCTGCTGCAGTTTCAGCTCGGTTTTTTTATGTGGGACTTGGGATCGAAACTCAGGGCCTTCTGTTTGTGAGGTAGACCCCCTAAGCCCCTTATTGAAATTTTAATTTGCATTTTCTGAATTCTAGATCTACTGTGTATCTTTTCATATGCTGTTGGCCACTTGCGTATCTTCAAAGAAATATTTGTTTTTTATTTATTTTATTGAGTTACTTATAAGAGTATTTGTCATTGTACACTTTGTTGTTGCTGAATTGTAGTACTCTCTGAATTGTCTGTATGCTATTATAAACAGGGTGGGATTCTTCAATTGTTTTTACATTGTTGTTAGTCTGTAAATACAGAATTGATTCTTTCTGTGCTGATTTTGTATCCTGTGACTGAAAGTTTGTTAAATTTCTTTTTAGAAGTTCTTGGTGGAATCATCAATGTTTTCTCCACATCATGCAATCTGTAATTATATTGTCTAAGAACAAAGGCAATTTTCCTTTCCTTTCTTTTACTATTTTTTTCTTTTCCATGTCTAACTTGCTTAGACTAAAATTTCAAGCTTTATATTGAAGTTAGGTGTTGAGTATGGACAGTGTGCCTTGTTTTTGATCTTAGAGAAAGGCATGAGGTTTTCATCACTGAGCATTTGTTTGCATATATTGCATTTTAAATGTGTAAGAACTAAGGAGAATGAATCATCATATGAAAACTTCCCAGAAAAGAAATGTCAAATAGCTTTCTCTGAAGAAGTTACCAGCATTTTGAGAAAAATTAACAGTTTTTCCTCAATTTCTTTCAAAAAAATTGAAGCCAATTAAAACTTTCAAAATTATTTTATAAAGCTTTTACTGTTGTACAACTGTCTTTTTTTGAACTGAAACATTCAGAAAACACATGTTGGTTCCCCAGTGTATGAAATTCATAAAGCCCCTTCACAAGGCTACATGAGTAGTAACGACGATGGAAGAGGGAAATGGCAGTTTTGGGGGGGACAGCTTTTAAGAGGCATCATTCACACTGGGGTGGGTATTCCAGTAATGCCTTAACTTACAAGATTGTGAATCCATGCATCTGTCGTGACCTCAGTGAACTTACTTTTTCCCCAATTTAGACTTGGGTGGAATTGGTATTTTGCTGTTGGTGTTCTATCTAGGGTGAACACATTTGTTCACATCTCTCCAGGAAAAGTCACACAGAGCCAACATTACTGTTATATGAAAGCAAAACACAAACACTACATGAAAACTAGACAAATATCCCTGATCAACACTGAGGCAAAAGGGCTGAGAAGATGGCTTTTTGGTTAAAGTGCTCACTATGCAGCATGAGGACCCAGTTGTGATCTCTAGTGCTCACGTAAAAGGTGAACACAGAGGTGCATGTCTGTAACCCCAGAGCAGAAACTGGTGAGCACAGAGATTGGCAGTTCCCGGGGACTTGCTGGCCAATAAGGTTGAGTGAGACACCTTGTCTCCAAAAAGAAGGTGAAGAGCAATTCAGAAAGCCACATGCTGCTGACTTTTGGTGTCTACATGCAAATGTACACACAATTGCACATTCATGTATACACACACATACACACAGAATTCTCAAGAAAATACTAATGGGGACTGAAGAGATGACTCAGGGATTAAGGCTCTGCCTCAAAAACAGAAGGTCCTGAGTTCAGATCGCAGGTCCCATGTAAAAACACCAGGCCAAAACAGTAGCAGCCTAGCCTGCACTTACACCCCTGGTGGGTAGAGCCTAGAAAATTCCAGAGCAAAGCAAAAGGGAGTGTCATAGTTGGGCACAAGTGTCAACTTGACAGTTAAGGGTTAAAGCTCTGGGCACATTTGTAGAGAATTAGTGGTTGAGTTAAGCCCAGAGCAAATCTGCAAGAGATTGTCTAGCTGATGGGGAAGGCCCAGTCCTTGGTGGCTAGAATTAGGCCTTAAGCAGGTAAATAAAATACAGAGAACTGGTTGAGGAAGTTGGCATCCTTTTATATACTTGGCCAGACATGCTGGTCTGCAAAGTAAGAATCGTCTCTCTCTCAGCCATTACACAGAGATGGTGTGGCCAATTCCCTCAGCCCTAGTTTCAGTGCATGCTCTCCCATCAAGCTGGACTGAGAACTGTAATCAGAAATCATAAGAGAAAATAAACCCCTTGTTTCCTTAAGACATTCGATGGTCATTTATTAGCATCTATGTAGGGGATTGCAACAAGGAGGTAGAAGCAATCCAGGATGATTCCCAAAGTCACTCTTGGTCCTCCACAAGGACATATAGTGCCCTCTGATACACATATGCACACACACACACACACACACACACACACACACACACACACACAAATAAATAAAGTTTAAAAAAGAAAATACTAATGGACCAAATTTAGCTTCACAATTAAAGAGCCACATTTTATTCCAAAGTAGGCTTTATTCCAAGATTTTGAGGATAGTTAAACATAAGAAAAGTCAATCATTGTAGTATGTCACATTAGCAAAATGAAGGGATAAGTATGGCCATCTCAATTCATGCACAAAATGCATTAGGCAAAGACCCTTTCATGGCATAATCACTCAATAAACTGAAGAGAAAGCAAGCTTTATGGTCAGGTACAAAGTACTCACATATATGGATTGCAGTAGGCTTGAGGCTAAGGTTTCAAGTCAGGTTAAAATGGCAAAGTCTGGAGCATAGGGGAAGATGAGCAAGAAGGCTTGTAGCTGGGTGCAACGTGACCACGCTGAACAGACCAGAGAGGGGACAGGGTCTGGGCAGCGTCAACAGGCTGAAGGTCCTCCAAAGTTCCTGAGGATCATATGTAAGGCATTTTGTCCTTTTATATATTCTTGCCTTCAATGCAGCTAATTGTAATATATTTAATTGCAAGTAAGGATGGCTGCTAAGAAGCTTATTCCAGAAAGACAACCACCCCAAATCGCAGCATAGACAGTGAATTAAATATGAGGCGATTGGGTTCCATCTTAGGGGCTGTGGTAGAACTACCTCTGCCCTGTTGTAAAGCTGCAAGCTGGTCTTGTAAATGTGACAACAAAAAGAGATAGTAAAATCAACAACATGTGAGACATCTCCAAGGTCAGAGTCAGCCAGTAATTAATGACTAGCAGATGGTCAAGGTCAGCAGCTAACAAAGCGCAACTCACATGGGCAGGGGTATCCAACCATCTGTGAATGGCTGGGCATTACACGAGCACTGCATCCTTTGTCCAGTTTCTGCCCTAGGCAAGGGAGGTCAATGACTTTCTCTCTTTGAAACTCTCCTGCTCTCAGAACTTTCTCACCTTAATTGCTCACTTTTCTGCCATCTCTTGCTTTTCTGTAATTTTTCTTCATAAGGCTTGCATCTGCTTTGCATACTCTTGAGTGTCTGAATCTTTCATCTTTACTGGTGTTGAGACAGTGAATTATGAATTCACTGTGCCAGATCTATCTATCATGACCTGAGTATGGCACCCTAGATCCATTCTTGGGTCATTCACAACTGGGCTGAGAAAGATCCCAACGCTTTCAAAAACCCTCCATTAAAACTAGGAGGAGAAGTCTGGGGAAATAGCTCAGGAGTTAAAAATTTTTGCTTCAAAACAAAAGGACCCGAGTGCAGATCCTCAGATAACATGTCAAAATGCTAGGCATATAGGCCAACAGCCTTCAATTTTGGCCCTGGAAGGTAGAGCCTGAGAAGTCCCAGAGTAAAACAATAAGAAGACAGAAAAATCCAGGATGATTCCTCATGTACCCTTGGGCCTGCATAGGTATACACACTTGAGTGCTCTCTTGTATACACACACACTGTAGGAAGAGAAAGGAACCACCTTGACTAAAAATCACATCTGAAAATCTATGTAAATGTGAATATGCATGTATATATATATATTTATATATATGTGTGTGTGCTATTTGTGGAAGACATGTCTACTTGTATATATGCACATAAACATGTGCATGTATATGTGCAAAAATGTGCATGTGCATTTATGTTTCATGGATATGTTTATATGTCTATGCCTGTGCATGTGTTTGTATGTATATGCATTCATAGAAATACTGCATGTGTGTATGCAGTATATGCAGTGAATTCAGATATGTATGTGTACAATATGATCTCATAGGAAAATGAAGATGATGTGAACCAGACAGCCTTCACTGCTTTGTGCACCAGTCAGCAAAGACTGATGTGTAACTAACTCCTCCTGAAGGACGAGAGAGGTGTGCTGGCTTTCATCCTAGAAGTTGGAAATGATTTACTTTATTTTATCACGCTTTCTCGGATGTATTTCTTTGGTTTTGGTAGTTGTCCAGCTCTTTCATGAAGGATGGGATGGGAACAGATGTGCATATGCTGTTTCATTCAGCATGTACTCAAGCCGCTGCACGGAGCAACAGCTCTGTCGCACCTGCAATGCCGAGCCTCAGCAGGCATGATATTTGTCAGGCTCTTCCCAGGTGAACTTTACATGTCACTGGCAATAAATCTCAAAATATTCCACAGAAAACTCAAGTGAGATGAGGACACATGCGCAGAAGAGATGCCCCCCCCAACTCAGTCACATGATGTGAACATCAAAGTCCCAGATGCCCCTGAGCTCCCACGAGTTGCTCTCACTCCAGCGAATATTCTTCCTGTCTCCTTGATGTAGGAACTCATTTGCATTTTAGTGTCACTTATCTACTCCCTCCACAGGTGCAAATGAGTTGCAAGTGGCAGTTGGGATCTCAACTAACTGCTCCCCACGATGAATAATGACATAGGGCTTTGTAAGCTGAGCAAAGATATCCAGAAGGGAAGGAACATCACAAAGCTTATAAACAGGAGGGAAGGGGAGGAAGGGCCCCAGAAATAAGGAGAGAGGGGATCATGCTTCAGTAGAGAAAATAGGTCACCATCAAGTATTGCATGGAAGTAGCGAGACATCTGGTGAAGCTCACTCTCACTTCCCTTCCTGGTCACTTGCGACTGAGGAGGTTTGATCACACCAATCAGGGAGGGTAGGGGGACTGGCAGATAGATGATAACCATCCTGCAAATGAGACACTGACCTCCCCTTCACTTTGGTGTCCTACTCCTATTCCATCTACCTTTGAATCTCCTCTTATAGTAAGATCTTCATTTAAACAGCCTTTTATCTTTGGTTAGGAGGGGACTTTCAATATCAATCAGGATGCAGCCAAGGGCGGTGCGGGAACAGCAAAATCAAAAACAACAACAAACCATAATTCAGAACACCAGAGACCCTACATTAATTACCTGGAACCAGACCAGCCAACTCTCTCCCCATTCTAAAGCTCAGGGAAACTTGCGGAAGAGGGGGCGGCAAGATTGTAAGAGCCTAAAGATGGGGAAGACCGACGATATGTAAGATACTCCACACAAGTTAGGGCTGCAGTAGCCATAATTAGACTTTGCATGAACTGCACGGTGACTGCCGTGTCGATGACCCTCCAGGGTCTAGCGTGGATCACAGGCAGTGGGGTCCTTAGAGGCAAGGGATTAACAGTCATGGTAGTGTTCTCATGCAGGCAGAGAGCCCAGGAAAGGGCTCTGGGTTATGCCACTGAGTCCTTATACCTCACTAGGGTGGAGGACTAAAGAGAGGTTTGGCATTAACACAAGGGGATGCTCCAAGGGATGGGGGGGAAGGGGGAGGCACTGGGAGAGGGGGAGGGAGGAGAGTGAGGGAAGGGGAAGGGGGGAAAGGGAAGGGGGAGATGGGTGGAGGGAGGGAAAGGATGGGGTACCTATTGAGCTTGTATGATTGGGGGAAGAAAAAGAAACACATGCAATCCCTACAGGCTGGAGCAAAGCAGACATTTAGCTGTAAAGCCAAGAAATCTTTAATTCTCAGTCGCATTGTTAAAACCCCCATTTAACTGTTTAATTTTTGTCACTCTAAAAGTAAACTGAATTTTAAAAAATCTTTTCATGAGTTCTATTCACAAAAGAAAAAAGCTACAACCAACTAAAATATTGATCGAAAATTGAGTTAAGGAATGAAGAGATGACTCAGAGGCTAAGCCTTGAAAACAAAAGACCTGAGTTCATATCCCACATCCCACATAAAAATGATGGTAGGAAATGGTGGCCTGCACTTCCGACCCTGAAAGGTGGAACTTGGAAAACTCCAGAGCAAAACAATAAAGAGGCTGAACAATTCAAGATGATTCCTGATGATGCCCTTGGACCTCCATAGGCACGTACAGAAGACACTCTTTCTATACCCACATTTACCTACACCCGTCCACATACACACCCACATCTACACACATACAAAAAAAAAGTAGAGTTAAAAGCTCCATAACAAGGAAGGAATGTATTACTGCTATATGCAAGAATTATAGATTACTCTCACAGATAGGAAATGTATTTCTAAAATAAACACACACACACACACACACACACACACACACACAACTCTGCATGCAAAAACAACCCTGGAGAACTTTCCAGTTACTAGAATATTGCTACATGCCATACACCTATGTTACAATAAGTTGAGTTGTACACTTATAGTATTTTTTCCTAATGCTACTTGTAGCAGTTCACCTCCATGGTTGTTGATAAAATCACCATAAAATAGCTTAAGGGAAAAATCGGTTTATTCTCTTATGACAGTCTGGTTAGAGTGGGTAGTCCGGCTTGACAGGAGAGCATGCACCAATACCAGGTCGAGGGACTGGCTGTACCATATCCTTGTAGCAACTGAGAGAGGGACAGTTCTTACTTGCCTGACTGCATGTCTGGCCAAGTACACACAAGGATGCATCCTTCTCAAACAGTTCCCTCCAGTTTATTCACCTGTTTGGGAACTAATTCTACCCACTATGGACTGGGCCTTCCCCATCAGCTAGACAATCTCCTGCAGGTTCCTCTGGGTTTAACTCAACTAATTCTCTACAAATGTGCCCAGAGCTCAAACCTTCAGCCATCAAGCTGACACCTTTATCTAATTATAACACTACTACTTCAGAACATCATATTTCAACAAAAGCAACAATAATGTTATCATTAGTGAATGCCAACACCTGAGAAAATGAATAGCCCCAGGTTTGCTTGTTAAAAGCATAGAGTTAACTCCTCAAGTCAATAAGGAGGTGCCGAAAGACAGAGGGGTGGATCCCCGCAGAACAATGTAGGGTCAGGCTTGCAGAGACAACTGGAGAATCAAAACTCAGCATGACTGAACAGGCTACAACATGCTGAACCAATGATCAGCCACGCACACTGGGGTTCTCCTCATCAAGCAAACAAGGACAAATTGCGTAGGCCTCCTGGGATCTTCCTATCCCCCTTACCCTCTCCCACCCTCATCTCATTGTATTGATTCACCTCACAAGTAGCTATGAATGCCTGAGTTAGTTTCATTCCTTTGCTGGGTAAATAAAGGATCCAGACAACTTGGGAACAAAGGGTTTAGTCTAGCTCATGATTCTTGGTTACAGTTCATCAGTCTGGAAGGAGGGTTCATAGCAACTTCCAGAGCTAAGGAAGCTGACCACACTATATCCACAGGGATGCTGAGAAAAGGGCACAATTTCTTATAATCTGCCAAAGTACTAAACCACCTCTTTCTGTCTTATTCACTTGCCTGGGGAATAGTCTTATACAATGTGAGCTGAGTCTTCCCACATCAATTAGATAATATTCCAAAAATTTGATTAGGAATTTCCTTAAGTAAATAACTTCACAGATGTAACAAAAGACTCAGTCTTCAATTGTCAGGTAGGCATCTGCAACTAACTGCCATGCTGTCTGAATTTACATGACATTTCTAGCTCTGCTAGTTGTCTTATCTTTCAAATGGCCTATCTCCCTATATAGTCTATTTTCTACTGTAATATCAAAATGCCCACATCCTAGTATTTTCTAAAGAAAATTGGCTCATTTGGATAAAGGTTTTGGAGGCTGAAGTCCAGGATATGACAGCTCCATGTGCTTGTCCCCTCCTGACTCAATGCTGCAAGTGGTATCACAATGCTGGTGACACAAAGGGAAGTGGTCACAAGGTAAAGGCTGGATAGAGAGATTGGGGGACCTTCCTGGCTCTATTTATAACAACTCATTCAGCGATGCTAACCATGATCCTGAAGAACTAGCTTAGCCCCTTCTGGGTGCAATATCCTTAATGATCTAATCACCTTCCATTGAGCCCCAACTTGTAAAAGTTCCAGTCTCTCAGTACCCTGTGACACACCTAGGCACTAATACTCCCCAAACAGAGAAAGAGACTTGGTCTAGGTTCCTGACGTAGTGCCAAAACCTACTCTGCCACAGGATTAGCACTTGACAGGTATTTGCTCAAAGAATAGAGCAGGAAAAACAATAGGTCTATCAGTCACACTACCAAACCTTGTGACATATGTACTCAATAGGTAAACTGCTCCTGTTTTTCTCTATGCTGAGAATATTGGAGGGCAGACTCGGAGTTAATTACAGCTCCTGCATCCCACAGCTCCTAATGGCTCTCACACAGGGCGGGGTGGGGAAACATTGGGCCACATCTGGGGGACATTCTGTTGTATCAACTGAAGGTACAGATTTTTCTTGGTAACTGTGAGACCAAGGTCGCTACAAAAGGCACCAGACAACAGTTATGTGGTCCCAAATGTCAGTAGGACTGAGGTAGAAACCCTGATGTTGACCAACATAAAATGTGATTTGGTCACAAATGGCAGCTGACTAGCAATGTAAAGCTTTCAGTGCAATCATTGTCCCCTCCTTTTTTCTAGTGAAACAGCTATTTCTTCAAGGGTCCTGAGACAGAGGTTCTATACAAAAGTGTTTTCCAGTGTGTGACACCAGATTCATGGAACTCTTACTATGGCGATACTGGTCCCTTGTGACCTCATCATAGACTTGTTCAGGTAACAGGGCAGGCCTTCTGTGAATGAAACAGGATCTTGTCCAATGGAATGACAATACTGTATATCTCACTATCCCTGGACACACCCACCTCACAACAACTGAACTAAATGCATTGCAATTATGCTCAGTACGTTAGCAATTATGCTAACGTACTATGACTATTGTTTTGCTGCCCACCCAGGAACAATGCACAAAGATTAATTGTGTTTTTAAAATTATGGATTTTTTTGGCAGTGTATGTGTGTGTTTCTAAGTGCATATATATTCATAAACATGACATTGCTCTCTGACTTGTCTCTCCCTTGAACCGAATTGGCTAGTCTAGCTAGCCAGCTTTCTCCATGGGAGTCCCCTGTCTCTGCCTTCTGAGCCCTGGAATTACAGACAGGCCACCATGTCACATTAACATGGATGCTGAGGATCCAAATTTGTTCCTCAGACTCGAACAGCAAGTGCTTTACCCATGGAACCACCTCCTCTGACCCCAGGATTTTTCTTTTGAAACATTCAGCAGTTCTCTAGTTTACCTGCATGCAAACACTAATGAGAGACTTGATGCAAAATCTTAGAGGCTTTTCCAGACAGTGAGGGAAAGGCAGCTTGTCACTTTCTAAGACCCTCCTTCCTGCAGGCCACTACTTACATCCATGAGCCTTTGCAGCTGGGAAGCCAAGGTGAAGAAAAATGTGACCTAAACTGCTTTGCGAGCAGTTTCTCTCGGAAGCAAACAAAAGTAAATTACCACAAGTCTGAAATCCCTTTAGCATCTTCACATTTTTTCTCCTCACTTTGGTAACAGGTGACCTGTAGCTGAGGGGTTTTCTTCCCTCTTTTATTCAGCGACTGTCAGTTTATACCTTCTCCTTCAGGAGAGAATCTGGACCTGAACTCATGCCAGAAATGACTCCGAGACTATTTCTCTGCTAACGTACTATTACTAATAAGAAGTTCCAGAATGTCTTTAGGTTCCTAGCAGAACAGAACCGATGGAACAGGCATGCACGCAACCCTTTTGTAACAGTGAGGAAAAACAGAAGTGATGCAGAATGGAAGAAAATGCATGCAAGGCAGTGAGACTACGCTGATTGCTGGTAAGTGACCTGTTTCATTGCTTGATGGCATGGGACCTTTCCCCCCAATTATTAACTCACTGAGAACCATCAGTAAGAAGAAAAGGGGAGAAGAGTTGGGAAGAGGGTTCAGTTGGTTAAGTACTTGCTTTGCAAGCATGATGATTTGAAGTTAATCCCCAGCACTACTTAAAAAAAGTCAGATACGATGCATATGCTTGAAACCCCAGTGTGAGGGAGAAAATGACAGGAATGGATCCCTGGGGTTCATTGGCCTGCTCGTCAAGCCTAGTTAGTGAGCTGGGGGCCGAGGGGAGAAGTTGTTGGTCTCCATGTGCATGTGCACACACATATACAACAAAAAAGGATGAAACTTCCAGAAGTTTCCTTTCCACAGACCAGAATTTCACCCTCCAAGATGTGAACTCCCCTGCAGCTCCCAGCATACACCCATCTAGCAGCCACAGAGGCTCTCTACCTTGTGGAAACCCAGAGATGCTCTTGCCGGGATTCGAGTGATTTCTTTTGCCTCCTCCTACCATGCATGGAAAGTCAGCAAAAATTTTAACTAGAAAGTTTTCAGACTACCAAGTGCCTAACAGAGTCACCACCACTGAAAAAAAAAAAGAAGAAAAAAGCAATGTGAGGCAGAGTACATCCTCTGGAATATATGACCATGGCAGAGTATTTTCTGGAAAATCAGAAAGCAAATGTACTCACAAGAAGGACCTTCAGGCCCAAGTGAGTCCTGGGTCCTCAGAAGTGCGTGCATGCCGGTGACGTGTGGGGGCCAGAGGAGGATGTCTGGTGATCTGCTCTATCACTCTCTGCCGTATTTCCTTGAGATAGAGCTTTTCAACTGAGCCTGGAATGAAGCTATGACCCACAAACCAAGTGATCCTCCTATCTCTGTGCCTCTCCCAACACTGGGATTATAGATATGTGTGTGGTCACATCCAACTTGTATGTGGGCGTGGGGGATTTAAACTCAGTTCCTTTAGGATCATGCTTGAGTAGCATGCACTCTTGCCCACTGACCATTCCTCTAGATTAAAACTAGCATTGTTTAGACTTTCCATGAGTCCCAGGAGAATGTTGTACTCATTCATAGTGATTTTTCACTATCCAGTCGTATAAGGACTTTTCCAGGAAGGATGATGAATAACTAATGCCACATCTTGGCAAAAAGAGGAAGCCAGACTAGGAACAAAATTAAAAAAAAAAAAGAAAAAAAACCAATGTGAGGTAGAATATATCCTCTTCAGAGCTGTATTTTCTGGAAAAATCAGAAAACAAATGTACTCACATATATGTATTACTACTCATTGGTAGTTGAAACATTTGGTATCCAATTTTCTTCACAATCATACCAGAAACTGAGCATAGCTTCTACTGAAGAGTGCAATGGAAGAGATTACATTTCCATGCTACAAATGTGAAATAATCTAACCTTTTTCTTTATCATGTTCATTCATTAAACTTATGGAACTTTACTTTCTATGCATTAGTTCTTTCAATTCAACACCACAGTGATGAGGACATCTGGGTTGACTGCTTTAACAGCTTTCCAGATTTAGACCCAACGGGCCTTCTGGTTTTACACCATCAGATGATTCCTGGTGAGGTGCATCCCCCAGTCAAATGCCTCGTGTAGCCAAATTGCCCATTCTTTCTTTAAATTGCTTTTGTTTATTTTTCTTTGAGACATATTTCAGCTGTGTAACTAACAGTCTTATCAGACCTCAAGTGCTGCCGTTACAGAAGACATAGTTTTTAAATCGCTTTAGTTTTCATTTATTAATTTTTATTTTATTTTCAAAAATGTCTTTCCTGCATATTAAGTTGACATTGACCAGGTATCATTTTAACACAAAATTTGAAAACTTTTTATTACTTTATATTTATATCGTTCAACTTCCCCAGGAACCAAATAAGAAATTAAACATTTAAGATGTAATATAGAAAAAAAAACTGTCTCAAAATATATCGTCTCACGTACACCACATCCTAGGAAGCATTTCATGCTGGTTCATGAGCTACTGCAGCTAGTGGAAAGAAAGATGGTGACTCTGTTGGTGAGGAATATTATAAATAAAAGCATCAACCCTGCCCTGAGTCTCCAGGGGGCAATATCAAAGGAAGTTGTTTGTTCAATGCCTGCTAAATTGCCAATCAATTCTGTGCTGTTTGCTATAGAAAGTCACCAACCAATTCTAGTGGGGAGAGAGTAAATAGGCATTTGGCAGCTTGAGATTCTTCTTGATTGGAACATTACACAGTGCCGGAGAGATGGCTCAGCAGATAAGGCACTGGCTCTACAAGCAAAAGTACTGGAGGTCAGATTTCCAGATCCCACAAAAAATGTTACTTCTAAATAAACTCACTGGTCCATCAAGTTGACCTGGATGTAATCATTACTTTGGTGTGTCATCAAATTCCTATCTGGGGGTGAATAGATGGTTGTGTAGTATCTCCCCAGGAAAAGTGTTCACACAAGGTATGAGATCCTGAAGACTATAGCATTGAGAGGAACCCTCTTTTTCATGGGTTTTTAACTTCAGGAACCCCAATCAGTTCTCACAACAAGGAATATAGAAAAATCATCTGCTTCTGTCAGCAAGAGAAGACAAGTAATTTTGAAGTGTATCCAGAGCACTTCAATTATCTAGTGTCTGGGAGAAAAGAGCCTTAGCTCACCTGGTGGAAAGGGCATTTGTCAGCCTCCAGCCCCCTGTGTCCATCTGGTCTCACCGAGGGGAAGGAAAGGGAGCCAAGAAGCACTTACTGAGGGTCCTTTCCAGGGACAGAGGTGCACTTAAATAGTCATCAGGCTATTTAATACTTTCCTTCTCCCATTTTTTTACCATCAATCAATAAAGCCTCATTACAACAGTGAGTTGAAGCTGAAAGAGCCACACAGCAATTCTTTTTTTTTTCATTTGCCACATTTATTTTACTTCTTTTTCATTTGCCAAATTTATTTTTTTCTTTTATTTTTCCACTCATACAAACGAAATAGGTACCCCTGTCCCCTCCCTACCTCCACCCCTCCCTGGACCTCCCTGCTTCCTCCCCGCTTTTCCCTTTCCTTTCCCCCCTCCCTCCCTTTCTCCCAGTGCCCCCTCCCCCATCTCTGAAGCATCCTTTAATGTGTATATCAAATTTTCCTCTGGGTTCTCCTCTCTGATAAGGTGTAAGGACTCAGTGGCATTTCCTAGAACTCTTTCTTGTGTTCCCCTTAAGTATAGGAACACTATTGTGACTGTTAATCCCTTGCTTCTAAGGATCCTAGTGCCTTTAGTCCATGTGAGACTTTGAGGGGTCAATGACATAGTGGTCATTGCACAGATCATGCAGAGTCCTATTATGATTGCTTTGGCCTTAACTTGTGTGAAGTATCTTGCATATCATGACTCCTCCCATCCTTGTGCTCTTATAATCTTACCGCCTCGTCTTAATGCAGCAATTCTTAAGGAAGACTAAATGATATCAGGTCATTGTGGAATTCGAAGTTTCATACAACAATAAAAGGGGCGTTCTACTCTGCCTGCTCTGGACCAGATTGATGCCTCATCCAGCCTGTCTCCAGCTCCTCTCACCAACGCATCAGCTTTATCTTTTGACAAAAGAATCACAGGACACACTAAAAGTTAATGTCTGAAGAAAGGAAACTAGTATCAGAACCACATTCAGTCTTGAAAGGTTCTGGAATTATTGCTTAGATGTCTTAAAGTAAGAATGATCAGCATGCTAAAAGGGTTAAAGAGGAAAGAGTAGACAGCATGTAGAGATGCTAGTGAAACTACAGAGATGAAAATTCCATGAAAGAGTCAAAAGGAGGTAATGGAAATAAAAATAATACTGGAAACGAAAGTGACTTATATTAATGTTATGCTATGTTGTGTTATGCTATGCTATGTTATGTTTGAGGCAGAGTCTCTGTGTAGTCCCAGGCTGGTCCCCAGCTGTGGGCTTCTGCTTCTGCTTCCTGTTATAGGCATAAGCCACACATCTGGCTAAGAATTCCTTAGATGGGTCATTAGCAGACTTGGACACAGTCATGAACAGAATCAGAGCCTGAAGAACGGTCCATAAAAAGTTCACAAACCAAAGGAAAAAAGAATGAAAAAAAAAGAGAATAATATTCAAAAACTATATACAAATCCCAAATGGAACGACCCAGGCTTAGTTAACACATTAAAATGCAAAGGAAATAAATTAATGAGAGACACAAAATCACAGGTTCAAGACACTCCAAGAATGCTAAGCAGAGTAGGCACAAACCAAACAATATAACACCACACACAATTATGTACTATTCAAACTTGAGAAAAGCAAAAGATACAGAGATGCTAGTAGAAAAAGAAAACATTCAAACTATACTTTCTGGTCCAGGATCACTGTCTTTTGGAGGGTTGCCGCTGATTCACTGTCTTTCACAGATGCACACTTGTTCATTAATCTCTACTGTGTGTCTTTCAAGAAGTGGGGCAATTTACCCAGAATAATATTATGTGTCCACAGTTATTTTTAATATTTCTTTAGACCCATTAATACTCATTTCATCACTTCTGACAACTTTTTCATTTCTGATATTAATATTTAGCCTTCTCTCTGTTTGCAACCTTAACTAGAAGTTTATCAATTTTACCTTTCTTTTGAAAGAAACGACTTTTGACTTCATGAATCCTTTTGTTTTAATGACACTGATTTCATTGATTTTTTAAAACTAATTTTTATTATTTCCCTTCTTCCAGATGCTTCAACCTTAAATTGATAATCTTTCTTTTGTTTTTCTACAGTGACCACAGTGAACACATAGACAGGACTGATTTTTGTAGCTTCCTTTTCTCATCATATATGCATGAGAACATTTTCTTCTAAAAGCTGGTTTCTTTGCGTCTGAATTTTGACAATTGTTAGTACTATTTTCATTTAACTTAAAATATACTTAGAATTCTTTAAAGATTTATTCTTTGATCGCTGTATTATCTAGAAATGTATTGTTCAAGCTGTAAATATTTCAGTGTTCAAAGTAATTTTTCTGTTTTTGATTTCTAGGTTAGTTTCATTGCACACTGATAAATACCTTGAATGGCTTACATTCTTTGAAGTCTGCAGAGATCTCTTTCATGGCCATTGGTCTCTTGTACTTTGTGGTTAAGTAATATGTTCCAATAATGGTTGTTTCTTGGAGAATTGACACACATCCAACTAAAAGCCCTTAGATGGGCATTTACAAAATGACGTGACTATGACAAGACAGTCAACAGTACCTTACTGCTAAAACTAATAAGTAAAACTACAGACCAATACCTCTCCAGAGTATACATACAAAAAATAATAAAAGAAAGAAAATTGAATCTAATAATGTATAAAGGGAACATTTCCTGACCAAAGATAATTTTATCCCAAGTATGAAAATCTGATTTGCTATCTAAAAAGTTACAAAATGTAACCAACCTCATTAATAAACTAAAGAAAAAATGATTATGTTAATTGATACAGGAGAGATTTTGAATAAAATTGAATGCTTGTTGATGATTTTTTAAATCTCAGAGACTATGAACAGAACTTCCTCAACTGGACAACAAACATCTACAAAAAATATATAGTTGACATCATTCTTTAGTGTAAAGAAGTTAGATGATTCTTCCCTAAGACCAGGAACAAAACAATGAAATCTGTTTCCATGATCGTGTTCAGCATCGTAGTAGGATCCCTAATTGATGTAATGAAATAAGAAAAGAAAGAAAGGGCACATTGATGGTCTGAGTCCGATACTTGGAGCACACATAGAGGAAAGGGAGTCCTTTGCCCTCCATATTTGCACTATGGCAAATGCACACACACACACACACACACACACACACACACACACACGATAAATATGTAAATGTAAAAAAGTAAATTGCTTTCCTACATCTCAACAATATACAATTATAATTTGAAACTAAAAACACAATGTAACCTCACCAGCAATAAAAGTCAGCAAAAATATGCTTGATCTTAACCAAAAGGCTGAGAAGTGATAATGTGCTCATTTCAATGTGGAAAACTAGAAAACCCTGACCAAAAAAAACTGAGTATCTAAGTCAGTGGAGACCTATGCTGTGCACATGAAATGGAAGGTTTGTAACTGGTAGGATGTTAAATTTCCCCAGCTTGATGACTACATTACAAATATCAGCAAACACCTTCGTGGGCATGGCCAGTATCCAAAGTTTATATGGAAAGGCAAAAGACCCCAAATAGTTAACACATGATTGAAGAAGAACAAACTTGAAAGTTTGCCATGTAAGCATGCTGAATGTAGGGAGATGGAGAGACAGCCTGTGGATAAGAGCACTTGCTGTGCAAGCATAAGAATGTGAGTTTGGATCTTAGTAGCAATGTAAAAAAGTTGGACATAGCCTTGCATGCCTTTAACCCCAGGCTGTGAGGGGCAGGGACAGGAGGACTGCAGGGACTCTCTGGCTACCAAGCCTAGTTCTGAGATCCAACTTGGAAGTACCACTGAGAATGATGGGCATATACCACACATGCACACACCACACCACATACACACAGCGCTACATCTTGGAATTGATGCAAAACTTAACACATAGATTAGTGAAACAATTTAAACCCCAAAATATACCCACAAAAAATGAACACAAGGAGTGAAAGCAATTGTATAGTGAAAGAAGAGACTTTTTAACAAATGGGACTAGAACATATGGACACCTGGAAGATGCTGAACTTTTAATGAAAACTTACACAACGGGATTATGCACCTTAAGGTAAAACTGTGAAACAATTAAACAGAGTATGAGAAAAATTCTGAACCCCAGGGATTGGCTATGAGCCTGTAAGTGAAAAATGCACAGATGACTCCTTATTAAAATTTTTTTCTTCTGCCAGGCAAAAGAGATCATTAATACAGGAAGCCAATGAAAATTAGCTTGACATCTAAAATCTCTCACAAATTCATGATTACACAGAATTTTAGTCAGTCCAGAAAACTGATACCCATGGCCACAAATCTACTTATTATATAAATGGGACACTTCTTTTTTTTGGCATGTGTGTATAAATATGTGTGTATTTATGTGTTTACATGTAGGTGAGTGTACATATGTATGTGCATGTATACGGGAGGGCGCTTGACTATGTATGACTGTGAAGAGCCAAGGGTGACACTGGGAATCATCCTGGATTGTTTTTCCACACTATTGCTTTGCTCCGAGGTTTCCCAGCTTCTCCTTTCAGGGTCAGAATTACAGGCTGCTGCTATATCTACCCACCACAAATTTTGATATACATATAATATCTTCTATACAAATTTCTAAAATTTTGAGAGCTTGTGGTGAAAAAAGATATTAAAAAGATTATTTTCACCTATAAAAGATTTTTGAGAAAATACATGATATTCAATATCTTCTCCACCTCAAACACTAAGTGTGTGTGTGTGTGTGTGTGTGTGTGTGTTGTGTGTATTTATCAGTGCAAGCACATGTGGAGACCAGAGGTTGATATTGGGTGCCTTTATTTTTTGAAACCAAACCTGGAGTTCACTACTTCAGCTAAACTGACTGGCTAAAAAGTCCCAAGGATCTATCTATCTCTATCTTGCTGCCAACAATCACTGGGGTTACTAATGCATGCCATGAAACCTACTTTTTCACATGAATACTGAGGGTTAAACATCACCTTCTCATGTTTGTACAGCAAGCACTTTGTCCACTGAGCAACCTTCTAGCACCAATTTTTAATGTAAGTCTAATACATGTAATACGCAAGGGGTGGAGACTTGTATGAACTGTTTGGATGTGAATACCATTATTAGAGTAAACACTCTAGCAAAGGAAATCAAACTCACTAAATATGTAAGAAGAATCATTGTGAATGAATTACTGCTTTGAACAATATTGAATAAGTTATGTTCCTTACCTCTACAGAGCATATATTGCATAAGGCACAAAGATACACACACACATACACATATTCAAATACTAGAGCCACAAGACCAGATACAGTATGACAAGAGTACAAAGGAGACATGAGTTAATCTCACCCAAGTGGAGGATGATGGAGGGACAGACAGATAAGTCCATTTCTCTCATATCAGTTAATTACAGCAATTAATTATGCTTTATTAGCATAACTGTTAGTAACACTTTGTATCCTATGCCTGTTATTTTTTAAATAATTACCTCTACTCACTGTTCCCCCATAAAAACATAAAACAACTACTGTATTGGTGACACGTGAAATAGGCAGAACCTGAGACCAAGAAGATAAACAGATGACTTATGAGTTCACAATGAAATTTCTTTTTTTTTAATGGGTATGTCTTCTTTTATTTCTTTTTTTATAACATTTTTATTATTATTTCCGCTCATACAAACTTAATAGGTAGACCAGTTCCCTCCCCCCTCCTCCTCCCCCTGAACCCCCTGCTCCCCCTCCCTCCCTCCCCATCTCCCAGTGCCTCCCCCCCCAATTCCCAGAGAGTCCTTTATTGTGTATGCCTAACTCTCCTCTTGGTCCTCCTTTCCGATGACGTAAAAGGACCCAGTGGCATTTCCCTGAACCCTTTCTCCTGTTCCCCTTAAGCATAGGAACACTACTGTGGCCATCAATCCCTTGCCTCCAAGGATTTTGGTACTTTTAGCCGATGTTAGACTTTGTGAGGTCAATAGTGTGACGGACATGGCGCAGGGCATGCAAAGTCCTATTATGATTGCTTCAGCCCTATCTAGTGTGGAGACTCTTCAAATCATTGCTCCCCCCATCCTTTTGCTCTTACAATCTTACTGTCCCCTCTTCCGCAGATGTCCCTGAGCTTCAGGATGGGGGGAGATTAGGCTGGCTTAGTTCTATGTGGATGATATAGAGTCTCTGAAGTTCTGGATTGTGGGTTGTTGATTTTCTTTTGCAGTTTTGCTGCTCCTGCAATGCCCTTCACTCCATCCTGATGGACACTGTATGTCACTCCCTGGTCAGAGACAAAAAACTGTTAAACTGGAGTCTTGTTATAATAGCACATTCAAGGTTAGATGTAATAAAAGCAGGAAACCTCGGTGAGCGAGGGATCAGTCACCCATTCACAATGAAATTTCTAATAGATGTGAACGATCCAGTTATAGAAACATAATGAGGAGTCTGCTGCTCAAAGAAGTTGCTGTAGGCGTGACTCCATCTTGTTGGGCGGTAAGCTTAGGTGAGCTGTCTCTTCATGAGACCCTACCAAGTTATTTCTCACAACTCCTGTAAAAAGCAAACTATAGAAACACAATCACGCAGTGATGTCACTACAATGTGCCCCTCCATTCTGGGTGTCCTTGGAACTGGTCCCCTGGGCTCGCTGACTGTTAGGAAAACAACCCTTAAGTTCCTCTGTCCAACCTAGGCGACCCAGGCCAGGAGGACTGCAGCCACTTGCTGGATGACACCATGCAGAGCCTCTGGCAGCAGGGATTGTAGGAAGAAACTGTAACAGTGACAAAGGATTTCAGAAGAGTGGGGAATGCTTATACACGGAAGCCACAGTAATCTTCAGTAGATAACTTTCATGATTAAGTGCAGCTGTTCTGCATTGTGCAAGATCTGCATTACACTTACTGAACTGGGAGAAGTGTAATATATTTTTAACTTCCTCACTGACAAGCTGGAAGGCTCTGTTGTCAACAGTCTATATGGGTTCTGTTACAGTTCAGGTTCTAGTTAGAAGCTTTGGAGGCAAGCCTGTCTTGCTACTAACAGTGCATGACAGAAAGCTCACAAAATCTGCAACCTTGTTGATCAGACCCTAGGAAAACCTTTACTAATCAAAAACTTGGTTTCTTACCAGAGCTGCCCCACTTACTAATCCTGCACATGCACAGCTTCTTGATTGGTAGCTCTTTTCTCTTTGGCAGTGTGTCTTTTCATAGCACATTGCTCTGGCAGGCACAGTGTGCACACAAGGCCATCCATCTTGTATAGCTGTCAGTCTATCACAGCTTTGCAAAAAAGCACGTGAATTGCTGGTAGGCAGGTAAAGAGAAACAATAAAAATTCCCATGGTTTTTATATGTGCACCCCAGTTCTTCATGCAAAACAACTGGACAGGAGTGAAGAACACTCTTCAGTTTGCTTCTTTTTCCTTTCCTTTCCATTGGCGCTCCTAGAATCATCACATAGAAAAGTCCAAGACCCATCCTTAAAATGTGAACTTTCAGAAAGATTTATTGCAGCTGTCTATAGTGCAACCTGAAGGGAAATTTCCTGAAGGCATATCAGGTGCAGAGTTACTGTCTCTTCTTTCTGACAGAATGTCACATTGAAGATCTCCTCTTTGAGCAATCATGAAGGACTGGTAACTCAGACAAGCTACTTGGTAGTTTCCTTGACAGGAGACACTATATGATTAGCAGGCAGGTGACCTACAGATCCCATCGGCCATGCAGAAGTGCTGTGTATATTGGAAATACTTCATTTATTCCCAACTATTAAAAATACTAGTAGTCAGTATAAAAACCTTAGATGAAAGGGTAGAGAACTCCTTCGAGCTCATTGGGCTAGGCCAACAGTTTCTATTTGGAAATCCAGTAGCACAGTCAATACAGCCAACACTCAGTGGGATCTTATGAAATTAAAGAGCTTCTGTTCAGATAAAGAGACTGTAACTCAAGCCCAAAGGCAACCCACAGAATGGGAGAAAATCTTCACTAACCACATATCTGATAGAGCTCTACTATCCAGAGTGCACAGAGAACTTAGAAAACTAAACACCAAGGAAACAAATGGCCCAATTAAAAAATGGACCTTGGGGGGCTGGAGAGGTGGCTCAGGGATTAAGCCTCCGCCTTGCAGGCGGAAGGTCCTGAGTTCAGATCCCAGATACCACGTATAGACGCCAGGGGTGGCCTGCGCTTCTGGTACTGGTAGGGCGGAGCCTGTGAATCCCGGGGCAGAAGGAGGTGGAGGCATCCATGGTGGTTCGCGAATTCATCCGTGGTTCTACACACACACATACGTACACACACACACACAGACACACACACGCGCGCGCACACAGTTGAATAAATAATAAAAAAAATTTTAAAAAATGGGCCTTGGAACTCAAAAGAAACTGTACCAGGGACGAAATTAAAATGTCTAACAAATATCTTAAAAAATGCTCCACATCCTTAGCCATAAGGGAAATGCAAATCAAAGCCTCCCTGAGATACCATCTCACCCCAGTCAGGATGGCAAAAATCCATGATACAAACAACACCAAATGCTGGAGAGGATGTGGAGAGAGGGGAACTCCCATACATTGCTGGTGGGAGTGCAGGCTCATACAACCACTCCGGCGAGAATCTGGTGATTCTTAAAGAAGTTAAAGATTGAAATGCCACATGACCCTGCGATTCCACTATTGGGAATAATCCCTCATACAGCGAAAATTCACTTCGATAGCACAAGCATGACCATGTTTATAGCAGCACTATTTACAATAGCAAAATCATGGAATCAACCCAAATATCCAACAGTTGACAAGTGGATAAGGAAAATGTGGTATATTTATACAATGGAATACTACTCAGCCATCAAAAATGATGAATTAATGCAATTTTCTGGGAAATGGATGGAATTAGAAACAATTATATTGAGTGAAGTATCCCAGACACAGAAAATTAAGCACTGTATGTATTACCTAATAGGTGGATCCTACTACCAAACCCATTTAATGACACACTCAAAGATAAGTCTCTATAATACCTTCAGTAATTGCAAACATTATAAACTGGAGGGAAGGGGAAGGACGGCCCCACCAGAAACAGGAGAGAGGGGATCATGCTACAGCAGAGATAATAGGCCACCATCAAGGACTGCAAATAAGTAATGAGACATCTGGTTAAGCTCACAGACTTTCCTTCCTGGTCACTTGCAACTGATGGGTATGATCTCACCAGAAAGGGAGGGCATAGAGTGTGGCAGATAGAAGGTAACCATTTTGCAAATGGGAGACTGACCCCTCCCCTGTCACCACGGTCTCCTACTCTTATTCCATCTACCTTTGAATCTACTCTTATAATAAGACTCTATTTTAACAGCTTTTTATCTCTGGCCAGGAGGTGACAGCCAATACCCATCAGGATGAAGCATTGCAGGAGCAACAAAACTGAAAAAATAATCAACAAACCATAATTCAGAACATCAGAGACTCTATAACAGGCCAGCCTAATCTCTCCCCAATCTGTAGCTCAGAGGAATTTGCAGAAGATGGGGCGGTAATTGTAAGAGCCCAAAGATGGGGAGGAGCAACGATACGCAAGATACTCCACACAAGTTAGGGCTGAAGCAATCATAATAAGACTTTGCAAGACTTGCGCAATGACCAACATATCATTGACCCCTCAAAGTGTAGCATGGATTAAAGGCACTAGGATCCTTAGAAGTAAGGGATTAACAGCCACAATAGTGTTACTATACTTAAGGGGAACACAAGAAAGAGTTCCAGGAAATGCCACTGAGTCCTTACACCTCATCAAAGAGGAGGACCCAGAAGAAAGTTTGACATACATATTAAAGCATGCTCCAGAGATGGAGGAGAGGGGGCACTGGGAGGGGGGAGGGAGGGAGGAGGGGAGGGAGAGAACGTGGGAGGAAGCGGGGGGGGGAATCTGGAGAGGGGTGGATGGAGGGAGGAAGGGGACCAGGGTGCCTATTAAGTTTGTATGAGCAGAAAAAATAAATAAATTATTGGGAAAAAATACTAGTAGTAAGGATTTTATCAAATTGTATCAGTCTCTGTCTCAGCAGTGCAAAACCATTCATAAATCTTCACCCGAGTACATTTTACCAATGGAGATTTCTCCCATCATCAATTACTTACTACAATATCCTTTCAGTTTTTGGAATTCAGATTAAATGCTTAGATGAGAAGGAAACCAATAAACTCTTCAAGTAACAGATATTTACAGTGTATTTCAGAGGTCTCCTGCCTTGAGAATTTTCTAACTTTATTCAGTTTTATATATTTCTTGATAACCTAATACTCCAAGAAGATAGTCCCTAGGCTTCACCCCCTCACACACACAAATTAGGTCATATCAGTAGAAATGTGATAGAGCAGTTTAATCCTCAATATACACCCCCCCCAAAAAAAGAAGGTTTCATAGTTTTCCAAATCCACTTTTGCTTCTGTGGCACATAAATGTTGGGAAGAAAGGTGGGTTTTAAGAATAACTAGAACTTTTAACTGTGGTTTTAAAAAGAAACCCACCAGAAAAATTAGGGGAAGGAGAAAGTATCTAATGTAAAATATCATTTTAGTGTAAAATATTTACACTAAATTTAGTATAGTTTAAATATGTATATTTAAGATATATTTAAATATATATAAAATATTGTTTGTCCAGGACTTAGAAAAATAAAGTAGTCAGGAAAGTGTTTGCCAAACAAGTATGAGGATCAGAGTTTGATCCACTTAACCCACATTGCTAACTCAGTGCTTAGAGAAAGGCAGATCCCTAGAACTAAATGTCCAGATAATATAACTTAATCCATGATCCACGGGTCCTAATGAGATACCTTGTCTCAAAAACCATAACGTAGGGCGCTCACGTGACCCATCGCTGATGTGAGGAGTAGTTCGGATCATCGTCTAGCATCTCGCTATAGACGTGTGAGGGGAGAAAGAGGAGGGTTCGCCGGGCCCGTCGGAGTGCTGCACCCAACATTTTAAAGTATTTCTGTTGATCAGATTCCTGGAAAGAACTCTACAGTGTCAAAGGATCATATCCCTAAAGAATATAACCTGAAGTGGATTTTCTGTCAAAAGCCACAGTAAAATTTCATTGAATCAAGCTTGCCACCAAGACCCCGACAGTCACCATGATGCTGAGCACAGAAGGCAGGGAGGGGTTTGTGGTGAAGGTCAGCGGCCTGCCCTGGTCCTGCTCAGCCGAGGAAGTGATGCGCTTCTTCTCTGATTGCAAAATCCAAAAATGGCACATCAGGTATTCATTTCATCTACACCAGAGAAGGCAGACCAAGTGGCGAAGCGTTTGTTGAACTTGAATCTGAAGATGAAGTGAAATTGGCTTTAAAGAAAGACAGAGAAACCATGGGACACTGATATGTCGAAGTATTCAAGTCTAACAGTGTTGAAATGGATTGGGTGTTGAAGCATATAGGTCCCAATAATCCTGACACGGCCAACAATGGCTTCGTCCGGCTTAGAGGACTCCCCTTTGGCTGTAGTAAGGAAGAAATTGTTCAGTTCTTTTTAGGGTTGGAAATTGTGCCAAATGGGATGGCACTGCCAGTGGATTTTCAGGGGCGAAGCACAGGGGAGGCCTTCGTGCAGTTTGCTTCACAGGAGATAGCTGAGAAGGCCTTAAAGAAACACAAGGAAAGAATAGGACACAGGTACATTGAAATCTTCAAGAGTAGCAGAGCTGAAGTCAGCACCCATTATGATCCCCCTCAAAAGCTCATGGCCATGCAGCGACCAGGTCCTTATGATAGGCCCGGGGCTGGCAGAGGGTACAATAGCATTGGCAGAGGAGCTGGCTTTGAAAGAATGAGGAGGGGTGCCTATGGTGGTGGGTATGGAGGCTATGACTATGGAGGTTATAATGACGGGTATGGCTTTGGGTCTGATAGATTTGGAAGAGACCTCAATTACTGTTTCTCAGGAATGTCCGATCATAGATATGGAGACGGTGGGTCCAGTCTCCAGAGTACCACAGGGCACTGTGTACACATGAGGGGGTTCCTGTACAGAGCCACTGAGAATGATATTTACAATTTTTTCTCACCTCTCAATCCCATGAGAGTACACATTGAAATAGGACCTGATGGCAGAGTTACTGGCGAGGCAGATGTTGAGTTTGCTACTCACGAAGATGCAGTGGCGGCTATGGCAAAAGATAAGGCTAATATGCAGCACAGATACGTGGAGCTCTTCTTGAACTCTACCGCAGGAACAAGTGGAGGGGCTTATGATCACAGGTATGTAAAGCTCTTTCTGAATTCCACAGCAGGGGCAAGTGGTGGCGCGTATGGTAGCCAGATGATGGGAGGAATGGGCTTATCCAAGCAGTCTAGTTATGGAGGCCCTGCTAGCTGCTGAGCGGTGGTTATGGAGGTGGTTATGGCGGTCAGAGCAGTATGAGTGGATATGACCAAGTTCTGCAGGAAAACTCTAGCGAATATCAGTCCAACCTTGCTTAGGTAGAGAAAGAGCATTAAACAGCTACAACAGAAATAAAAGCTGTGCATTTATAGCAATTGGATAGACTGGGAGGGATGTCTAATATATCCAGTATGATTGGTAAATGGGAAATATAATTGCTTCTGATCACTATTGGTCAGTTTTTCTTTTCTTTTCTTTCCTTCTTTCTCCTTTTTTATTAAGAAAACAATTAAGTTTAACAGTTTTGCATTACAGACTTGTGATTTATGCTTACTGTAAAGTGGAAGTTAAGATTGTTTTAAAACTTTAAGCTCAGTAATTTTGAACACTAAAACATTCATTAGGACGTAATAACAAAGTTCAGTATTGACCATACCTGTTAAAACAACTTTTCAGCTTTCCTCAAGTTAGTTACATTGTAGGATTGTACTTAAGCAGTAAGCATATTTAGGTTTAAAGCAGTTTCACTTATGTTAAATGTTGCTCTTATACCACAGTACATGAAAACTTCAGATGCATGTTGGCAAACATGCTTTTCTGTAAAAAAAAAAATCACATATAGGAGCTATGTCAACGATTCAAAGTGATAACATTTGGCATGTTCGTTAATTCTAGCTTTTTGGTTTAATATCCTGTAAGGCATGTAAGTGTACACTTTTACTTTTTTTTAAAATCTGGGACAATTCAGAGGTATAATACCAATACTTTAGGAGTTTGGTCGTCGTTTGTATGGAATTCTGAAGCTTCGATTTAAATCTTTCCTTGTATGGTGAATTCCATTTAGATGTATTGTACTAAGTGAAACTTGTTAAATAAATCCTTTTCCTGCTTTTTTTTTAAGTTTTTTTTTTATTATTTATTCAATTGTGCACGTATGCATGTGTGCATGTGTGTGTATGTGTGTGTGTGTGTGTGTGTGTGTGTGTGTACGTGTGTGTAGAATCACGGACGAATTCGGGAACCACCATGGACGCCTCCACCTCCTCCTTGTTTACTCTGCCCTGGGATTCACAGGCTCTGCCCTACCAGGACCGGAAACGCAGGCCGCCCCCGCTTCCGCCCGGCATCTATACATGGGATCTAGGATCCGAACTCAGGACCTTCCGCCTGCAAGGCAGAGGCTTAACCCCTGAGCCACCTCTCCAGCCCAATAAATCCTTTTAAAAACTGGAAAAAAGAAACCATAAGGTAGATGACTCTTACAGAAAAACACCTGGGTTTGACCTCTGGCCTCCACAAGCACGCATGCACACACACACACACACACACACACACACACACACACACACACACACACCCCAAAAACAACCCCCACAAAACAGTACACACCAAGTCAGAGCAAATAGTCAATTTTTGAATAACATCAAAAACAAAGGCATATGGGAAAGGGCAGTAAGTCTCATTCCATGAGCTACAACAATGATTTATCATGCATAAGGAATGGGGAGC
Organism: Typhlomys cinereus; assembly: GCA_023101885.1. Classification (NCBI taxonomy): domain Eukaryota; kingdom Metazoa; phylum Chordata; class Mammalia; order Rodentia; family Platacanthomyidae; genus Typhlomys; species Typhlomys cinereus. Next base: position 511,160 of record JALPQD010000565.1, on the reverse strand, counting down.
TCTAAGCAACAGACAAGTTCGATTCCGGAAAGGCCTTGGGAGGAATATGTGATGCCAAGGGAATTCAGGCTGTGAATCCCATAGAGACTTGAAGCATCACCAGGCATGGTGGTGCCGACTACAACCCCAGTCCTCAGAAGCTTAGGTGGGAGGATCACAACTTCTTGGTGAACCAGCCCTTTCTCCCACAGAAATGTGGAAATATGCATCAGTGGCTCTAGTGTACATCTCTTTGGGGTCTTTCCATCTGCAGTTGGGACTCATGAGGCTCTTTAGCCACTGTTAGGATTCCTGGCTCTAGCCTGATGGCCGCTGCTCTCCTCCCAGAAGTGCTTTTAGCAGAGGGGTTCAAGATCAAAGGCTCATCCCAGCCATGCCTCCTGGGCTGCACAAAGGTCCTGGGTAATCACCTCGGACCCTGAGGCCAGCAGTTCTGGAATTCCAATTAAACTTCCATCAAGTTCATGATGTGGTGCATTCTTCAGCCACTATTCATATAGCAAAATTTTCTTTTTCAATCTCATTGACCTTGTTCCATTTCTCAACTACTCAGATGCCCTGAATCTCTTGGAAATTCTTTCTCAAGCCCCCAGCGTTTTCCACATGCCCAGTCTATCTTTGTGCAGCAGGTAATTAAAGAAGAAAACATTCATTCTTAAACTTTGGCTATTTGGGAATAATGATCTGGGTGGAAAAGAGAAAAGATTGCCTGTTCTCTTGCAGTAAGAAGCATGTTGAATTCATATCACAGGACACAGAGAAAGCAGACTGTCCTCCTCTACCATCCTCAGTTCTGGCAATAAAGTAGAAAAATTAGTAGACACCCATGCATTTTAGATCAAGCATGGACCTTATGCTTAATCAGCATTTATTTCATTATTTCAATGGGGGAAAGTTGGGCTCCAGTCTTTATTTATAAAACCTGTAATAAATCAGAAACTTCTGCTCCAAGAGAACCAGTACTGTAACATGTCAACGAGCCTGATCCCTTATCAGATACACATTATAGAATTTTATTCCTGTGAATAAACCAATAATTCATAAATCTGATGTTTAATCCTGCTGGTGCAGAACTCAAAACTCTGCAGCATGTCATCACTCTTTACAGCATTATTATTGTTTGACACACAGTTATTAAGCTTTGCCCATTTAGGAATCATCTGTCGTTCCTCATCATCAATCCATGAAAGCAAGAAACCATGTTTCATTCTTCTAAAGACCCTACAGCTGTTAGGAAGGTACCTTGCCTATGGATAAATTTCTCCTTGGAAACCTCTACCCACTTCTTGCTGTATTTCATAAAAGGACAGAATCCCTAGCAGCTTCCCTCCCAAGACTGCCAGGCATATGCACTGAAGCACAGAGCAGACATCTTTGCTGAGCAGAGTCTGGGAGTAGGCTAGGCTGGGTGAGATCTACAGACCCAGATATTCCCAGCTCCAGAACCACTTACCTTCAGTGAACCTGAAGCCAATTCGTGACCAATTTGCCCAGATTCCAAGTAGTGAATCACAAAATTCTGAAGGACCCATTGGCAAGGTGTATCTGAACATGGAAGTTATATCCATTAGTAGGCAATTGGAGCAGATGTTTAGTATTCCCTAGTTAGCCTCAGAGTTGTAGATTGCCTTGCAGACCCAAGGAGTTAAGAGGGGTGGTCTATGCCTCAAGAAACTGGGAATTTGTCAGGGCTGTGGAGACAGTACAATTGATACAATGCCTCAGCACCTGTGTAAGAGCCAGACACAGAAACGCACATTTGTAACCGCAGCACTGGGTGGGTGGAAATGGGGGAAAGTTGGGCTCTGGAGCACATTGCGCAGCCAACCTAGTCAAGTGGGTGAGCTCCATGTTCATTAAGAGACCCTGACTCAAAAATAAGGTAGAAAGCATTTGAGGAAGGCCCCCAATGTTGACATCTGCCCTCCACACACATTCTTACAAATACATATCACACACACACACACACACACACACACACACACACACACACACAATCTGGGAGTTAGTCATAGTGACTAGGCTTTGATTATAATGACTACACCAGGGATGATTCTTGAGCCTCTAGACACAGTGCAGAATCTACAGACTTCTGACACAAGGTCAGTGGGGAATGCTAGTATGTTTCAGGAAATCAGGGATGGTACATCAAAGGGAGAATGGAAGTGCTTTCTTGTGTCCCATAGCCACTGTTTTGTCTCTGTCGTTGAAGATGCAGTGGGACATATTAACTGTGAGTGTTCACCTTGCTGTCAGACTTAGTTTCCTTGGCTTTCTGCCTGGCTTATTTCTTCATTGTCTGGGCCCTGAGCCCTGGTTCCTGGCTGACATTAATCACAGTGCCTATCTAATTAGACAGCACTAGTCCAGCTTGCCTACACACAGCAAACACCTGGAAACCTTGCAAAAAATGCCAGTCTGCATCCATGAAATCGGAATGCACTTTTCAATCTCGAAGAATAATGCTTGAAGGTGTGCCTCATTCCTTTGTCTTTTTCTCTCCCCCCCCCCAGGATTCTTTTGTTTTCTTTATGGATTTCTGAAGCACTTCCCAGGGACTTTCACTGGTCATCTTTTACTGTGGAAAATTTTTTCTATCTTTTCTTACTCCATCACTGGCTGACATAGATACGTGTCTACCGTCTCACTCAAACATCTAAGGTACTTTCATCCAACTAACTGGAATCAAGACAGAGAGCTCCCAACTCTATGACCTTCCACTTAGCATGGTCCCCATTGTTTTAAGGGGCCTATTCAAATTGTCATTGGTTTACCTATCTCTATCCATCCATTCCAAATGGTCCTGAACTTCTGAGTCTCAAAGCTACCCTTCAGCTTGTAACACATGTTTTACATATCTTAACAAAATGCTTCAGAGACTGAATCTTTTGCTGAATCTAGAGCAGTTATTCATAAGTTTACAACAGTACAGGGAGAATACCACTTAATGTCAATATTCATGAATAAAAAGTTGAGTCTTTGGATGTAAGAGCAGAGGGCAAGTCAGGGAATGTAGACATTTCTCTATCTAATATTCCTTACTAGATTTATGAAGAAATGTATATTATATATATGAATATTCATATTAATATACATGCTTTTTAATATGTGTATATATATGTTCCTTTTAAGTTTATTAAGCATTTAATTAGTATCTTAATATTTTCTGTAGCTTTGGAGCAACTGTTGACTCCTTGTAAGCATAGAGAAGACACCAAATACAAAGATCATTTCTACAATTCAACCTAAAATAGCAACAGTAACTAAAGTAACAGACAAATATCCATAAGCTCATCCTGATCCAAACAAATAACTGAATAAATAAATGGTGAGCATGTGGAGTGCACACAGTAACTTTATCCCTATAGTAGAGTATGGAAAGGAAAAAAAGTAACTTTACAGAGTAGAAACTGACATCAACATTTATATCAGGTAATGAAGGTCAACAATAACACATGTTGTGTCCACAGTACTTAATTTCACATAATGTAAAACAGCTCAAAGTGCTAGTGTTTGGATCCCAGCATCTCATGTAGCAAGTCTGGCATCTCACATACACATAACTCAGCACTGAGATGGAATGGGAACAGAAAGACTATTGGGGCTTGTTTGGCTTCTAGCAATCCTAAAAACAGTGAGCCCCAGGTGCAAAGGTCCACACACATGTATACCAGTACTCACACACAGACACACATGGACACATATAGATAAAAAATAACTTGATGAAAATAGGACTTTACCTCTGTTCTGTTGCCTCCAAAATCATGAAATTAGTCTAATAATGATTTTAAAAAATCAGGCAGATTCCAACAGAAGGGCACCTTAAAGTAAGTTGATCCTGTTCCTCAAAACTGTGCAGGTCATCATAAACAAGGAAGGACTGAGAAAGTGTCACACACAAGAGGAATCTGCTGAGAAATGACAGCTAACTGTAAAGGCTATTATAGAGGGTAGGGGAGATCCTGAAATAGAAGCACTCTAAACTTCTAGATGAGGTGTGGACCTCAGTGCATATTGAAGACTCAACGCCAGTTCATTAGTTGCAGAATAGATGGAAATCCCTTACTAGCGTCACGATTGCTATATTAATCTAAAACTATTTTAATATCAAAAGCGCCTTTAAAAATTCTATTCAGGGGCTGGAGAGATGGCTCAGGAGTTAAAACTCTGCCTCACAAGCAGATGGTCCTAAGTTTGGATCCCAGGTCCCAGGTGGAAACGAAAGTGGCTTTTACCTCCAGCTCTGGTGGGTGCAGCAAAAAGGAGGTAGAAGCAATCCAGGATGAGTTCTGAAGTCACCCTTGGTCCTCCACAAGGACAGATAGCACACATGCATACATACACCCTCATGCACACATGCAAAATAAATAAATAAAAAATTCTACTCAGAGATGATAAGACAGCTCTGTCACAGTTTTTAATCTGAGTTGCTCCCCACAGGCTTATGTGTTTAATCTTAGCTGGTGTTGCTGTCTGGTAAGGTTTGTGGCACATTTAGGAGGCAAAGTCTTGCTGGAGGAAAGCATTTCACAGGAGTTTGGATGGCCCCATCCTATTTTCTTTTGTTCTTTCTGTCTTCCTAGTGGCAATGCATTCTGTGGTGTGATTCCTGCTGTAATGGACTATGTACCGTGTGGATCCCTAAATCAAATAAATCTCCCTTTACTCTCTTAAATCATGTCTTAGCATTGTCTCACAATAGTACAAAGAGTGACTGCAATAGTGCCAATGCGAGAAAGCACTTGTTGAGCAACCCCAGGCACCTGAGTTCAATCTCTATCAGGAGAGAACCAGCTCCCAAAAGTTGTCCTCTGACCTCGATGCATGAGCTGTGGCATGCTCACACCTGCACACACACACACACACTCACCCTTGCATGCATGTACACAAACATACACACACACTCACCCTTGCATGCATGTACACAAACATACACACACAACTATATACATAAATAATTTAAAAAATCTATTCATCTCAGAACATACCTATTCCCTACTCATTTCTCCTCTGTCATTCCATTGGTCAGTGCACTCAGCATCTCTAGAATATATTGGCTGTGTCTTAGTCACTTTGGAACAAAGGTACCATACAAAGTGAAAGTCAGAGCATGGCTGGAAATGCAGAGGGGCAGGTGTGCAGAGCACCCAGGGAAGATATGGCCAAGGTTATAACTAAGGGCAAGGAACTATGAGAACACAGAGAGGAAAAGAGAAGATCCTACTGTGGAGGCAGACAGCAAGTCACAGAGGAAATGAGTCCACCTCAGCTACATCTTGAAGACCTGGTAGGATTTCAGCAGGTGGAGTTGGACATCTAAACATCATTTAAGTTTTCTTAAGGAAAATCTGAAGAAACAGTGCAAAATAAATAAATTAATGATAACACATAAGAGTATATACCTTGAATATCTTAGAACCACTTCTAAATGCTTGCAGCATGTTCAAATGAAAGAGAAAGCAAATATGTGGTCAATGCTTTAAAGAATATAGAGTGGACCAGAGAGTGATTCCAGAACACAGATTTGAGCTCCATGAAAGAAAGACCTTTATAATCATTTAACACTGACTAAAATTTTCTTGGAATGGAAAATCATCTCCTTGAACAATTATCTTGGATCTCCTAGACCAATGAAAAATATAGGGTTTTCATTCCAAACCAGAGACTTCATTTCATCCACACATATTTTAAAACATATTGATAAGTCTGAGAGATGGTTCAGTGAATAAAGCGCTTGCTGTGCAAACATCAGGACTAGAGCTTGTACCTCCAGAACCCACATGCTCAGAAGATGCAGTCGGGTATTCGCAGAGCAAACTGTGGAGGTAGACTAGCTGCCATTGGCAAGCTCTTTGTTTAGCAAGAGACCTTGACTGAATGAACAAGATGGAGAGTGATCAAAACTGATACCAATGTCAACCTCAAGCAACATGTTTACTGCTCACACACATATGCATGCATATCACACACATGTACACAGGTCAAAAAATCCTGGTGAATAAATCAGAATGCTTAATTTTTCAGGGAAGAGTTAATTATAAAATATTAACCATACGTAGCTCTCATTGTAGTCTACAAAAGCAACACTGGATGTGTTTCTCCCCATAAAAACTAAAACATGTGAACGCGAAATTCATTGAAAAGTTTTTCAGACAAGCATCAATCAGTCGTGAAGTCTTATGAAAGAATAATGAGTAGAAAACAGAAGCTGGATAAATAACAACACAACAGTCCCAGTTTTCATGCCAAACTCAATAACAGCGTGTCATGTAGTGATATGTGAGCCCTGAGAACAAGTCTGGCAGAGTAATTTAACACCCTTGGAAGCCAGCACATTCCAAGGAAATCTTGGGGATCAATATCTCATGAACATCCAGCTAAGTACAATCGGCAGGATATTTAATAAATATGACAAAGTCATGATATCAAGGCAAAAGGTACTACATCTTGCCCACTGTGTCATAGTGAGGTATAGTCTACTCAGCACAAGTCATAACACCAGTCCTTACACAATAGGCACCCCTTCCTTTTTTCAAAAAGTTAACAGAGGGTCCCTATCATAGAAAAAGTTGTCTTTCACAACCAGTTTATCTATCTCGTTCCTTTCCCAGAAGTAGGGAAGTGGGCAGTGCTCAGCCAGTAACTGCCTTGGGTCCTGTCCATCTGGAGGCAGTTGCATTGAGTAGTTACAAGGAGTGTGAGGCAGGATGGAAGTGAGATCACAGCTGGATATGCTAGAGAAGGAGATTAAATAGTTTGCAGGAATGTTGAAGAAAGCACATGTAGTTCAAGGATTGCTCATGTCTGTAAAGTATGTTAGCCTAAGTGGTTTGTTCCTCCCCGCTAGGGAACATGGAGCAGTATCTACTGTGCTGTGATACAATTTGAGGGAAGAGTGCTAGGGGTGACATCTGGAGGGCATAGGTCATGGATTCTGTAAGAACATCCTACTATGATGTATGAAACACCCCCGTCAGAACCATATAATCTAAAGTATCAATGGAATCTAAAGTATCAATGGCAGTGAGGCAGCAAACACCAATTCAGAGGAAATCTCTGACTTGTATCTTACTATAACTTTTGGAGAACAAACAATGACATATTTTCTTTGAACACATACTTTTGGCAAGTGGCACAGTAAGCATCTGTTCATGCTATTTTGCGTTCTCTCCTGCCTCAGATTCAAGAAAGCTCTCTCCTGCTAATATTGAGTCCTTCAAGCCACTCCACCTGCGGTACATCTGAGTAATTCGCTCCAAATGTCACTGACTCAAAGAGCCCCCACCTACTCCTTTCTGCCTCTTCAGAACCTCCAACAGCCTTATTCTTTCCCATGGCATGATGGTAAGAGGCTCTAAGGCAGGAAAAGTAACTTAAGGACATCAGAAAATTAAAACAAAATAAAACACTAACTTGGCAGCTGTCTCCAGAGAGTGCCAAGTCCCTGTGGGCGCAAAAGGGACAATAAAGGCTACACCAGAAAACAGAAAGTGTGATTTGCAGGTCACAGATGCTGTCTCAGGGCACTCATCCTTCCTCTGTCACCTGTATGGAGGAAGGCAGAACTTCCTGGATGTAAAGGACAGGAGGGGGACATCATGTGGCAAAGAAGGATGACATCTCATTTAGCTTATACTCAGGGTGATGAAAAGGTAGATGAAACAGAAGTCAATACCTAGTTACAGATCCATTATAAAAACAGGCACTGGGGAATGGGGAGGGGAGGAGGAGGGAGGGAGGGAACTGGAGTACCTATTAAGTTTGTATGAGCGGAAATAATAATTAAAAATGTATAATAAAAAAATAAAACCCTTCCCTTCTAAGACCTTTGGGGGGGGGAACCATTGTCCGTGACTTAAGAAATTACTTGAGGATCCATCTACTTTTCCTTCAAATTTCAGATTCTTCAAGTCTATGATCTGCTTTCATACTACTTGAATTCAATTAAATTTCAACCAAAAACTAATCTTGAAATGAAATAGACTTTCCTAAATTAGGATATTCTTTTGCAACAAAGCCGAAACCAAAAACCAGAATCTTACATAAATGAGTACTTACCTGAATTAGCACCAGAAAACTTACTTTCAGAATCTGAGTTGGAATTATTTCTGAGGTGTGTCTTTAGAATCTTCCCTACAGATTTAAATCTGGAAGAACTTAATTTTAATTTGGTGAAACATCTGCACAATCATCTTCTTCAAGAGAAGCGAGCAACATGCGCTAGCTCTTCCCACCCACTCTCTTCCATCTACCTGACATGAGAGGATGGAGGCTTTCAGGGGGGAATGGGAAGAAGCAGACAGATGGGGAACACTGAAAATCAGGTGAGACAGAGTAATTGGCAGATCTTTAAAGCACTCCCAGGTCAGCTTGTGTTAGCATTTTCATGACTAAAATAAAGATAGTATATTGGATGGCTCTTATGCCTCATGGGCAGAATTGGTGCCAGTATCAGTGGAAATCTCCTCACATCTGTGGATGGCAATGGAGTGAGATGTTCTAAGCCTAGACTTGAAATTCATGAGGAAAAGTCAAGCATCAACGTAGAGACACTGATTCTTTCCCCTGAGAGTTCCCGAGGATATAAATATAAGGTGGGCTTGCACATACGTTAATTTTGTTCAAAAAGTAGTAACCCAGAATTCTACTAGGGCCTATTTTCTCTCATCTAAGTATAAAGTCTCAACCACTTTGGCTTCAGTCCATGGCTTTGTATCAGTTAACCAAAAAATTCATCACACACTAAAACAGTTGCCAAGAATATAATTTCTCATAAGTCATAAATATTAACATTTAGAAGTAGAACTATTATTTGTCTTTTAAACATATTTGGTCAAACATATGGAATTCATGTCTACTTTAATCCACTAGGGGAAAAGGCATGAGAAAGCTCTTTAACAGCTAGAATACCAGTTCTAGTCACTTTCTGAAATTGTACTTTCATTCCATTTCCTTCATGATAGTTAATACTAATGCAATTTACTTCATGCTTAAAAGCCTTTTAGTTATATTTCTATAATGCTCTGTTGCAACAAAATATAAAGCATATGTGAATTGAGGTTTATTAATCTTATCTTCATGACCGTGAGGTTCTATGTATGGACATTTAATTTCTGGAATGCATTGTAATTATATTTGTTAGGTCAAATGGATTTATATCGTGATAAGTAAACATAAAAAGTTAACATTCACTGGCAATGTACCTTGTGATGGAGTGAATGATGACTGTACCAAAGGGGTTGTTGCAATGCATCTGTGGTCAGGAAAATACAAGCGGAGGAAGCACCCTGCAGGAAAATTCTGGAAGAGAGTATACCTTTTCCTTATTAGATGGAAGGTGATGACAACGGCAGAGTAGGAAAAAGAACCTCCAGCCAAAGACTGGTGATGTTGAGTTAATAAATCACATGTCATGCAAGCATGAGGGTCTGAATTCAGATCCTTAGCATCCAGTCAGGCACGGATGTACATGCTTGTAATCCCCCTGCTGGAGGGGCAAAGATGGAGTGATTCCCTACACCTTGCTGGCCAGCTAGTCTAACTGAATCAGTAGCTCTAGGTGCAAAGAGAGACCCTGTCTCAAAAGAAAAATACCATGGAGAAGTAATTGAGGAAGACACTCAGTATCAACCTCTGTCCTCCATACGCATTTACATACATGAACACATGAACGCACAAGGATTCTGAATATTTTCACCAAAAAGGAACAATGCATATTTGGACACACAGCTGTGAATTCAGTGGTCTCCACCTTCCCCACACTTATGTATGACTACCTTCAAATGTGGAACACACCACTGAGACATTGCCTTCCAAGGGTGTTAGTAAAAAGAAGAAGCTTGACATTTTTCCTTTTTACTTCATAGATACCTAGAAACTTCCCACCATTCTCAAGCCCTTCGTAGATTCAAATCACTTGCCATTTGTTAAACTTAAATCTGACTCAGTAGGTCTGGGTCATGGCCCAGGATTTCCAAATATTGGTAGTGCTCCTGCTGTGGAAGAAAGTAGTTATGAACAAACAACTAATTATACTGGACTTCCCAGTTTGCCGAAGGAACAAATTAATGAAGACATCAAGTGTCAATCATGGTTACACGTTAGGATTACATAGGAGTTTAAAAACTCACTGATGTCTGAGCCTAGCTTCCTTGCGTGTCAGCACTGCTGGCCTGGGAAGCATTGGGAACTTTATAACTGCCTGGATGAATCTAATCTGAGGTTAAGATGGAGGACTGCTGTCTGATGACATTTGCTTGGTGATTGCAGCAAGAATGCTGTGGTAGGACTTTAGGCTACATGTCTCTCAACCTGAAGACCAAGGTGTGTGTGATTTCAGGGCTGCTACTCCACCAAAGTCGTGGTTCCTAAAGAATTCACATAAAGAGTGACTGGCTGCCAAGTGTTGCTCTGAACACAAAATCTCATGCATACTCTGACCTGTCCCTAGTGATCCAGGGATTATTACAAGTGCCCACATTTCATAGGTGAGGGAACTGAGGCACAGAGAAGTCAGTTAATTTACCAAATGCGATGGCTGATCTCAGCTTGATGACATCAGGTATTTCCTGGGAGAAGGGCCTCTGAGTATGGTGAATTGTATTGAATATATTAACTGAAGAGAGAAGAGCCTCCTTTGTGGGTGGCACCATTCCCTGGCTGGGATCCTGGATTGCATAAATGGAGAAAGGTACCTAGCAGCAACATGCATTCAACTCTCTGCTTCCTGACTGTGACCCACCACTTCCAGCTCCTTGTCCTTTGACTTCCCCATAATGACAGACTGTACCCTTGAATTGCTAAGTCAGAAGAATGCTTTTCTCCTTCAAGCGATTTGGTCAGTGTATTTTATCACCATAATAGGAAAAGTAATTGAGATAAAAAGTGTCAAGAGTCAAGATTTAAACAGGGTAACATGGTTTCTGGCCCCATGGAGTTAGCCACGAAGCTCCACAGTCACATTCAATATGGACCCACATAACAATATAGACTCAACTGTGTCCCAGGTCATATACCAAAATCCACCCAGAATATTGATATAGGGGCAGTGGAAATGACCCAGTAAAGAGTTTGCAGCATAAGCACGAGATCCTGCATACCCATAAAAATCCAGGTGTGCCCACATTCCCAGTGTTGGGGAGAGACAGAAGAATCCCTAGAGCTTGCTGACCAGTCAATTTAGCTGAATCCAGGAGCTTCAGGTTCAACGAGAAATGCTGTCTCAAAAAAGAAGTCAACCTCTGATCTCCACTTGAGTACATAGGTTTATGTAAACACACACAGGCATCTACACATACATACAAAAATGTGGCTATATTTAGAAGCAGGTAATTTGAAAAGGTGATTAAGTTAAAGACATTAGAGTAGTAGATTACTATCTAGTTGTTGTCATTACAAGAGGAAGAATCTGAACATGGAGCAACAAAGATTCCAGAGGCATAAGGATATAGCGAACATGTATGTGCATGGAGGAAAAACCATAGAGCACGTTGAGAAGTCAGGGACAGGATCTTCAGGAAGAACAAACTTGCCTTTCCCTGGTCATAGCCTTAGCCTCTAGAACCATAAAAAAAATCTCTATTGGTTAAACCATTGGACTGTGGCACTATATTAGGGCTCAACCTCCCAATGGATTTCCATGTGGTAAGTACAGAAAATATTGAATACTAAATTAGCCTCCTTCCCTTTGCAACAGAGTGCACATATGTTAGACCTCCTCAGTGCTACAGAACCCTGATGTAGCTATCAAAGAGTTTTCAGCCTGGAGCCCAAAATTCATCCTTCTCCCTGAAGTGTGTCCCCTTTGTGTTAGAAGCCCGCAGGGTTTCATGGCACATGCGAGCACATGATTCCATAGCTTAGCATTTGAGGTGTCCACACATGGCTGGCCCATCTTTCAGGCCTCCTGTCCTCCTACCTCTTCTCCTCCCCAAAGCAGGCCACGCAAACAAGTAAAAAGTGTGCTCTCGGCTCACCTCCTGTATTTCAATTCTCACCCTCCTTAATACTAAGCCCAGAACGCAGAGTCCTTCTCACCTCCTGTGTCCAATAAGAGCACTGAAAACCACTCCTAATACAACAGAACAGATCTTGGGATGTGACATGTAAACACTTTGGGGTCCGTGATACATTCGTTGCCCATTTTTCAATCTTAAAAATATTTTGGCATCAATTTAATGTTTCTGGAGACCCTCATGTCTTTTGTCTCCCATTTCCCATAGAGGTGCAGGAATTACAGATGCTTGCATAACCTATTCCAGGACATGGGGCTCTGAATTCAGGTCACTAAGCTTTAGTGGCCAACACTTTACTTGTGAACCATCTGCACTGCATTTTCTCCATACCCTCTGTCACTTCTGATGCTGTGTGGGCCTTGCCCAAACTACGGGGTACTGGCACTACATCCCAAATTGTTGTGCTACTAGGGCAGCTGGTGACCTCGAGTAGGCAGACAAACTGATGTTTAAGGGAGTATCACTGGATAAAGTCTTACTCTGGGACTTACAAGAGCCCTTCTAATGTCTTGACCCTTTGTTATTAAAAAACTAATTGACCCAATAATTAACATTACATATACTTTTATTATAAAATTACATGCAAAACAAGGTTTTGATATATGCATATGGTGTAGGACGGTTTAGCCCAGCTAATCAATATTTTCAACACCTTGATCACCTATTTTTCTGTGATGAGACATTAGAAGGTTATGCCTGCTTTTCTAAAGGTAGAATACCTCACTGTTGACGACAGTCACCCCTGCTGGGCTGTAGATCTCACAACTGACTTCTGTCTATCTAGAAACATTTGACTTTGACCAAGACACAATCTAAAATTTGTGAACTCATAGATATAGTTGTTAGAATGATTACCAAAGGCTAGGATGGAGAAAGGGAACCTTGTGTCTTAATTCTCCGTGATTTCTGATACAGTGTCTCAAAAAACTGTTAAATGTTTATGCATCCATATTCAGGAGGCACAATTACACAGTCATGTACCTGAAAGTAAACTCCATTGGAAAGTCAGAACAGCTGCAGAATTCTAAGTGGCTAAATGCGGTCTTTTAAAACAAAATACTGGGGTTAGAACCTAGGTCACTGCTAAGCTGTATCCTCAGCCCTCTTTGTACTCTTATTTTGATGTATGACTATCCATCACTCTTTTCCAGACTAGCCTTAAAGTTACAATCCTCCTGTCTCAGCCTCCTAAGTGCTAGGATCCAAGTCTATCCCACCAGGACCAACTTCAAGGTAGTCTTTAATGAAAGTCCTATGAACTACTTATTGTTTGCTAGTCTATGTGCAAATACCCAAACCATGTAGGAGATTGAAGAGGTGCAGAGGTACAACCAGACATCATCTTAAGGATGTGGCAGGGCTGTTGTATCCTTGAATTCACTGTAGTTATGTGTTTTTCTGCAAGACTTACATGGGATTCAATCTATCCACATTGTACCAGGGAGGCCCTACTCTCTGAGGAAACTGTTGAGGTTTAATGTGGGTGAGAGGGAATAGAAGATGCATTCCTTAATCGTATACCTACTGATGTATATAACTCATGCTCCACAACAAGTGCTCAGGCGTATGTCATCAAAGGCAACCCAGATGAAAATCAGTGGGCCACACATGTGAAAAGACATGAAAATAGGAGCAAGACTTGTGGAGAAGAAAGGTTAAACTAGGAAAAGAAGGGGGATGCAATTTGTGAATTAAATGTGTGAAAAATCATAAATTTGCTATATTTGTATATGAAACTTTAAAAGAATAAAAAACTTTTGAAATGAGTTAAGTTCCAAACATCCAAAAATACCCAAGTCATCTAAAACACAAGATAAGCTAAACAGATCGCCCTGTACATAGGAGCCCTCCTTTCATCATAAAGTGTCTCCATTATAACACATTTCTAGTATCTACAAATTTTACTGAAGAGAAACTGAATTTCCACACGTTGTTAAAACTTTCTCTACACAGAGCTGCTGTGTAGAGTTCACATGGCATCAGGAATACATGATATATTCCTACTCTAGATAGCTTTACCCTGAGTGCGATCTGGTTTCTGTATCTCTGCCTCTTCTTCATTTGTGTTTAATCAATCTAGGACTACAGGGAGATAAAGCAGAGGTCCAGATACCCTGAAGAGGTGCTTTACATAAGGTGTGATGCATGCCTTCAATTTGAGGCATGAGGATGCTGAATTTCAGGCTAAGCTGAGCTGTACAGCAGCAAACAAGCAAAAATAGAAACAAAACCTCAAACAGACCACTAGGATTGTTCATGCTCATCTCCCATAGAAAAGCAGTAATTGGTAGCAGGGGCTCTCTCACCCCAACCTGTGCCTTCAAATCATACCCTATTCTAATATACTCCTTGAGGAAATGGCTGTAACTGAATATCCCCCTCCAACATACACCACTCCCTATTGAAGGGACAGCATCATAGTACTCAGTGCACTGGGTTTTATTTCAATTTGTGTGTTGCTCTGTCCCACTGAAATATAAACTCTGTATAGACAAAGATCTGACCTTGTAGCTCATTAAGGTACCTCAATGGCCCAGGTCCATGGCCCTGTTCCAATAATAATAATAATAATAATAATAATGCAATGATTCAACAAGAAATATCTGGCAATAAAATAAAAATGGATTGAAAGCTTCAAATGGCATCTTAGTGTTTCTGATTAAGAATCCACTCTCTTCCCCATTTTCTAGTCTTCATTAACAAATACAACACAAAGATTATTTTCATAGGCATTAAGAGTTCTGGCCTTTTGACTGGCATCTGAACAGGAGGCAGCCTGGTCTGTGGGCCTAATGTTTTTCACTTCCCAGTGTGATCTGGCGGAGATGACATATGGAATTTTCATCCTGTGGGTTTGGCTCCTCTGTCCCTCCTGTGCTTGAGCATTTGAAACTGCTGAGCTCCCTGGCCCTGAATCTTGGGTTATTCCTGTTCCGAGACTGTGGCTTCAGATTAGAGGAAGTGAAATGCCACAAAACTGAAGACAATTAATGTCATTTGACTAATTAGGAACAGATCAGATCCCTGGTTGTTGATCAGGGCCCTTTCCAACATATTTCTTATCTCCTGCTTTCCTGTGAAATATTCTAGAAAGTGAACATATCTAACTTGGAATGCTTTGCATTATGTTCTTATTGATGCTTCATATAATGCAATTTATTTTTCTTTACTTTTAAATGACAATATCCAATTCGAATATGTCATTCTGACTGCTTTCTGCACTAATTCTTTAAGATGGGGACTCTAAGGAAACAAAAAGATTCAGTCCCCTCATCTTTGAAAATAAACTTCTGACTCTAGATGTTAATGGAATTAGGAAATAATATGCTCGGTTGTTATGGCTTTGCCATGTAATAATATTTATACTCAAAACTACTAGCACTCACAAGCCCACTTGTTCTTGAGAGATTAAAAATACATAAAATTAAAATTTTAAATATCAGACTGGTTTTAAATTTTAAATAACTGACATCAGGGGTTTGATTCCTAGAATCCATCTGAAGGAGAGAACTGACTCCATAAAGTTGTCTTCTGACTGTCACGTATACATGTTGCACACACACATCTTTAGCCATACTCACACATTATACACATGCACTAATAATAAATTAATCTTATTAAAATTTAAAAATTAACACTTTGAAACAGAAAAAGGGTTAAAACTATTGCCTGCCAGAAGCCTCAGAAAAGGAATCACACCCCCTCCTCTTTTTGTAAATAGGAAAGTGTAAAGTCTGCTTGTTACCCATTATCTCACCTATTCCTCCCCAC
The DNA here is from genome assembly GCA_023101885.1 of Typhlomys cinereus. Lineage (NCBI taxonomy): Eukaryota > Metazoa > Chordata > Mammalia > Rodentia > Platacanthomyidae > Typhlomys > Typhlomys cinereus. The sequence continues at coordinate 495,375 of JALPQD010000565.1, read as the reverse complement.
CCATACGTATCCTGTTTAATGGTTTTCCTATAAAGTAGGCTGTAACTTGGAAAATGTGGCCAGTCTTCACAGAGCCTTTTCGGGAGCTAGACCGTATGCATGCATTTCAACAAATCCTTATTCTCTGCACCTCAATGGACTTGGTTTCTCCATTTGGAGTGAAAGAGAACTTTCCCTCAACCACTTGACTTAAAAGAATTCGACTGCAGTAACACATGCGCTCCTGCCTCTGAAAAGTGCCAGTACCTCCTTCTCATGTTTTTGGAAAAAACAACTTAAGCACACATTGTTAAATGCTCCTTATGCTTCTGACAAGATTCTGAAGCCAGGAAATCAGGACATTATTTATAATTATCAAAATATTTCTAAACCCCATTGAATATGTTTAAATAAAACACAAATAAAAGATGCAAAACTTACTTGAAACTATCTCAGAATGTATTAGAGACATTTTTGAATCTGTTAATGAAGAAAATTTTGCTAGTAAACATAAAAAAAAGCAGAAAAAATATATTCACACATGAGAATGACTCCGGGCAGGGGAGACAAATGTTAGAAAACACTGTGGAACCAGCGCCTGCTATTCCCACCTTTCATTTTCTCCAGTGAATTGTGTTCTCTGCCTTTGGAATGGAGAGAATATGGCCTGCATGCATTTAGGAGACTTATTACGCTTTGCCTTCCTGTAATTGGACAAGTTCCTTCCCCCTTTGTGTTTAGATTTTAATGAATTTGAAAATAAATGGAATGGCATGAGTTCTTGGCAATTCTCAAGCCACCGACTGTGGAAAAAATTAATAAAACATGTATCTGACAAGGAATAATTTAGAATATTCAAAATATATAAAGAATTTTTAACCAAGTAACATGAAGTGGTGAATAATCCAATAAAATTAGACATTTCACAAAGGAAATATACAGGTGGCTTGCAGTTTATAAAAATGTATGCAACATTATTAACAACCGAGAAGGATAAGTGAAATTCATTTTGAGATGTCACTTAGAACTAAAATGAAAAAAAAAAAAGTCTAACAATGCCATATGGTGGTAGGAATCTGAAATGCTAGCCTTCAGATTTTGTTTTGAGAAGTATGGAAAAAGTTTAACCACTAAGGAAAATTTTCTATCAGTGTCTTACGAAACTAAGTATGCCCTATCCTATGACCATATCAGACTCATGTATTGATCCAAGGAAAATGACCATTTCCAAAAATAAGTTATGATCGCTTTATTAATGGTAAACAGTAAGTGTAATAAAAATTGTCAATGTGTTAAAAGGAGATAAACTCATAAAACAAAGACCGTTAAGCAATAAAAAGGAGAGTTACTGATATACCAACAGAATTAACACAGATCTACTCTGTGGATGTATGTGTCCCTTCTTCTCGCCTTCTTTCCTCCCACTATGTTTTTTCTTGATTTCGTGCTTCCTGCACATGAGAGTTAGTGGTACTGCTCTGCCACACTCCACCACCATGATGTTCTGCTTTACGATTAACCCACAGAGCTATGGAGCTTGAGGGTTACAGACCAGAATCTCAAGAATATGAGCCAAAGTGAACTTTCTCTTTGTTATCTCAGGTATTTGTTATAGTGATGGAACTGTCTAAGATAAGAAAGATCTAACAGAGAGAGGAAGGCTGGTTTGAAAAGCACATAGAGAAACTTTCCGAAGTGCTGCAGATATTCTAATTTTGAAGGGCTCTAACAACAAAAGGCCATGACGCAGCAACACAAAACTCACAGACCTGAATAGCTGTTTTTTCACATTTAGTTATATTTCAATTTCACCTTAAAACCAATCAGAAATAATGATGAACAATGTTTTTCTTTTTACAGTAGTACAAAGAAAATTCTCAAATTTTTCTGTGTATTTTGTTTTTATAATGACTACGTATACATACTGAAGACAATACCTTTAATATTTCTCATTGTTGAAAAAGCAAGCTATAAATATAAAAAAGATAAAATGATATTTATGGTGCTGCATTAGAAACAGACACATCAATAAAAAGACATGATTTTTTACAGAGATGAACACAGGTAGATAGGAAAACATGCTTACAAATGGTTGATAGAAGAAAACATAGAAATTGAAACTATGTGTCTACACATACATATAAACACGCATCTTCAGCTCCGTTTTCTTGGGAAAGACTAAAATGCATGGAAAATCACTATCAATCCAAACTTTTAATGTTCAGACCTTTGTAAATGCAATTCTCCACTAGAAAGAACCAGATATCCCTTAAGGGGAAAATTAATCCAAACTCGGGGACAGATAAAGCATATTTGGAGCCTAGGTGTGTAGGTGTTTCTGTGTAGTTGTTATGAAAGTCTAAATATCTGCTATGAGATCATGGATACACTGCCCTGTAACGTCCAGGGGATAATGTCTGGCTCTCCACTAGCCCCCCACTCTTACGACTTACTTACTCTTACTCCACTACTAATTCTTTATAAATATGCCCAGAGCTCCAGCCTTCAATTGCCAAGTTGACTCCAATCACTATACCACAGGTGGGGAGGGAAGATAGTTTCCTCAGTTGTATATCCACTGATACAAGACTCATGCTCTGGGAAGCGCTCAGGCACAGGATATCAAAGGCAACCCAGGTGAAATTCAGTGAGTCACACACACAAAAAGACATGAAAATAGGAGGGAGATTGGTAGAGAAGAGTGTTGTAATGGGAAAAAAGGGGGTGGGATTGAGGAAGGGGCAAATGTGCCCAGGGTTTTCAGATAATGCTGAGAAATTTACCTCTGTGTCCTTACTCAGCTTTCACTGCTCAGTTATTTCCTGTTAATTCCAAGTAATAAAATCTAGTGACTGTGAACAACATGAGCCTATGAAGTGGAAGCCAAGCTGAGGTTATGCCTACTTGGAGAAAAAAGTGACTGCTCAGAGCTTGGAAGAAGGCTCTGCAGTTAAAGCACTTTCTGTGCAAACAAAAGGACCCAGTTTTGGACCCCAGTTTCCCAGCCTATAATTTTAGGTCCAGAAGATGCAGCCTGAGAATCATCAAAACAAGCTGACTAAGCAACTTAGTCCTGCTAGTGAGCTCTGGTGTTTAGACTCCCAGTTTCCAAAGAATAAGGTGAAAGAGGATGATTCTCGTTATCAACCCTTGGTCAATACGCACCCTGCATACACATATGTACATATCCCACACTCAAACACATGAAAACCAAAAGAAGAGAGAGAAGAACAACAACAATAGCAACAAGCAGAAGATGAGGAGATGGAGGAGGAAGAGGAACAGGAAGAAAAAAAAATGGCTACCTGAAGAAGAGAAGTGGTTGAGTAACTTTTATTTGAACTCTTCTACTTTAGGAATTGAAAGGCTAAAGAGAATGAGCCTCGTCCACTCTGAGGGACATGTGGGTGCAGAGCCAGGCCTCCCCAGCTCATATGACCACATCAGTCTCGTCCACCCTGAGGCTGTCAGCAGAGGCAACCTGTCATAGTTAAGCACAGGTGTCAACTTGACTCTTGAGGGTTTGAGCTCTGGGCACAGGTGTAGAGAGTTGATGGTTAAGTTAAGCCCAGAGTAAACCTGCAGGAGATTGTCTAGCTGCTGGGAAAGACCCAGCCCATGGTGAGTGGGATTAGGCCCTGGATAAATCACAGAGAGCTAGTTGAGAGAGTGGGCATCCTTCTGTATACTGTGGCCAGACATGCTAGTCTGGCAAGTAAGGATTGTCCATCTCTCAGCCGTTATGGTGGCCAGTTCCCTCAGCCCTGGTATGCTGTCCTGTCAAGCTGGACTATGAACTGTAACCGAACTGTCGTAAGAAAGTAAACTCCTTGTTCCCTAAGCTGTGTTCTGGTCATTTATCAGCAACCATGCAGGCGGACTGCAACACAACCTGAGTCCCAGGTCTTGACCTTTTCCATCTTGTTGCTTAATGCTTTGATCCCACAGGTCTGAGCCAGAAAAACTTCCTGAACCAAGGGCTATGTAGACATACCTGCCCTGGAAATCTTTTAAGGCACTGAGAGAAAGGAACACTCATATCTGCCATGGCTCGTGAAGTGTTCTGAACCACCATAGCGCATGAGACTATCTGGCCAACAGGGGCCACACAGAATTGTAAAGCTCACTCAGTGTCCTTCAAGCTACAGAGAATGAGCCTTATCTGTGTCTCATAAACCTAACACTGTCAAAGGTAACTAAATCTTCCACTGGTGAGAATGCTTGCTGCTCAGTTGACGCTAGTGTCTTCAAAGACGAGATTTATGCCTGTGCAAATTTCTGTTAGGGTGTTTATTTCTGGTTCTGAACTTCTGTCACGAAAATGAAAACACTAGCTTTTTTATTTTCTAAGCTTCTGCTTATGATCAGTTTGGCATCACAGACCAATCCACTGGGGAACTATTTGTACTTCTGTGAATGTTACATGTTCTTAAAGTACTTAGGCACTCAATCACCTTCAGTTATCAACATTTTGCTTAAAGCTAGAAAGAAGAGAAATTCAAAGGTGATGAAGGAAAAGTCAACATTGCAATATCCCTTAAACAGACCCCCAAATCCCCAGTTGAATGCTACACACTATCAGCGGACTGGACAGGAACACGGGTGGCACACAGAGAGGCATATTCTTCCCCACTACTGCCTGCTGTGTAGAAAGAGGTCACTGTGCATCTTGGGAATCTCTTCTATGAAAGTCTTACCTGAATTCCAAAAATGAGAAATAGAGTAAACAATATTTTGCCATCATTTTCAAATGACTCGAAAGTATGAAGAGAAGAAAATCTTAGTGAAATAAGAGAAATGTAGGATAAAATTCTTTTCTATGTCAAAAGGCTTTTGTGTCCAAATATTCTCTCTGCTCCTTCCATAACCCTGGCTAGTATGATTAAATTATAACTTTCTAAAAAGCAGGCCAAGAATAATTGCAGGATCCTATTTGGTTAGAGCACAATTTCAAGTGAGAGACTGATGAAATCAGTCACACATGGTTACTCTAGTCATGTGCCTTTTCCTTATAAAAATAGTTGTCAGAAACACTTGCATTAAACATTTTGTTAAACCATTATTTTTGGAGTTGAAGTCAAAGAAGGAAGGGAAGAGGGCATGAAGGCAGAGAGGGAAGAAGGGAGGTAGAGAGGGAGAGTGTCTACCTGTACGCTTCAGATCTAAGGCTTACTTTGTGAAGCGTGTTCCTAGTAGTTTGTGCCCCATCTCTGAAATTAAAATAGGATTTGGGGCCAGTGAGATGGCTTATGGGTAAAAGCATTTGCTGTGCAAACCTGACAATTTGAGTCCAGTCCCCAGGAAAACATGTAAAAAGTCCCTGAAGTGATATGTATCTGTAAATCCAGCACTCCTGTGGTGAGATGGGAGATCAAAGTCCAGCTAGTGTAGAGTGTGCAGTTCATCTGAAACATGAGGGACACTGCCTCAACAAGGTGGAAGGAGAGAACCAACTTTCAAAGGTTGTACTCTGACACACATACGTGCCATAGCACACACATGCCCATGTAATACACACGTCAGTGAATGAGCATGAACTAACTACACATGCAGCACCTACACACCAAGTTTTAAAAACAGAAATGAAAATTTACTTAAAATTTTAAACTGAAGAGATCCACAAGCAATAAAAAACCCTAAAAAGACACCCAAATTTAATCTAAGCTCATCACTAAACAAATGTAACATTTATAACTGCTCCCCACTACTATGTACTGTATCTGTGGGTGATGGTACCAGAGGCAGGATCTCTACATCCCAGAACACAGCATTTGGGTTTGATGTTGACATAGGAAGCATCAGATAATAAAAATGAAATTTTAATTAGATAAAATCTTTAGCACTTGCCCCCAATGTCCACTCCATCACTTAAGTCAGTTAGGACTGATGAGTCCTCATAAGTGATATGCAGACGCAGACACCTCCTTGTCATTTTCATCCCTCAAAACACTCCTCCTCAGTCTTTCTGCTCCCCTTCACTCCATTTCTTTTCCTTCCTCTACCCACTTAAAATCCTTTCCCTTGCCCACCTTTCCTCCTCCACCAAGAGAAGACCTGAGATTGCTTCCTGTTCTCAAGCATATCTATCCAACAAACACTCATCTTTCAAATCCATGACTTTTTTTCATTTTTGTACAGATGTATGTGTGGCTTTGCAGATGCATCTTCACATGCTTGCACGTGTGCGAATGCACATATATGTGTGTATCCGGGTACACATGCATATATGTGCATACATGCAGGCTGAGATATGAATTTGATGTCAACAATATTCCTCTCCTTCAAGTGGAATATCTTAATCAAATCCAGAGATTGCCCATATGGCATCCAGCTATCTTCTGACTTCTGAGGCTAGAATCGCAGGCTGGAATGCTACCTTCACCTAGAATTTACATGAGTTCTGGGGATCCCAACTCTGATCCCCTAAGCTTATATGACAAGCACTTTAAAAATGTTGAGCCATCTTCCTAGCCCCTGATTCAGGAGCTGTAATATTGTGATTTTATTAATTTTCTCTTATAATACATCAGTGCTGACCAGTCCTCATTTGCCATTATTATTATCCATTTTATAGGATTCTTAGCTGCCTTTTCCCATCCTTGCTGTCCTTAAAAACTCTTTTTTTGTGAAATGTCATATGTTTACAAGATTTCTCCAACAATTTCTTTCTTATACAACGATGAATGTGGACATTCTGCTCAGAAAGACAGGATTCCCAAATCCTGATTCATGTCCTTACAGAGTTAAGAATATCAGTCACAGTTCCTTTTTTTATAGAAATTACTCATTTACTTTAGAATTTTAGAATATTTTTCTTTGTTCTTATAATTCATGAATTTGGCCAGGGAGGTTTTTGTTTCATAAACATTACCTTGGGGATCAATGGTTTTATTCATTTTGTAGGCATGCTCCTTTTAGATTAGGGAAGTTTCCTCCTGATAGATGTTGAGCAATTATTTTTTCTCCATTTGTTCCTTTCTTTAACCCTCAGACTCTTGTATTCATGTACGAATATGGATTTTGAACATTTGCTCAGGCTTCCTGTTTGTGCTTTTTCCATTGTTTCTTCTAGAAGAGTTCTCTAGAGGAATCGGTCTGTTTTTCAGTGTATGGAAAGATGTTCCTAAGACTTTGGAGATCATGCTTCTGTAAGCCCCAGACTGTTTTCAGTACTTGGGTCTCTTTGGGAGCTGATTCCTTTTCTTTGGGATGGGGGACCTGACCACCTGTTCATTGGATAACCAACTTTATAACTTCTATATCAGAACTGATATTAGAATCAGCAGTCAGTTAGAAAGGAATCCAAGGAATGTGCATGCTTTCAGAACAAGCTCAGGTTCCACTCTGCTCTAAGGCAAATAAGATGAGGGGTGTGGCTAAGATCAGGGTTACAATCAGCATAGTCATTAATCCACCTGCTTCACTTGAACTTCCCCTTGACCACACTGTTCCTTCCTTAGGCAGTTTATTTCTCCAGCCCTCAAACCTCAAGTGTTAGAACCTCTGTATGTAGTGGATTGGCAGTCAGTCAGTGTGTATCAGTTAAGGTTCTCTAGAGTAATAGAGACTGAGTATATACTGTAACAAGGGACTTACTAGATTTGCTTTTATGATAAGGGATGAATAACCTAATGATTGTCCATACACTGGAGAGGATGAAAACCCTGTAGCTGTTTATCCCACAAAGTCAGGCTCTATAAGACCCTTCATTGGCTCTCTGGAAGAGCAGACCTCTCTTAGTGGAGTACTAGGGCATCATAGCTCACCAATGCAACTACAGCAGTCTGGTATACTTGGAAAGCCTTTTCTGATTTGGCAAGAATAGCAGATGTGTCAGGTTGCTGTACTTGGTCACTGGTAAGGTCTAGAGGAAAGGCCAGGCTGCTCTCTCTCTGCCCCCAATGAGATCCCCACGTGGTCCTTGGACAATGACATGTCAGCCTGGTTTCTCCTGTACTATCACAGGAACACCTATAGTTTCAGATAAACCCCAAGTTCTTAAGACTCTATTAAAGGAGATCTGGGAGACGACAAAGTTAGGAGGACATAGGAGCTGGTCACTGGTCTCCCCAGTCCCAACACTACCTTTACGTGGCCCCATGGCCCTCACAAACCATTCATTTACCTAACTTGGCAGCCTGGCAACTCCCCCATTACTACAGGGTGACTGACATTGTATTCAGTCTTTGAGTTAATGGGCTCAGACATCGGGGAGATCTTATGAGATAAAACACATACATACACCTTATCTTTTCCTTACGAGTATGTGAAATATAAATCAAAAGTTTACATATTCTCCATTTCAAAGATTTCTGAAAAACTTTGAAGTTATTATTTTCAGAGACTAATGTGGTGATGACTCTCCCTATAGTGATTTCAAGGATCAAAACTTTAAATAGTCTTTTTTCCTTCCCTGTATCAGATTTTCAGTCACACAAGCAGGATATGTTTATCAAAAGTAACAACAAAAGTTTATCTTTATATAAAAGAAACAATGAAAGTCTCTTGTTTGTCTTCAAATTTGAGATAGCTGCCATGATCAAATGCAGTGTATAACTTTCCATTTTCTCAACACACACACACACACACACACACACAGAGAGAGAGAGAGAGAGAGAGAGAGAGAGAGAGAATATGTCTACTGTACACCTGTGTAACCAGAAAAGTGTTAGATTACATTATATTATTTACTTTTACAGCAAATACTATCATACAAATAAAAATAAGACACAACTGGGAACAAGATTCAACTAGACTCACAATTGAGAAAAACAGTCCCTAACCCCTACATATACTATGAAAAATATTTATCTTATAATATAAAAGATGTTAATAATAAAGAAGCCACATCATAGGGATTGTGGGACTCATGGGAACACTAACTCTTTGTAACTTTTCTGAAAGGTCAATGAAATATTTATCAAGTTAAAAAATGTGAAATTTAAAACTATCGTTTTGAAGTGGCCTATCACTACAAAGGCTTGGGGAAAATGCAGAGCTCAATCTTACTGAGCAGCCTGTAGCACAAGGCAGGAGATGAGCATCCTTCACATAAGTAGACAATGAAGTGCCACTGCTCTGAGTAGCATTTTGCTCTTCAAATTTGGTTCAAACTTCAATAAATAAGACTCCTATTCTGCCATCAGGGCCACTTTTACCAAATCAGAGCTCATTGAAGCTACCACATGTCTTCTCAAAAGGAAATTGTTATTACTGTCAGTTCTGAGACCACCAGTTTGGAGAGAGTGTTGATATGTACTCTGGGACACTCCTCCATCTGGAAGGAACTGTGATATGTTTGGGATGGGGGTACATTGGTATAAACCAGAAACTATTTCTGTATCTGAGTACCCCTGTGGACTTCCTTTGCACCAATGCCCACACCTGGTAGCCTGACACAGGAAGTCCCCTTTTCCGAGGCACAGAGTAAAGTCAGGAACCTTGGTAGAACAAGGGGAGGTAGAGTGAGATTTTAATAACCAATTTGATGGTCTTAGCAGCTCAGTGTAATGTTCTTATGGGAACTGAAAAATGTTCAGAAAGAACAAGTCTCTACTAGATTCCCTTAGGAACCATTCCTAAATGGAAAGGCACAAAACTTGCCCACTGAGACATGATTTGCCAAAGTAGAAAGTTTCAGCATGAGAGCCAGATATTCAAAAAGCTCTGTACATGAATTTTCCTAGCCACATGATTCACAGTGACAAAAGAGTAACAACATCTCCAATGACTACTAACTGATGAACTTGATAAGTAAACTGTGATATGGTCTGGGGATGTAGCTCAGCAGTACTGCACTTGCCTAGCTTGTGAGAAGGCCTAGGTTCAATCTCAAGCACTGCAAAATGAATAAACAAGTTTGAGACTTTTTGCTTGGTTGTTTTTTGTTTGTTTTTTGTAAGAGGGCTCATGTAGCCCTGACAATGACTGTGAACTTCTGATCCATCTATCCCTGGGGGAATATATAGTGAGTCACCACACCCAGAATAGTATTACAATAAATAAAATATAACATAAAATGTTGTATATACATACCATGGAATATTATGCAGCCATGAAATGGGATAGAGTCCTGATATATGCTATAACCTGGACAACCTTGAAAACATTCTTCTGGATGAAAGAAGTCAGAAGCAAAAGGCCACACTCCATTTGCATAAATGTAAATGGCTCGATTTGTATCCAGAATAGGCCAATCTGTACAGACAGAAAGCATATGCATAATTGCTAAGGACACAGAGGCAAAGGAACAGGGACTCACTGCTTGATGAAAGTGAAATCTCATTTGGAGGTAATGGGAATGGTATAGAATCAAGTATTATGAATGTACCACGTGCCATGACAAAACTTATTAGCTATTTAATGTCTTAAAAGGAAGAAGACTAGACTTGGTTTGATGCTCACAGCTACTGATCCCTGGTCTGCAGCTATATTGCCTATCTAGGCCTCAGAGAAAGTCCATGTTTGAAAGAACTTAAAGCCATTTTTTATTTTTTTGTCCCTGCAGCATTCTAACTCTCCATAACCATGAATGTTCAAATCAATTAGTCTTACAGAAATTTTAACATCTGTGTGGCTTCTGGGCACATCAGCTCACATGGTACACCTATGGCTTGAGAATGGTGTTTTTTTTTTTTTTTCCAAATAATACTTCTGCATTAGAGCAAGAAAGAAAAAGAATGAAAGAGGAAGAGGGAGAGAAAGTGTACATGTGCAACTCAGAGGGCAACTTTGAGAAGTCGGCTTGCTTCTTCCATGATGTGGGCTGCGGGCCTGAGTTCAGGTCATTGAGTCTGTGTGCTAAGCTATCTTGGTGGCTGGAATGGTGATTTCAATTCTTTCCTTGTGCACCCATGAGGTCTGGCTTGCAGCTTGAAGGGCCTAGAACGTGTCTTGTCCTGACTCCTTCTCTTTTCCAACCTTCCTCTTGTGGCTCTGTCTCTTGTTCCTGCTGGCCCTTTCCCATTTGGTTTCTCCAATGGAGGAGGAAATTTTTTCCTTTGCTTTATTAAATTCCAAACTTCAGGTTTGAACTACTTGGTTCTAGTGGGTTTTGCTGGCTTTAGAAATTGATGAACAAGCAGACACCTACTGCGGTGTGAGAAGAAGGCTGCTTGAGTGTTGCTTTATGTTCATGTACCTTCTGATGAATTCTGAGAGAATGAGTCTGGCTGTGGCTCTGTAGTAAGCGCTTGTTTCCTTCTGAAGCAGACTGCAGGAGTAAAAGTATTTAGAAATGCAGGTGTGGCTGGACATAGTAGTGCATGCCTAACACTTGGGGGACAGAAGCAGGGGGACCACAGAGTTGAAGTCTGCCTAGGTTGGGTACATAGTGAGTTCTAGGCAAGTCTGAGTTACAAGGTGACACACAGTCTCCAAAACAAACAAATAAGCCAGCAAACAAATGGCAAGCAAGCAAGGAAGCCATGTACTAGGTAGCCCCTATTGAGGTTGGCTATATGCTTATTTTTCTCAATCAATATCAGTAAAACTTCAGATGCTATTAGAGAAGATGCTAATTAGATTGGACACATCAGGAGAGGAAGTCAGGCCACAAACACATTGTTCCAGAAAGAAGATCATTCTGGGAAATGGTCAATTCTTTTTATTTTTTCTTTTTGTTTTGGACTTTTGCATTTTGGGTTAACAAATAATCACAGGTTTGGTACCATACTGAGGTCAGTAGCTCTGGTTGCTACCGGAAGGATGGACTGGGATTGAGAGAAATAGATGCAGGGGATAAGTACCAGGCCAGAGCAGAGGGAGCAGCAAGGAGAAGGAAAGAAGGGGATAAAAATGAAAATCACTTCTTGCTCTTTTACTTGTGACCTGTTCAATGATCATTGTGTATTAAGAAACCATGGTAGATGCTGGGCATTGTGCAAGACGCTGAAAATTAGGGTTTGGTTGTGGAGTAACACCACGAGGAAATGAAGATGATTTAGCTTTGGATTCCAGAGACTACGAAGGTGATAATATCCTTATCGAAAGCATAAGAAAGGGAGAAGATGAAAAAAGAACAGGACACATGTCTATGCTACTGTGGCATTTCTGTACACAATGCCCTCATTTTCAGATTTACTCCCTCTCTTTTTTATTATTACTATTTCTGCTCATACAAACTTAACAAATACACCGGTCCCCTCCCTCCCTCCACCTCCCCTGACCCCCTTGCCTACCCCTCCCCTTCCCCATCTCTCCCTATCCCCCAGTGCCTTCCCTCCCAGTAGCCCCCCCCCAATCCCCGGAGCATCCTTTACTGTGCATGCCAAACTCTCCTCTGGGTCCTCCTTTCCGATGAGGTGCAAGGAGCCAGGGGCATTTCCCAGAACCCTTTCCTGTGTTCCCCTTAAGCTTAGGAACACTACTGTGACTGTCAGTCCCTAGCCTCCAAGGATCCTAGTGCCTTTAGTCCATGCTAGACTTTGTAGGGTCAATAATGTGTTGGACATAGCACAGGTCATGCAAAGTCTTATTATGTTTGCTTTAGCCCTAACTTGTGTGGAGTATCTTGCATATCATGACTCCTCCCATCCTTGTGCTCTTACAATCTTACCACCCCCTCTTCCACAAATTTCCCTGAGCTTCAGGATGGGGAGAGATCAGGCTACCTTAGTTCCTGGTGGTTGATATAGAGTCTCTGATGTTCTGAATTATGGTTTGTTGATTTTTTTTTTTTTTTTTTTAGTTTTGCTGGTCCTGCAATGCCCTTGGGCTCCATCCTGATGGGTATTGGATGTCACCCCTTGCAGTCCTTGATGGTGGCTTATTTTCTCTGCTGTAACATGGCCCCCCCACTCCTTGTTTCTGGTGGGGCCCTCCTTCCCCATCCCTCCTGTTTATAATCTTTGCAACTACTGTAGGTACTACAGAGATTGGTCTTTGATTAGAGATTGGTCTCTAAGTGGGTGTGGTACAAGGATCCACCTATTAGGGAGTATATATGATGCTTAAATTTCTGCGTCTGGGATACTTCACTCAATATAATTGTTTCTAATTCCACCCATTTCCCAGCAAATTTCATTAATTCATCATTTTTGATGGCTGAGTAGTATTCCATTGTATAAATGTACCAAATTTTCATTATCCACTCATCAACTGTTTGACATTTGGGCTGATTCCATGACTTTGCTATTGTAAATAGTGCTGCTATGAATATGGTCGTGCTTGTGCTATTTTATATCCTGCCACCCTGCTGAACTTCTGTATTAGTTCCAGGAGCTTCCTGGTGGAGTTTTTGGGATCCCTCAGGTATAAAATCATGTCATCTACAAATAGAGATAACTTTACTTCTTCCTTGCTGATTTCAATCCCTTTTATGTCCCTTTCTTGTCTTATGGCTTCATCTAAGACTTCAAGTACAATATTGAATAGAAGTGGTGAGAGTGGACAGTTCCTGATCGAAGCGGAAATGCTTCAAGTTTTTCCCCATTTAGTAGAATCCTTGCTGTTGCCTTGTTATATACAGCTTTTATTATATTGATAAAAGTTCCTTCCATTTCAACCTTCTCTAGGGTTTTGATCATAAAGAGATGTTGGATCTTGTCAAAAGCTTTTTCTGCATCTATTGAGAGTATCATGTGGTCTTGGACTTTGGACTGGTTTATATGGTGAATTACATTTATTGATTTGTGTATGTTGAACCAACCTTGTGTGCCTGGGATAAAGCTTACTTGATCCCCGTGGATGATCTTTTTGATATGTTTTTGAATCCGATTTGCTAAGACTTTATTGAGAATCTTTGCATCTGTGTTCATTAGAGAGATTGGTCTATAGTTTTCTTTTTAAAGTGTATCTTTATTAAATTTTGGGATTAAGACGATATTAGCTTCATAGAAGGAATTTGGTAGTGTTCCTTACTTTGCTATTTGATGGAACAGTTTAAGGATTATTGGTGTTATTAGCTCCTTAAATGTCTGGTAGAACTCTGTGTTGAATCCATCTGGTCCAGGACATTTTTTGGTGGGAAGATTCGAGATTACTTCCTCGATTTCCTCATATGTTATAGAACTATTTAAATAATTCACAACTTTCTGATTCAATTTAGGTAAGTTGTGTTTACTTAGAAATTCATCCATCTCTTTTGTGTTGTCAAATTTCACAGAGTATAAGTTTTTGAAATATGATGTTACAATTATCTGGATTTCTTGGGTATCAGTAGTGATAACTCCATTTTCACTTCTAATTTTGTTAATTTGGGTTTTCTCTCTCTTGCTTTTGGTTAATTTAGCTAGGGGTGTATCAATCTCATTGATTTTTTCAAAAAAACAGCTTTTTGACTGGTTGATTTTCTCTATTGTTTTCCTAATCTCGATTTCAGATATTTCTCCCCTTATTTTGCTAATCTCCTCTCTTCTACTGCTTTTGGGATCAGATTGATCTAGTGTCTCTAAAGCTTTAGGCTGCATTGTTAAGTCATTTATTTCTGATGTTTCCATTTTCTTGATGTAGGCATTAAGACCTATGAACTTACCACTTAGGACAGCTTTCATTGTGTCCCAGAGATTCTGGTAAGTTGTATTTTCACTATCTTTCACTTTCAGGAAGTTTTGAATTTCCTTTGTAATTTCTTCCTGAATCCAATTCTCCTTCAGCATCATAGTGTTAAGTTTCCAGGAGTTAGTGTATTTTCGGTTGCTTGTTGTGTTGTGGATGTCAAGCTTTAGGCCGTGGTGATCTGATAAGGTACAGGCTAGAATTTCAACTTTCCTGTATATGTAGAGATTCATTTTGTGACCCAATATATGATCTATTTTGGAAAAAGTTCCATGTGCTGCTGAGAAAAATGTGTATTCTTTAATACGTGGATGAAAAGTTTGATAGAGATCTGTAAGGTCCATTTCAGTAAGGATGTGATTAAGCTCCAAAGTGTTTCTGTTAAGTTTTTGATCTGTTGATCTATCCCATGTTGAGAGGGCGGTGTTGAAACCCCCAAGAATTATCATTTTGGGATTGATTTTTCATCTTTAGACTTTGTAGGGTTGCTTAATGAATGGGGGGGGCCCATATTGGGTGCATATATGTTCAGTATTGTGCAGTCTTCCTGGTGAATTGTACCTGTGACTAAAATGTAGTATCCATCTGTGTTTCTTATGATTTTTTTTGGTTTGAAGTCCACTTTGTCCAATAGCATAATGGCTACCCCTGCCTGTTTTCTGGTTCCATTAGCTTGCAGAATTTTGGACCAGCCTTTTATTTTTAGGATGTGCCTATCTTTTGGGTGAGATGGGTTTCCTGCAGGCAGTAGATTGATGGATTTTGGTTTTTAATCCAAGTTTGTAATCTGTGTCTCTTGATCAGTGAGTTAATTCCATTAACATTTAATGTTATAACGGAAAAGTTATTTTTAATTCCGGACATTTATTATGTTTAGTGGCTTTTGTAAGTGTATTGTTTTGCTTTTAGGTTTTTGTGGTATTATACTTCCCTTCTGTTTTCCTGGATGTGCCTGTTGTTTTCTTCAAGTTTGAGTACCATTTCTAGCATTTTTTGAAGGCCTGGTTTGGTGGACATGTATCCCTTCAAGTTGTCTTTGTGCTGGAAAATTTTTCTTTCTCCTTGGATCATGACAGATAGTTTTGCAGGGTAAATCAGTCTGGGTTGACATTTTTGCTCATTCAATACTTGAAGTACGTCTCTCTAAGCTCTTCTTGCTTTTACTGTTTCTACTGAGAAGTCATTTGTTATTTTAATAGGTTTACCTTTAAAAGTGACTTGTTTTTTTTCCCCTTGAAGCTCTCAGCACCATTTCTTTGTCTTGAATGTGGAGTGTTTTAAATATTATTTCCCGTGGGGAGCTTCTGTTTTGGTCATATCTGTTTGGGGTGTGGAATGCCTCTTGTGTTTGGATGGGCCTCTCTTTTTTTAGATGAGGAAAGTTTTCCTTGATGATAAGTTTGAAAATTTCCTCAGGTGTGGTATTTTGAGATTCTTGCTCTGGTATTCCATGAATACGCACGTTAGGCTTCTTCAGGGTGTCCCATAACTCTTGAATATTTCTCTCAAGTATCTTTTTGGCTTTAACAACCTCTTCCATTGAGCTGATTAATTCTCCCACTTTGTCTTCAAGATCTGAAATTCTATTTTCTGCTTCATTAGTTCTACTGATAAGACTCTCTGTTGAGTTCTGGGTTGAGGATAACCTGTCTTTTAGTTCAGTTTTAAACTCTGCTTGAGTCTGTTTTAACTCCTCTATGCCTGTTTTTGTTTCTTGAACTATTTTTCTCAACAACTCCAAGTGTTTCTTGTGTTCCTTTTCAAAGTGATTGATGCGATTATTTAATTCCACCTGGATTTCCTCTTTCATGGTATTGATCATGGTAATAATCATATTTTGAAAGTCGTTATCCTGGGTCAGATTTTCTTGGCCATTTTCCATGGGTTTGTTCTGGTTGGAGTCTATCATTATGGGATTAATTCCTTCAGTGGGAGATTTGTTTTCTTCGGTTTTGTTTCTCATGAATTTGCACTTTGACTTGGGCATTGTTGTTTTAACTCTTAAGAGCTTCTTTCAATTTCTGTGCGTTTTTCACTGAACTGAATTATTTGGCTGGCTGGTGGGAGGAGCTGGGACCAGTGGGCTGCCTGGGGCGGGGGGAGGAAGCTTACCTAGGTCGCCCGTGAATCCTGGCTGGACTGCACGCATCTGGGGTGGGTGGGGAAAGGGAAAGCCATTTTTAATAGTCAACAAATGTTAGGTATTGTTCTTGTCATTGGTAGTAAACCACTGAGAGTCCCAAAGTCCTTTGAAGATTTGAGCAGAGCTGTAAGCCTTCCTGTGAGAAAGAAAACTAAAATGATGCATACAGAGTGGTAAGTTCTTAGGGAATGACACTACCTCTGCCCTCCACAGATATGTGGACAAATGTAATCACTGTGCACTACACACAGCAGCACACACATACAAATAAACATAAGCACACATGTACGCTTCACACACAGGAATGCACACACACATATGTATAGTCACATAGAAAAAGATAGATGCAGAACCCCACCTTGCCTGCGCCTGCCAGAGCCCAGAGCATCTCCACTCATCCAGTACTCTAAGAGTCATGGCATGTGCCAACAGAGCAGATATGGGCAGAATGATAGTGGCTAGACTGGGGCTGGGGTTGTTGCTTCTGGCACTGATCCTATCCACATAGACTTATTCTAATCAAACATCTGCCATACCACCTTCAAGTAACTTATCCCAGAATACCTCTGCTGCCCCAGTCCAGCTAATGCCACCACCGAGGCAGGCAACAGTGCCCTGCAGTCAACAGACAGTCTCCTTGTGGTCTCACTTTATCTTCTACTTCTACATCTCTACTGTTAGAGACTCAGGCCAAGAAACGTCTATTTCCTCATCTTCTAAACCTGACCAAATGACAAAGACAAGTCCAGCACAGCAAGGAAGAAATAGGTTTACGTCAAATCTACTCATTTCATACCATATCATGTCGAAATGGAAAACACTGATAATTCAAAATTTGATTGGTTTGAAGAACATGTAGAGGGTTTGGCAGATGATGAATGCCAATATCAAGTCTGCTGGAGCTTCATGTACAAGATGGAGAGAGAGAGAGCATCCAAAATTGACAAGATTTCCTTGAATATGGCTTATGAAATATGGACATTTGAACTTATCTTGAAATCAGGAATAGGCTTTATCTAGGGACCAGGAGGGAGGCTCAGTTTTCATTTGATTCGTTCATCCTATAAAGGCCACAAAAAACAGTTAGGTGATATTAAAAAGTTTACATGATCCTATTGATGTGTACTTTTGAAGGAAATACCGGGTGTCTCCATAAATTCTCAATGCGTGTTTCAGCATTACTAGTTTACCATGATAAACTCTAGATAAAGTGTCACATTGTTAAGCTGTCACTGGGGTCTTTGGAACTAAACTCCCCTCTCCCTGGGGCTTTAGGTTTGACACTGTTATTTAATCTTTATGTAGTAATTGACATGTACCAGGCCATGGTGGACTGGAACTCCGCTCCCACATCCAGCATTATGACTAAATCTTTACAAAGTTACATGATGGGCAGTTTCCATCACTTGTTTCCATTCAAGGTTGCCAGATTTATTTAGCTAAACTGATTCTAGGGAGTAAAATTGAATTGTCCTCTACAAATTTGAAAATGCTGCTTTTTTTACTTCTGCATATATTGATTACTTTTCACAATTTAATATAATGGCCTATTATGAAGGTAAAATTACAAATCTTGAAATTAGAAAGGCAAATAGGTGAAGGAGCCCCAACCGTAAATCAAGCACTTGGGAAGTTAAGACTGAAAACTAGCTTGCATTTGATTGACAAAATCTTTTATACTCTTTCTGTAAATACTTATTTTTAGAGAAAGAACAAAACAATGGATCAGAACAGCCACATTTGAAATACTTTGTATTACCAGTTATAATATTTTTAGATATCTTGAAGTTGATCGTAAGCCTGAGAGTGGGCTTGATTCCACACTAACTTTTTTCCCCTGGCTGCCTTGATCCACAGAAACCTTTTAAGACACAGACACTTCACTCCCTGAAGAAAAATCTTTTGTTCCTATGGTCACACACTGATGCTTACATGTTCCAGGATCTGATATAGCCACAGTAGTGTCGATAACAAGAATCTTTTTTTTTTTTCCATCCTTAGAAACCTACATGGGAACAACCAGGTCTCACAGATCTGAAGCTACTGTGTGTGTGAATGAACACTCCCTTTTGTTTTCTGAGATGGGGTCTCTCACTGATGTGCTAGCCTGGTGAGGCTGTTCTGGCTGGCCAGAGGACGCTGAGGATCCTCCTTGTCACCATACTCAGCTTTTTAACTGAATACTGGGGATTGAACTCAGGTCCTTATGATTGTATGGTGAGTACTTTATGGTGCTGAGCTATGTCCCCAGCCCCAATGTATGATTAAAATAATGATAATAGAAATGGGCATGATTTTCTTCCATAGGATTTATCTCCTCTTAAGTAATTTCTCCTTTTTGGTTTTTTTTTTTTTTTTTGGTGGGGAGTCAAGTTCCAGAGCTCCAAGGATATACACATGGTGGCTAAACATAGGTAATGCAGAGTAGTCCCTGGGGTTTGCTATTTACTCAAAAAGTGAAGCAGTGTATCCCCAGGCTCAAAATATAGAGAAAGAAGAAAAATTCAGGATAATAATCCAATAAGTAACAATAGCAATAGCTTCCACTGGGTTAGTTCTCTTTGTGCAAACAAAACAAAACAAAACAGAACAAAAAAAAAATGAACCTGTCCTGGAACAGCACATACTCGCTTATTAAGATGAGCTGCAAAGTGCTTCTGGAAGCTGGACAGGCCTGTTTTGCTTTTGTCCTTGTATGGACACTGCCCACCACAGAGCATTCCTGTAACCACTGTTCTATCTTCCAAAAGGAGGGTTCAGCAGAAGCTCTGATAGGACCATACATCCTCCATTTCTGCTTCCAGATAAACTCCCCTTGCTTGGTAGGGAGAAGGTAGTAGAATTGAACTTGAGCCTGTGTGTGCTCTCCAGAAACCACAATGAGATCTTCCAGGCAAGACTGAGAGCTAAGCAGCATGGGTTCAGAAACTCCTTCTGCCACTCCCCAGACATGTGACCTATCTCTCTAAGCTAGTGTCTTCTAATTCAAATTGATGCAAAATGTGGACAGTCTGTTCTACAATTGCAGATTATACCCTGTGATAGTTAAGCCTGGGTGTCAACTTGACACATCCGGTATTAACTAAGATGGGCTTGGAAAGGATCAACTGAGGCCAGTTGATAGGATTATACCCACCCTAAATCCTATCAGGTTCTGCAATTTAACCAAGAAGCTAAACTTTCTTTACCTGGCTTCTTTTCTGGAAACAGGGGAATCAAGAGATCCACTTCCCGGGCTGGAGAGGTGGCTCAGGGGTTAAGCCTCTGCCTTGCAGGCGGAAGGTCCTGAATTCTGATCCTAGACCTCACGTATAGACGCCGGGCGGAAGCGGGGATGGCCTGCGTTTCCGGTCCTGGTAGGGCGGAGCCTGTGAATCCCGGGGCAGAGTAAACAAGGAGGAGGCGGTCCATGGTGGTTCCCGAATTCGTCCGTGGTTCTACACACACATACATGCATACTTGCACACACATACATACACACACACACACACGTACACGCGCACAATTGAATAAATAAAAAAAAAAGAAGAGATCCACTTCCCACAGTTTTTTGTCATGCACTCTTCCTCTGCTGTACTCTGCACTCCACCCCTCAGGAATCAGTCCCCCTCACAGGAGGTCTCCTTCTGTGGACAGAGCTTATAAAGATGCTCTGGCCTTGCATTCCCCACCCCTTGCACACATACACAAACATACTGCTCAAAGCAACTGACCAACGTACGACAGCCCCGATTACACACACACACAAAAAAGACAGTAAAAGCACTACCTTTAGAAATCACCCCCTCTGGGCTGGGAATTCTCAGTGGTTAAAGCTTTGATCCCCTGGTTCTCACATAAAAATGCTGGGCAGACATGACAGCACCCTGCAATTCTGTCCCTGGAAAGCAGAACTTGGAAATTCCCTCAGCAAAGTAATACGGTTAAAGAGCAATCCAAAGAGATTCCTGATGTCACCTTTGGGTTTCCAAAGGAACACACATTCAAGCGTCTTCTTTACACCAACCCACATGCAAAACACATACACACACACACACACACACACACACACAGACACACACACAGACACACACACACACGAGTGACATGCACCTCATATACCATACATGGAAAAAAAAACTCCCCATCCAACTGCATACAAACTGAAAATTGGAGGAAATAAGTGTAAATGCCTGAAGTTAGTTTTGCTACAAAAAAAAATGTACACAAGCACAGAATGGAGAAAGATGAGGTGAAATTTTTCTCATGTATTAAAAAAAAGAAAAAAAATAGTTTAATCTTGGTTCAGAGGCTCAGCAGGAGACAGTCTGCTGACAGGTCATGTTGGCACAAAGTATTTCTCATTTCCAAGTTATCAATACACAACTGATCCATGCCATGAAGATCACAGCAGCTTTTCCTTCTTCCTGACCCCACACGGTGAGCAGCTGGACACTGTCACATGAGCCCTGATGGGGTGGCACCATGTGTCAGAAACACAGTTGATTTCCACTGCCTGCACCAAGGCCAGGTGCAGAGACAGCAATCTTAAGCACTAAGATTGCTCATCAGTTCCCCAGAGAAAACTAGATTCCTGTTTCCTGCTGTGTGCTGATATTTTCCTAAAATTCCTATCAATTCCATTCCCCTTCTTTTCTGAGACAAAGTCTCAGGTACCTCCGACTGTCCTTGCACTCACTGTGTAGCAAAGGATAACTTCAAACTTCTGATCCTCCCACCTTGCTCTCCTACAGGCTGGACTACAGGTATGCAAAGCCACGGCCATGATGGACATAGCATGGCTGGGAAGGCACAGCAATAGGAACTTTAGCCCTGCTGGCCATACTGCATGCTCAGTCAGGAGCAAACAGCAGCAGAGAAACAGGTCTGGGCTGCAAAGCCTGTCCACCTCCTGTGATGCACTTTCCTCCAGTGAAACGCTACTTCCTGAAGGTCCCAAGCCTTCTAAAACAGTACCACCAACTGGGGACCAAGTGTTCAAACAAAGAATCCTGCATTTTATATTCAAGCCATAGCATTAAGAAAGAGCAATTTAACTGACTTATGGTGGGCAGAGAACTCACCCCGGAAAGAAGCAAGTAGACAAGCTTCCTGCTGTAGATGGCAACAAGCCATCTTTTCTCTGGCCAGGAGAAGGTCGAGTCCATGTTTGAATGTGCTGTCTTGAAGAGGTGCTGATGCTACTCAAGGCTACAAGACAGCGCCCAGGACCCCTTTGCTTCCCTGAGGATACTCGAGTTCATGAACCCTTCCTAAGTCCTCCCTCAAGGGAACAGTGACCGCACTTCTCCATGGAACAAAACCTCCAAAGTGCTTCCTAACAAGAGGGCCAGCACATGAGAGCTCTAATGCCCTGCTCTCTGACTTCCTGGGGGTTCACTCTAACTCAGTTTACCCCCTGCGTGAGTAGAAACCACACTGCTTTCAGATGTTCTGCTTTAGATTCTCTAGTGTTCTGTCTGCAAGAATAAATCCCCCTTTTATGCAAACCCCTTGTGCCTGCCAGCCGGGCACAGAGCAGGTATGAAAGACACAGAGCTGATATACTGGCTGCCTGCCCAGGCTCCTCTTTTCCTGTCCACAATGCTCTTTACTCGAAGTATTAATTCTAGGTTGCCTTTGTTGGCACGTGTCTGAGCACTTGCTACAATATGAATTGTATACCACTGAGAAAAAGCTCTTTCCCTTCCTGCTCATGGGATTGATCCTCACAAGTTTCTCAGGAATGTGTGGGGCATCTTGAGATCATTCCCTTTCGTGGTAAAATGTTAATAGAACATTCCCATGGCCATCATATGGAAATAGACATGGCTGCTGCGTACTCACGGACAGACCGGTCCTGCCATGTCTAGAAGATAATGGCTGGCTTCATTCCTACCCTGAAGGTTCTTGCAACCTTACCATTCCTCTTCTGTAATGTTCTGGGCAACACAGATGAAACTGGGTTGGCCATTCATGCCAAAAAAAGAGAGAGCGAGAGAGGAGGGAGACTGGCAGGCAGGAAAAAAATGGAGTGGGAAAGGGAGGGAAGATGGAACTGGGGATTAAGCTGTGAAAGTATCATAAATTCACTGTTGGAGACAGAAGGCTGTGCTCTGATTAGGTCAGGGACTGCTTGGGGTATCCATGGCCTCCAGAAAGCCATCTGTGCCTGGAAAGATCTTCAAAGATGACCACCAGAGTCAAACACTGTACTACCCAGAAAGTGCAGATACGCCTCCCTCTCCAACCCTCTCTAGATGCCTGGAATATTCCAATGGAGCAATTGTCCATTTCCCAACAAGCTCTATGAAAACAAACATTGGGGAAAATGGCATTAAATTCATTTAATGAAGAAACAAATATGCAGTAAAAACTTCAAGGCATCAAAAATTGACAAGACTAACACTATCTCTTTAGGAAATGAGCTCACGAAGACACAAACACATCCAAGCTCCTCAAAAAGGGGTAGAACAAGTCACACCTCCTTTCTCCAGGGAAATGATGGCATGTGACAGAAGCACATGAGTTCCCAAGCCGCTGGAGCCACGTGACTCAACAAGGTCCTCAACATCTCAGAAAATCATCTCCCGCTGTGCAAACTGAGAAGTCAATGAGCTCAATGCAATCCAAATCACTCCACGGTGTACACATAATGTCATAAAAGTGTTGAGCATCTATATTTCACTGCACAATTAAAAAGTAAATTTTAGGGGCTAGGGAAGTGGTACTGTTGGTAGAATATTTGACTAACATGTCCCAGGCCTTGGGATAGATCCCCAGCACTGCACAAACAAGTTGTGGTGCCACAGGCCGGTAACCCCAACTCTCAGGAGGTTGGGGCAGGAAGCCCAGAAGTCTAAGATCACCGTCAGCTTCACAGGAGCTTAAGGCCAGTCTTAATTTCATGAAACCATTTCATTAAATAATTAACTAGTTAATTATTAATAACTTACTAATGACTATGGATGTTTAATTAAAGTATTTTCAAGATGGGGTGTTGCTATTGGAAGCCCATGTTTGTCTCAAACTCAAGATCTTTGTGCCTCGACTACCAGAGTATAGGGATTATATGCATTTGGCATCACACTAAGAAACTGCATTTTTAAGTTTTGTGAGATTGACACTCTACCTACTGTGGTAATGAGACACCTTGTTTTTAACTTTGAGATTAAAAAATACTTAGAAAAGAGAATGTCTGTCCCGTGGCTGTGCGCTACAGGTGAGAGTCACCCACGGAGCATCTGTCAGATAAAAGACACCTGGGAAATGTTCCTCTCCCTTTGCACTCCCTCAGCCTTCTGTCATTCCCAATCTGAGCTACCTCTCCACAGTCTCACACCTATGATTCAGGCAGCTCTGGCCACAGAAACGACCAGAAAACAAGTCCAGGAGGAAAAACAGAAGACAGAGATTTTCCAAGTCTTTGTAGAATACTCAAAACTCTTCCCCATTCCAAGCTCATTTCTTACCCTAAGACAATATTTATCTAATTCCCTCCCATTGGACAAATTTTTCTATCCCTCTGATAAAGGCACCAGATGCTATATTAAAAGTATAACAAAATGTAATATAAATATAAGCTACTATATATTGTAAACATGAAATGCTATTATTCTTCGTCTTCTCTTTTCAGTGTTTCAGTGTGAAAAGAGTAGGTTTCCACTGTGACAATTTCACACATTGTGCCTCTGCTCATTCATCCCTGATGCCTTTTCTGACTTCTTTCTTTGTATCCAATCCACTGGGTTGACCCAGAGGTATTCAGTTATCGCCCAATGATTTGGACTTTGCACCAAGGATGTGAGTAGCAAGTATGAGTATTTTCATGGACTAAACACCCACAAACCAAGTAAGTTTTCCGTAGACATAGACATAAAATGGCCTGGCAAGATGGCTCAGAACAAGAGTGAAACCCATCTTGCTCTAGTAAAAAAAAAATTAATAAAAAATAACAATTCTCAAACATTTGTAAAACTCAATATATGGAAAGGTTAGATTTTACATATAATGAGGAAACCAATAAGAGATTACCACTGATTCAAAGGAAAATTTGAAATGCACATCACATACCTAAGCAATCAAGGATACTAAAATGAATTTATCAATAGGTGAAAACTGGGTGGGCATTTATAGACATGTATCCATTGCATTCTGCTGGACAAAATTTATTTGAATTTCTACATTTTAGAATTGTTTGTAATATAATAATTTCTCTAACACAGAATAGTTAAGTTGAAGAAAACAGGAGGCCTGGGTGCTTGTAGAATCATGTTGCCTGGGAGGATTATGGATACCTTTTTGTTTTTTGTGAATTTCAATTTTTCAGAATATTAAAATTATTTTGATTACTTTGTGTGTGGCTGTACATGCATATGTGTGGGAGGATAGGCAGGCATGCATGTGGAGGTCAGAGAGCAACTTTCAAGATTCGGTTCTCCCCTTCCATCTTGTGGGTTCCGGTTGCAACTTATACTTAGAGTACTTCAATCTGCTTGACCATCTTGCAGGTCATTTCAGTTTAGTTTTGCTTCTTTCTTTCTATAGTTGGTGTTGTTACACTGGGGATTGAACCTAGCAAGGATTCTAATACTGAGCTACATCGCAGCCCCAGGATGTTTTGTGACATAATTGCTGTTATATTCATTTGTAATTTCACAGTCAAGTGTGTGAGATGTCTTGCTACTATACCAAAAAGTGTCATTTCAAATTCTTCCAAAATCTGAGCTCCCTCATTGTCAGGACTGGGATTTGCTTTGTCTTTCATATCACAGACACGAATAATCAATACATCCACTGTGAAGGCTTTTGCTGTGAGATCTGGTGATAGATCAAAAGCTTCTGGGAAAAGGAAATTAGCAAGCAGACTTGTCACTGGGAGGTGGAGGAAGACAGTCAGGGTAGATGTGTCCTGAGAAAGTATGTGTGGAGCTTTTCAGCTGCAATCTTAAGAGTTCCCAGGCAAAAACAAAGGGCAGGGAGGGAACTCAAAGCTTCCCTTGTCACCCACCCACCATTGAGAGAAGGTGAGCGCTGAATGTGGTATCTCTGGGTAGGAACTATGACAAAGCATGGAAGGAAAGAAGCGCTTTACACTCACAAATCCTGCAGAGTGGTCTCCATGGGTCTCATCATCACAAGAAGAGGTGGATTTAGTCGGAAAATAGAACTGGGGGAAGTGTAAACCAGAACCTTTGGAGGGAGGGGGCAGGTCCAAGGAAAAGGCACTGCAGGAAACAGTGCATGCAGATTAATTTTAATAATCTGGCTAATTTTAATAATCCCAGTGGGCTTTCAGCCAGCTCCGGTTACTGACCCTCAGATCTTTTCAGCAGGGGAGAATAGTGGCTAGAGTGCAAGCTAATATGGAAGAAAATGCAGCTACAGACTTAGAAGTGCTGCATAGAAAACTAGCTGAGTCTTTTTCAGGGGCTCAGAATGCAGCTCAATTGGTTCAGTGCTTGACTGAGCACATGCCAAGTATATTTGATCCCCACACCACATAAACCAGAGACAGTGCCATGGACAAAAGCAGGAGGTGTAGAAACTCAAGGCCATCTTCTGCTTTCACAGTCAGGTTAATGACCTGACACATGTACAGGGTCCTGAACTACATGTGACCCACCATCTCCAGAAAGTTTAGGGCCAGACCTGGGAGAGACAGTCTTTTCCAGCCAGCAAATTTTTTAAGATGGCAAAATGTAAATTAAGATCGGAGATATGATTCACTAAGTAAAACATTTTGCCACACAAGTATGAGAACTTGAGTTCAAATCCTTAGACCTCCCCCAAAAGCTGAGCACATGAGCACATGTCTATAACCCTAGTACTTGTAGGGTAAGATGAGAGGCAGAGGATGAAGGATCTCCAAAAGTTTACAGGCCACGTATCTTGGTATAAACAACAGTGAACAATGAACAAGAGAGACCCTGTCAAAACAGATAGAAGGAGACACCCAAAGTTGATTCTGATCTTCACATGTGTACTATGGCCCATAACAGGATCTTATGCACAGGAAGTGGATATGGACACATGCAGGAGGTAGAATGGGCCTGCAGCTAGTGCGATTGAGGGATTCTGGTCCAGCCAAGTATCCCTCGGGGTTGGGTGGGTGATGAGCGTGGCGGCCTGGACCCCCCTCACCACCGGGGAGAAACACACCAGACAGGGAGATCTGTCAAAGCAGGATCTCAACTTTATTGAATAGCACCTGAGTTTATATAGGGTCCTGCTGGGAGGAGGAGAGCTAGGTGGCGTGAGGGGTGGTGAAGGAGAAAGGCAGCCAAAGGGATGTGTCCAGGTCAGTGAGGGGAGGTTACAGCAGCACTACATCAGAGAGGGGAGGAGGGGGTCAGAGATAAGTTTTAGAACTCAAGGACAGCTCCTGAAACTCCAGCCAGGCTCAGGAATTTCCAGCAGGCCTCAGGCTTGGAGGCCAACAGACACACACACACACAGACACACACACACACACACACACACAGACACAGACACACACACACACATAGGGAGAAAAAGGAGAGAGAGAGAGAGAGAGAGAGAAGAATGAATGAATGAATGAATGAATGAATGAATGAATGAATGTGTGTTTTTCAATCCTGTTGAGGCAAATCTAAGCCACTATGCAACCAAGACATGCTCTATGTAAACAGTGGAGACAAAACTCTTGGGGAAAAAAAAATGTCCTATTTCCTTGCCTCTGCTGGGCAATTTGGCAAGATTTGGGGCCAAAGCTCAGCAGACAGTGTTTATCTCATATGTGTGGGTTCACTGACTGAGAGACACACAGAGTATGAGAGAATCTATTTTTTTCCTGGTAATTGATATATCTGGTCCTAGGTATGAGATCACAAGGTAACATGGAAACATCCCACTCTTCCCACCTTTTCTGAGTCTAATGACACTGCATGCATGGGTTGGCCTAGAGGAGATGGAAAGTGTTATCAAACATTCTATTAGATAGTTAAGGAAGATCAAGAATAGTGACAGAACTCAAGTTTGTAGGCCTAGCCATCAGTTCTTGTTTTATTTTGTTCTTTTATATCTAAAGTATCTAAGCTAAGATGATAAACCATGTCAGCATTAAATTTGACAGCTATAACTGAGCATGTAAACGGTGACATACTGTTTGTAAACAATATGCTAAAAGATGATGTGTTAGAACAGTAAGTACAGTCTCCAGAATACATCCCTGAGTAGGACAGACCTCCCAGCTTTATAAACATCAAACTTATGAATTTGAAAAGGGACAGGAATCAAGCTTCTGTGCAGATGATTTGGCTCTGAGACTGACTATTCAGCTGTCAGTCAGAATGCACACAGCCACAGCTATCAGATTATCTGTTTTACGGTGCTAGACAGATGAATCACTGCTATAGGTTTTATATACATTGAGAGTGAGACCATGAAGAGCAAGCAGTGAGAACAATTGGGGTAAATCTTCTCATCAGAACCAAAGGGTTAGGAAATGTGGTTTTTTCACTGAGTGGATTGGGTCAGTATGGTCATCCGTTTATATCCACCAACTGAGTTCTGCCCTGAAATCAGCTAGTGAGCTACAGAGTCCCAAAGACTGAGCTCAGTGGTATCTTTCCCTATGGTGGAAAAATTGCAAAGGCATGTTCCTGCCAGAATGGTGTAGGGGGAGCAAAGTCACCAACTGACAGCTCACACTTAAACCAAAGCATAGGGCAGGGGATATGGTTCAGCCATTGAAGGCCTGGCATACACGTGACCCTGGGCTGACCATCAGCAGCTCATAAAACCAGATATGGTGGTTCATGCATGTAATCCTACCACTTGGGAGGTGGAAGCAGGAGAGCCGGGGGTTCAAGGTTATCCTTGGTTGTATAGCAAGTTCGAGGTCAATCTGAACTGCATGAGACCCTGGCAAAAATTTTAAAAAAAGCACAGAAGTTAAGACTACAATACTGAGATCTGAAATGGAAGTTCAAAAATTCAACCAGTAGCAAATTTCCCCCTGAGGATGAGAATTAAAAATACTCCATTGCTCCCTTGTTCCTCCACAGGGACACACAATGCCTTCTGATAAACACACACACACACATAAACACACACACACAGGTGTGTGCCCAAGTAAGTAAATAAAGTTTTTTTTTTTTTAAAATACCTTGGTTTTATTAGACAAAGAATCATGGTCAGGCCTCAAGGTGCACAGCATTAGAACAAGAGATTCAGCTTAAAGAGGGAGAATAGGAGAGAGAAGGAATCAGCACACACTTTTCTTTTTTGAAGGACCAGGTGATAAATATTTTTAGCACGATAGCACATATGGTTTGTGCAGAAGCCCCAGAACTCTGTTATTGTGGAATGAAAGCAGTTATAGCAATGTGCATCCAAGGTAAGAAAACTGATCAAACAAGTCTGTATTGTAATAAAACTATTTACCTAGCAGATGATAGGCTAGATTTGGCCAATCCTTCGTCCAGGAAGGAAATCAGGTCTTGCATGTCTGAGGATGTATTGGTGTAAATGTTCCCACCATGGTCGATTTCAAGCTACCAACGATGTCAGTGAAGATGACAACATTCATTAAAGTTCACTAAGGAAAAAAATACAACAGGTCGAAAAAGCTAGAAGGGCCTAGATTACTATAAAACAGTAAGATAAGAAGTGAAGAGTTTTGTCTATTATCTTTGGTTTTACTACAATTACTTGTAAATTTATGCAATTCATTTACATTTTAATAATGTCTATATTTAATAATCAACTAAAAAAATCTGAAAGTTTCCTAATCATCTCAAATAGACTATGTTAAGGTAGCTACAGGGAGCCAGGAGAAATAGGCGACATAGCAAGGATCATCATACTGTGATGAGCTCCTGAACTCTGTGCAGAAGTCAGGGAAGGAAGCAGAAGTGGATAGGCGGGTTGAGCCAAACTGAAGGAATGGGTCTGCATTAGTAATTCAGCACACTCCATTACTGACTGGGAGCCTGTGAGAACTCTGCCCTTGGCACTGAGTTGGAGGAAGTTATATCTGTAGCTATATTACTGCCCCAGTGTAGCTTTCCAATGTCACTACAGAAATAGTCTCTTCCACATGTCAGTCATACTCCCCATACCTGAGTGGTGCCACTGACCAATTAAAAGTTAATTCTGCCCTGGCAAGAATCCAGGCTGTACGAATGAGTCCATCAAATTCAATGTAACACTCGGGCCTCAACCTTCATTAGCGAGTCGCAGAAGATCCCAAATGAGGGAAGTGGTGTAGCTGGAGGGAGAATTCACTGCAGAGTCTTTCAAAGTGTGCGACAAGGAGAGCCTGAGAACCTGAATATTCTCCAGATTGGTGAGGTTGCTTACAACTTAAAATGCAGATGTCTGCATAATAACCACAGGAAGAAACAGAACTATGTGAACTGCTAACAGATGCAAGTCAAAATGGAAGGCCATTGAAACTCAATGAATAATCATTTTTTTAAGTAACTTGTCTTTGGAGTGATGATGCAGACAAGGCACTGGGGTCACTACAAGAGGCAGTCACCTACCATGTGTGCAATGATTCTAGGCAGGCAAACCCTATTCTCCCACCACTCACTTTTCCTTTTAAGTTGAGATAGAAGGAGGGTAACAACCAATATCTCAACAATACTCCCTACATCCTTGCTTTTCTGCCCTCATTTCAGCTGTCAGACCTTGTTTCTAATGTTTCTGCCACAAGCACTAGCAGACACTTCAGATCTCTCCATTCTTTTCTGAGTCCATACTTGAGCAGAGTTGTTTTTTTTTTTTTTTTTTTTTTTGGTAACTACTTTTAATTTTTTTATTATTTTATTTTTCTAGCTTTACAAACACATCATGTACTCATATCCCTGCTTCCCTCCATCCTCCCTCCCTCCCATCCTCTTCCTTTCATCAATCCATCCCTTCCTTCCCACCCTCTTACCTGACTGCTTCTATGGACCCCAGGGTTCTGTCTGACTTGTCTACTCTTGGGGGGCGGGGTGGAGGGGACAGGTGTTCAGGCCTTTTGTGGCATACAAAGTTGCTTGAGCAAAGTTTTAAATAAGTTTCCCTGTGGCCAGTTTGGTGCCTAAAGTCTTCATAATGTTTATACCTAATAAGTTGTAACATTTTGCCTCTGGGAATCTCTCTTGGAAAAATCAATCGAATATTAGTAAGAATGTTAAGCATTATTCTAATTTCAAGGTTATTCATAGCAGAAAAATATAAATCCAATTTTTATTCTTTTGTGTATATTTTGATTTTTTTTTGTATAAATTAGGAGTCACCTAACATCCCCAGTACTCCAAGATTCTTATTCTTTAATGGAGCAGAGATTAATACTAACACCTTGAGACTTAGAATTTAACAAAAAAATATTCAGAGCAGAGGCATTATAAATGTGGATGTAAATTGTTCCAGCACCGCTTCTTTTTTTTATACATTTTTTATTATTATTTCCACTCATACAAGCTTAATAGGTACACCGGTTCCCTCCCTCCCTCCTCCCCCCCAGCCCCCTGCTCCCCCTCTCCTCCCTCCCATCCCCCAGTGCCTCCCGCCCCCATTCCCAGAGAGTCCTTTATTGTGCATGCCTGACTCTCCTCTGGGCCCTCCTCTCCGGTGACATACAAGGACCCAGTGGCATTTCCCTGAACGCTTTCCCGTGTTCCCCTTAAGCATAGGAACACTACTGTGGCTGTCAATACCTTGCCTCCAAGGATCTTGGTGCCTTTAGCAGATGCTAGACACTGTGAGGTCAATAGTGTGTTGGACATTGCACCGGGCATGCAAAGTCCAATTATGATTGCTTCGGTCCTAACTTATGTGGAGTATCTTGCAAATCATTGCTCCTCCCATCCTTTTGCTCTTACACTCTTACTGCCCCCTCTTCCGCAAATGTCCCTGAGCTTCAGAATAGGGAGAGATTAGTCTGGCCTAGTTCTAGGTGGTTGATATAGGGTCTCTGAAGTTCTGGATTGTGGTTTGTTGATTTTCTTTTGCAGTTTTGCTGGTCCTGCAACGCCCTTCACTCCATCCTGCTAGGCATTGTATGTCACCCCCTGGCCAGAGACAAAAAGCTGTTAAGCTGGAGTCTTATTATAAGAGCACATTCAAGGGTAGATGTAATAAAAGTAGGAAACCTCAGTGAGGGAGGGGTCCATCACCCATTCGCAAAATGGTTACTTTTTATCTGCCAGACTATATGCCCTCTCCTTCTGGTGAGATCATACCCCCTCAGTTGAAAATGATCAGGAACAAATGTCTGTGAACTTAACCAGGTGTCACATTACTTACTTGCAGTCCTTGATGGAGGCCTATTGTCTCTGCTGTAACATGGTCACTTCTCTCCTTGTTTCTAGTGTGGCCCTCCAACCCCATCTCTCCTGTTCATAAATCCTTGCAATTACTGTAGGTATTACATAGATTTACCTTTAAGTGTCTCAACGTGGGCTGGGTGGGTTTGGTACTAGGAGCCACCTATTAGGGAGTACATATGGCGCTTAACTTTCTGGGTTTGGGATGCTTCACTTAATATAATTGTTTCTAATGACATCCATTTCCTGGCAAATTCCAGTAATTCATCATTTTTGATGGCTGAGTAGTACTCCATTGTATAGATGTACCACAGTTTCCTTATCCTCTCGTCAACTGTTGGACATTTGGGTTGATTCCATGACTTTGCTATTGTAAACAGTGCTGCTATGAACATGGTCGCACTTGTGCTATCGAGGTCAACCTCTGCTCCATGGGGGGTTATTCCCAAAAGTGGAATTGCAGGGTCATATGGCATTTCAATCTTTAATTTCTTTAAGAATCTCCAGACGGCTCACCAGAGTGGCTGTATGAGCCTCCAATGTAGGAGAGTTCCCCTCTCTCCACATCCTCTCCAGCATTTGTCTTAGTTTGTATTGTGGATTTTTGCCATCCTGACCGGGGTGAGATGGTATCTCAGGGAAGTTTTGATTTGTATCTCCCTGATGGCTAAAGAAGTGGAGCATTTTTTAAGATATTTGTTAGACATTTTAATTTCATCCCTGGTAAAGTTTCTTTGAAGTTCCAGGGCCCATTTTTTAATTGGGCCATTGGTTTCCTTGGTGTTTAGTTTTCTAAGTTCTTTGTGCACTCTGGACAGTAGAGCTCTATCAGATATGTGGTTCGTGAAGATTTTCTCCTATTCTGTGGGTTGCCTTTGAGCTCGTGTGACAATCTCTTTATCTGAACAGAAGCTCTTTAATTTCACAAGATCCCAACTGTTGAGAGTTAGTAGCAGTGAGTGTGCCATTGGATGTCTGCTTAGGAAATGTTGGCCTAGCCCAATCAGCTCAAGGGAGTTCCCTATCCTTTCAACTATGGTTTTTATAGTGTCTGGTCTTATATCAAGGCCCTTGATCCATTTGGAATTAAGTCTTGTACATGGTAGCAAGTATGGGTCCAGCTTTATAATCTTCTGCATGTGGAGATCCAGTTTTGCCAGCACCATTTGTTGAAGATGCTGTTCTTTTTCCATTGGATTCTTTGGGCCCCTTTGTCAAAGACCAAATGGCTGTAATTTTGTGGGTTTATATCTGGGCCTTCAATCCTTATCCATTGATCTGTGTGGAGCCAGTACCAGGCTTTTTTCATAACTATGGATTTGTAGTATAGACTAAGGTTTGGTATGGTAATATCTCCAGCAGTGTTTTTGTTACTGTCATCATTTGAAATGTGTCCCCCACAGTCTCATGTCTTTGGCAAGGTCATGGCACCTTGAGAGGTGGAGCCTCAATGGAGGAAGGCTGTCACAAGGGGTGGGCCTTGAGGTGGATTAGTCCCACCCTACCTCTAAGAGAAGTCAGCCTTTGCTGCAAGCAGTCTTGCAGCTCTCAGCTTCCAAGGTATCTGCTGTGACTTAGCCTCCTTCAGCTTTGACCAGCCAGCCATGCCACCTCTCCTTTGAGAGACTGTACCTTCCCTCTGGAACCGTAAGCTGAATAAACCTCCCTTTTTCCCTTAAGTTGATTGACTTTGGGTGTTCTCTCATAGCAATAGTTAAGAATAACCTTTACAGTTACTCAGGATTGTCTTTGCTATCCTGGGTCTTTTGTGCCTCCATATGAATTTTGAGATTGTTTCGTCAACTTCTTTAAAGAATTGCTTTGAGATTTTAATTGGTATAGCATTGAATTTGTATATTACCTTTGGTAGGATGGTCATTTTTATGATGTTGATTCTGCCAATCCAGGAACACGGGAGGTCGTTCCACCTTCAGGTGTCTTCTGCTATTTCTTTCTTTAGGGTTTTAAAGTTTTCATTGTAAAGGTCTTTTACCTCCTTGGTTAGGTTTATACCAAGGTATTTCATTTTTTTAGGGGCTATAGTAAATGGGATTGTTTCTCTCAAGGCTTTTTCACTTCTTTCATTCTGGGCATATAGGAAGGCCTCTGATTTTTGCACATTTATTTTGTATCCTGCCACCCTGCTGAACTTCTCAATTAGTTCCAAGAGCTTCCTGGTGGAGTTTTTGGGATCACTCAGGTATAAGATCATGTCATCTGCAAATAGGGATAGCTTGACTTCTTCCTTGCTGATTTGAATCCCTCTTATGTCCCTTTCTTGTCTTATGGCTTCAGCTAAGACTTCAAGTACAATATTGAATAGAAGTGGTGAGAGTGGACAGCCTTGTCTAGTTCCTGATCGAAGTGGGAATGATTCCAATTGTTCCCCATTGAGCATAATCCTTGCTGTGGGCTTGTTGTATACAGCTTTTATTATATTGATAAAGGTTCCTTCCATTCCTGCTGTCTCTAGCGTTTTGATCATAAAAGGCTGTTGGATCTTGTCAAAAGCTTTTTCTGCATCTATCGAGAGTATCATGTGGTCTTGGACTTTGGACTGGTTTACATGATGAATTACATTTATTGATTTGCGTATGTTGAACCAACTTTGTGTGCCGGGGATGAAGCCTACTTGGTCCCCGTGAATGATCCTTTTGATATGTTTTTGAATCCGATTTGCTAAGACTTTGTTGAGAATCTTTGCATCTGTGTTCATTAGAGAGATCAGCCTATAGTTTTCTTTTTTAAGTGAATCTTTATTAGGTTTAGGGATTAAGACGATATTAGCTTCATAGAAGGAATTTGGTAGTGTTCCTTCCTTTGCTATTTGATGGAACAGTTTAAGGAGTATTGGTGTTATTAGCTCCTTAAATGTCTGGTAGAACTCTGTGTTGAATCCATCTGGTCCAGGACATTTTTTGGTGGGAAGATTTGAGATTAGTTCTTCAATTTCCTTATATGTTATAGGACTATTTAAATAATTCACAACTTTCTGATTCAATTTAGGTACGTTGTGTTTACTTAGAAATTCATCCATCTCTTTTGTGTTGTCAAACTTCACAGAGTATAAGTTTTTGAAATATGATGTTATAATTCTCTGGATTTCTTGGGTATCAGTAGTGTTCCATGTTCATTTCTAATTTTGTTAATTTGGGTATTCTCTCTCTTGCTTTTGGTTAATTTAGCTAGGGGTGTATCAATCTTATTGATTTTTTCAAAGAACCAGCTTTTTGACTGGTTGATTTTTTCTATTGTTTTCTTATTCTCGATTTCAGATATTTCTCCCCTTATTTTGCTAACCTCCTCTCTTCTACTACTTTTGGGATCAGATTGCTCTAGTTTCTCTAAAGCTTGAAGCTGCATTGTTAAGTTGTGTATTTCTGATGTTTCCATTGTTTTGATGTAGGCATTAAGAGCTATGAACTTACCTCTTAGGACAGCTTTCATTGTGTCCCAGAGATTTTGGTAAGTTGTATTTTCATTATCATTCGTTTTCAGGAAATCTTGAATTTCCTTTTTAATTTCTTCCTGCATCCAGTTCTCATTCAGCATCATATTGTTAAGTTTCCAGGAGTTAGTGTATTTTCTCTTGTTTGTTGTGTTGTGGATGTTCAGCTTTAGGCCGTGGTGGTCTGATAGGGCACAGGCTAGAATTTCAACTTTCCTGTATATGTGGAGATTCATTTTGTGGTTCAATATGTGATCTATTTTGGAGAAAATTCCATGTGCTGCTGAGAAAAATGTATATTTGGTGCGTGGGTGAAAAGTTCGATAGAGATCTGTAAGGTCCATTTCTTTAAGGGTTTGATTAAGTTCCAACGTGTCTCTGTTAAGCTTTTGACCTGTTGATCTATCCCCATGTTGAGAGGGCCGTGTTGAAGTCCCCAAGAATTATCGTTTGGGGGTTGATTTCTTGCTTTAGACGCTGTAGGGTTTTCTTAATGAATGCGGAGGGGCCTGTATTGGCCAGCACCGCTTCTTAAAGATCAACCTTCTTCTATTAAATTATCAGTGCGTTTTGTCACAAACCACTTTGTCATTTAGAATGCACTGACTTCTGATTCATCTGCCTGTTTCTTTCCTTGAAGTCACGCTAACTTAACTATAATATCTTCACAGTACATTGTCTTAAAAAATCAGACAATCCAAGACCTCCAATGTCATTCTTTTTCAAAGTGGTTTTGGCTAATCTACTCCTTTCCTTCTACGTGATTTGATTGGTTGATTGGTTGGTTGGTTGGTTGGTTGGTTGATTGATTGATTGATTGATCGATTGACTGATTGACTGATGAATTTCGAGCTGAATCCTGTTATGCTGCCTGGGCTGAATTCAATCTCCCAGACTCAAGTAATTCTCCTGCCTAAGCACCTCCCCACACACCCATTCCCCAGGCGATTGCAACCACAGGTGCCAGCTCTTCCACACCATCAGCTAGTTAATAACTACAGACACTTCGTAGAGGGACTTTGATTGGAATTAAATTGAAATCAATATCAATTTGGGGAGGATTGCTTTTGAGGAGATGCTAATTACTCATAGTCTTCACTTGTTTTTCTATTCCTTCTCTACTCATTTTGAGTACTGGACTTCTTTGAGAAAGATTCACGAGAGGCTGGGAAGATAGCTTAGTGGGTAAAGAGCTTGCCACGAAGGTGTGAAGATGGGATTCTATTTGTATATATGGTATATAAAATCCAGCACTCGTAAGGCAGAGCAGGAGATCCCAGGAGTAAACCAGTTACCTGGACTTCCTTGGGAGCTTTGTGAGCTCCAGGTTCAATAAGACATCCTCCCTCAGAAGGCAGAGAAGAGAGAGACAGAGGAAGACACTAGGGGTTAGGTGATATACTACTAATACAACACAATCAAAAATATAAAAAAAGAATAAAGAAAATTAGAAATGAAAATATCAACTTCAAGTACATACATACATACATACACATGCAAATGCATATGCACATTCTCCTTAAGAAATTGGTGGTATTTTTTCATAATCATGTATATTCAGAAGCATGCAGTACAGGTAAAATGGTACTAAATATTCTAGGGGCCATTGCTCCCCTTCTATTGACACCTTTCACACTTGTCTTAGCCAGTTCTTTGGTGGTCTACAAGTGTCAACCCCAGGGTCCCCAGACACATTCTGGAACTTTGAGTCACCATGCTTAGTGTCCTGAAGATCCCAAACACAATCACCAGCTAGGTGGCATGGATAGGGGTTTCCTACATCTTGTTCTCTTCACTTAACTATACCTCACACAAATGCTTCCAGGTCAATTTGGCTTCAATACACAACTTTAACATTATACCATGAAGTGTATATTCACGATAAAGTTAACACTATTTTAGAAACAGACAGTTACATAAATTCCCAAGGCCTTGCAATTTTAACAATATGACAGTAGAAACTTGTATCCATTGGTTCTTTAGCATGACTTGTGGATTTGTACTGGAAAACAGATTCCTAGAAATGAAGAATGCAAATAAACAGAATGGGTGGCTTTCAACTTCTTGAATGTTGTTCCTGTGCTTCCCCAAAAGGTTGGGGAAATTTTATTTGAAGCAGCAGTTTAGGAGTCGCCCTCCTCCCCTCCTAACTGCTAGCAACAGAATGCAAGTCTTTTTAATAGTGCCATTCTGAGGGATATAGAATGACATCCTTTTGTCTCTTCAACCTCTAATGGGAGAAGGTCTAATCTCATTTACTTTTGACTGGTTGGAGCTCCTCATTTACAAAAGCCTGCTGAAGTGTACACAGAACCCAGAGCCAGCTCTCCACACATGGCCTTGAGAAGGACAGGAGAGGGTAACTGAGGAAGAAAGAGCCCAAGCCAATTCCCTCAGCTCTGATTTATGTGATATTTTCCTTTAATACATACAGATTGGAAAGCAAGAAAATAGAATTGTCTCATAAACATTAGACTCTCATGTCAGCTTTCACTATAATGAGCTTTCTTCAAAAATAACAACTTACTTGACTTTTTCTGATTATAAAAAATATACGTTTATGTCAAAAACTCAGGAAAAGAAAATGTATAAAAACGACCTCACAAGCTGCCACTTAGCAATAAACATTGCTAATGATATGGAGATTTTTCTAACACATATCAAGTATACACAAAAAATTGGTATATAATTTTTCAAAAACTGAAATCACGTATATTCTTGTAGCCTGTCCTATTCAATAATACATGATAGACATGTTAGAATTCCAGAATACATGTGTTCATGGACTGCTTCACATATGGATGTGAGTAATTGTTTATTCGTTTTGAAGTGAATTTCTTTTTGTATTGTTATTTTTCAAATGTGTGGATATATTTGTGGCGATGATGTGTGTGTGTGTGTGTGTGTGTGTGTGTGTGTGTGTGTGTGTATGTGTGTGTGTCCATGAATGAGTATGCACAAGCATAAAGTAGACTGGGTGGGGGGACAACTTTGGGTGTCAGTTTTCAAGTGTCTTTCACCTCCCATTCGCGACAGGTTCCCTCATTGATCTGGAACTACAAGAAGAATAAAGAACGGGTCATCAGGCCAGTGAGCTGCAGAGATCCACCTGTCTCTGCCTCCCATCTCAACATTAATGGGATTACAGGCACCTGGGCTTTATATGTGAACTCTGTGGGATATAGCCTCACTTTCTCATGTTGGTTGAGGCAAGTGCTTTACTAGCATAACCAGTTCCCCGGCCCCTAAATTTCTGTTAGCAAAAAAATAAAACTTTGAGGTCCTGGAAGACAGTCTATCCAATAAAGATAATGAGTCAATCAAGGGAAAGAATCAACCCCACAAAGTTGGCCTCTTGTTACCACACCTAGAGTCACATCCTATGCACCAAAAAGCAAGATTCAGTCACCCATCCTTTTTAGCCCAATTTGAGAATCAAATTAAGAGTAAAAAGCAGACACAGGGGACTTATTCAATATGGCCACATTAGGAAGAGGGACAAAGAGATTCAGTGACTCCCTGAAATCCCTCTTCAGAAAAGATGATAAATACAAGGGTAAGGTTCAAACAGAAGACATTCAGAGTAAAGCGGACCTGGTCAAGATATTGTCTAATCCACAATTATTTGAGCACAGATTCCATTGTACCATTACGTGGTCTGGCCAGCTGTATAAGTCTCTTTTCTGGAGAAGTTTACTTTCTGGCTTGTCCAGGCTTTAGGCCTTCTCTTTTCCCAGCAAGAGGTTCCAGGGGAATTCTAGTCTTTTGAGGACCAATATTTCTTTCAAAAGTCTGATAATCAAAGTGAAGGACACGAGTGTCTCTTCAGAATACTTTAATCCTATCAGGTTAATTACATTCTGACCTCTATATGTGCACCATGTCATGAACACTACCCTTGTCCCTGTCATACACACAATAATAGTAAAACTGAAATTAAAAAATAAATTTAACAAAAGTTCAGAGTTATAACAGACAAATGATTAAGCATATTCCACCTTATTAGAATTCAAAAATGAATAATTGGTACAGATTATGGCATTAAAATCATGCTCTAACAGAAGGGCTGCATGTACACAGAACATTTCTTCATTAAACAATTCTCTTTTGACAGACTTTCTGTCTTTTCTCTTTTGCAAGAAACAATGTAATGAGCATCATGATTTGTTATATGTTTGCCAAATATCTGTTTGGGATCAAGTCTGGGAAGCAGAGCTCCTGAGTTGGAGGATGAGCCACAAAACGAGCAACTCTTGATGGACAGCAAGCTCCTTCACAGAAGATACGGCCTCTCTTGCTTATCCAGAGACGACTCCCCACTTTTCTTTACAATAGGCTATGATGCGCAGAAAGGAGGGAATCTCCCAGCTCCCCAATCATGTGATTCAATCCTAATCAAATAAGGTATATGCTCTTAGCACCCAAGATTGACTCAAAAGTCACCAGAGACCAAACAGAGTAACTGAAAGCCACAATAGCAGCCACTCTGGCAAGAGGTGACCACCAGTTTGCAACAGTGTTATAAATGTTATGAGGGTAACTAACTGCTTTCTGATTGGATTCAAAGTCTACTTTTCAGCAGGAGACACATACCTGGTATGGCAAGCCAGGTTAAGAATCTGTGGAAAGGGTGGCAATAGACCCTAGTGGGGAACAGTTTAGTAAGGTTTAGCTCTAACAATATGATCACTTAAACATTTATCATTATACCCACAGAATAGAGACTCAGCATTCAACCTAAAAGCTTCCCTTAGCAAAGAAAGTGTTTAATACAGAGAATCACAACTGACCAAAATACAGAAAAAAGTGTACCCTGCTCAGCCTTAAATAAGACATCCAAATCACCCCCCACCCACCCCCCCACACACACACTGCAAGGTTTCAGGAACATCATGGAAGAGAGGACAATAAGAATATAAGACTGTGAGGGTGAAGAAGGGTTCCTCCAGACAGTATTTTCTGGGCGTGACAAGGTTGATGCATCTATGAGCTCACCCTAGCTATGTGTTATGATTTGAATATGAGTTGTCCCCTGCAGGCTTATAGGGTTGCATCCTTAACTGCTGTTAATATTTGGGAAGGTCATCACAACTTTAGGAGGTGGAGCCTTGCCAAAGAAAGCATGTCACAGGGGGTGGGCACTGAGGTTTGGTAGATCAGACCCACTTGCAGTTTGCTTCTTGTTCCCTCTGCCTTCATGATGACAGCTATGACCTGAACCACATCCAGCTTCTGTCGCCAAGCTGTGTCTTCTCTATGAGAGTCCCAGTATAACAGACTATACCCCCCTCCGGAATACTAAACCAAATAAAGGTCCCTTTTGCCCCTAAGTAGCTTGTGTCTGAGAATTATCTCAGCAGCAAGGGTAAAAAATAAATATAACACTGTCTACACTCACAAGACTTACCTTGCCCCAAAGGAAAGGGGAAGATCTCAAGAAGCAATCCCCCAAGAAACTATATTGAGAGCTAATGTCAGATTTTTTGGAGGGATATTTTCCTAGATGGTATATCTACCGATATCCATGTTCCAATAATTTCTCAGACACAAGCCAGTAAAGGAATCCTAATGAAACCCAGTAGGGGACACACACACACACACACACACACACACACACACACACACACACAAGACAGGGAAGTAAGAGGAAGACTGGTTAGGAAGGTTTACAGTGCTAATGGAGGAGTATGGGTTTGGCTAATTATGGGTGAAAATTACACAAATTCATTGTACTCATGTTATGAAACTTGGAAAGAATATAAGCCATTAAAAACTATGTTTTGTTTTGCTTTGTTGAATGGTTCTCAATAGCTGAATGCTAATATTTATCAGATCTCTACAAAGACCTAGTATAGTCTGAACCTTTAAGAATACTCCAGGCGGGTCATTTAACCCTTTATTTCCCACATTCACACTTACTTCATAAGCGTTCTAGAAAAATGCCTATGCCAAGTGCCTGATAAGCACCTGAAAGACAAAAAGTCTACATTTCCGTCAGTATTTTAGCCTGGACCTCATGCATTTTTTTCCATTACTACCTTCCCTGATGATGCTGACCTTCTCAGCAAGGATGAAAGCTCCCCTGTGCTCTACTTGTTCTTGTATTCAGACCCTGTTAGTGGATTTACTAATGAGCTAGTCACAGATGCCGTGTGCTGAGGTGTTAGAAGGCCAGTCACAACACATCTGCCAGTGTCCTGGGTGGACCCTGTCCTGCCAAGACGGCTCTTAACTGAGGCGTACTAGGGGCTATGCCTTGGGACATTCTTTTTTCCGTTCTTCTTATTGTGTGTGAAGTTCCGTCCCAGAATGCTGACATTAACATGGGGCTTTTGAATAGACTGATACCCTATAGAGCAACACAAAGGCTGAGCATTCTGAATCTCATACTCTGTAAGGGCTTGGGAAGAAGGGACTTTTCAGTACAAGGCTGAGCTGTAGCATCTTTTTCAGGAAACTCCCATGATGTGATCCGCACTAGATAGTTCTGCCTGTGAACCACTGCTAAGACATCACCATTTTAAGAATCATTTGTTGGAGCCTTTACCAAACTAAGTCACAGTACTTCCAAGGGCAAACATTTCTCATCGGTTGCCTACCTTCTGCCTGTCTCATTAGTGTGTGTCAAACATTTTTAGTCCCTCCAAAAAAACAAGAAAATGTTGGCCTTTGAACTTTCATACAAATATATTGAAATATAGTGGCAACATGCATCTATGGCAAGGTATGAGCTCATGGTATAAAGAGCAGTATGGTGCAAACTCCAGGCCAGATCTGTGGGCTTTCCAGGTTAATCCAACACTTGAGATCTGACTTGAGGCTTTGATCATAAAGACCAAAGAGCCAAGAAGAGCAGGATTCTAGGGAGCCTTGGTGGGAATGCTCCTAATCAAGGTCTCAAGATCAGGCGAGAGCTGAACCTTTCATTAACTTCACAGCAGGTCACGAGAGTGCACATTCCTTCTTCATACCTTCAAGCCCTTGCAAAACCGAAAATAAATCAGCATGTGAGGACTATTCCATGGGGCCAGCATCAGAGACTAAAGGAGATGCAATAAAGGTGGGCTGGAAGTATTCATTGTGAGAAGCAGATCGATTGCAGAATAAACAATTCTTCTGATAATATT
This sequence comes from Typhlomys cinereus, assembly GCA_023101885.1. NCBI lineage: Eukaryota > Metazoa > Chordata > Mammalia > Rodentia > Platacanthomyidae > Typhlomys > Typhlomys cinereus. The sequence goes on along the minus strand of JALPQD010000565.1, from coordinate 452,919 downwards.
TCTACCCTAACTTGGCTTGCCTTGGCAATTATCTGCTTCTCTAATGCTGTCCTATTCCCCACTGTCTCTGCTCTACACAGGGATGAGGCATACCGACTTTCATTCTTTAACCTTATTAACTATGGCTGATCCAAAAGACAGCTCGGGACTCAGAATACAGCACAGGCCCCTTTTTTACAGGGCAGCTCTAAATGTGATGCTGAGTGAGGGGCTCAGAAATGTCACCTGATATCTCATGCTTGATCTTCCTGTCAGGTTTTCTGATTGGAGAATCATGACAAGTAATTACATATGGCTATTAAAACTTGATCTAAAAGCCAATGAAAGAGGTACGAGCCTTGTCTCTGATGGTAGAATGCCTGCCTCGCATGCACAAAGCCCTGGGTTCTATCCCCAGTTCCACACAGATTGAGTGTGGTGGTTCATACATGTAATCTAAATACTCGGGAAGAAGAGGCAGGAGGAAAGTAAATTCAAGATCATCTTCAGCTACACAATGAATTCAAGACCAGCCTAGGCTAAATATGACTCTATTCAAAAATAAACATTAACAGCCACAATAAATAAAATAGCTCACTTGATACCAAGTGTTTCTCTTCCAAAACATTTTTTAAAGATTAAATTCCCAGTAGTTTAAATAAATACTTAGGCATCAGCAGTCATCAGTTAATGTGTCTGTCCAGGATGGGGCAGCAGATTGGGAGATTGACTAGCAAAGGCGTAGAAAACTGCAAACGTGGCTTCCAAGTGTGGCTTTCTGGGACTGTGACCTAGACTTCAACACAAATAACCAGGTATTATTTGTAGAACCTGGGACTGAGCTTTGGAGGCAGTTTTGGGAGCCAACCTTAGGGTTGTCATGGAACAGGAAGCTAGCAAACCTCTACCAATACCAAGTACCTCATTGCTAAAGCAATGAATAAAAGACCAGGTGATAAAAGTTTGGTCCCCAGCATGGTGCCATGGGGAGATGGAACAACCTTTTCAAGGCTTCTGGAATGTGTAGGAGCCTTCAGTCATTAGAAGCATGCCCTGAAAGGAGACTATAGGCACTGTTCCTTTCTCTATCTTTGTATCTTGACCACTACTGTTATGTTGTGTGTTGCTGTGAGAGAACACCCAAAATCAAACAACTTAAAGGAGATTTATTCAGTTTACAGTTCCAGAGGGGAGATACAGTCTTTCATGGTGGATGTGGCGTGGCTGGTGGCAGAAGCTAGAGGAGGCCTAGATGACTGCAAACATCTTGGAGGCTGAGAGCAGCAAGTCTGCTTGCTAAAAAAGCAGACTTCTCCAGAATTAGGGTGAGACTAATCTACCTCGAAACCCACTCCCTGTGACTGCCTTCCTCCAGCAAGACTCCACTTCTCAAAGGTACCATGATCTACCCAAACACATGAAACTGTGGGGGACACATTTCAAATCATGACATCTGACATAAGTGATTTTATTTTACCATGGTCTTCCACCATGATTTACATCTCTCCAGAGGTCCCAAACAATGGAGCAGACTGAGATTTCCAAAATTGTGAGACAGAATAAGTCTTATTTCTTCATAGGCTGATTATCACATACATTTTGTTATAATGGCAGAAAACTGACCCACGGTGCTCTTCAAAATGATGCAACAAATTTTATTCCACCAGAATTCTGGGTCACATATGAAAATATCCTGAGTACCTGCTGAAATTGGATGACACATCCTTGGGTACACCTTGAGGAAAGCACTCCCCTATCAATTACCTTGCCAATCCTGTTATCACACTCAATAGTTTTCCAAGGAGATGCCCCCCCTTGCAGGTCTTGTGATTATAACAGCAGTGAGTTCACAGCTATAGAAGCACTGTCATGACCAGAAGATACTGTCTGGCCAGGCCTCTCCCAATTCAAGGTCTTGTATTCTCACTGTCTAATCTTCCATGAAGATACTGTCTGGCCAGGCCCCTCCCACTTCAAGGTCTTGTATTCTCACTGTCTAATCTTCCATGTTATTTCCTGAGCCATGGGGGGGGGGAATTATATGTCCTCTTCAGGGTCAAGCAGCCCCAGCCACTTTTCCTCTGCACTTTGGTCAGTTGTGATTCTCAGTATTGAATCCCTCCCATTGCAAAAGGATGATGAAAGTGCTCAGGTACCGGTGACCCAGATGAAACTCAGCAGTCCACATATGCAGGAAAGTAGGAGAGAGACTGGCTATAAACAAGGTTTGTAAAGAGAATAGGGGAAGGGAAGAGATAGAGTAACAAAGAAAGAAAAGGACATAAATTCATGGTATAAAACTCGGAAAGAAAATGTCTATGATTTGAAGCTCTGGTTTATCTGGGTCCCACGGTTTGGTACAATGAGGAGCCAGGCTATGGAGAGTAGAGGGCTAGGCTTCAATCCTCAGCATTCTGCAAATAACAGGAAATGTAGATAATCCAGTAGAGGAACTAGCAACGTTAGTTGCTAATAAACAGATACTTTCCCATGGAGGATACTGAGATGGCCAATATAAGCATGTGTTTGACCTCACTTGTAAGGTGAAATGCCAGTCAAAATAATGATGGACTAACAGGATGGCTAACATGAACACAACTGGTAATACTCAATGCTGGAAGGAGTACAGAGTATATATAGCACCATGCATTGCTGTAGCAGCCCTATCCCAATACAGATAAACTGGAACCATGGTTCTGATGCCACTTAACAATAGGGTGGAGACAGGTAACTTGTTTTCATCAATGAAATGCTACCCAACATTAAAGGTGAATTTCTGGCTTCTTGGAGCAGAACAAATGTTTTGTGGTTCATTCCTCCAAACAATGGCCGCCATTTTGTCCTATCTACAGTTGATGCTCTCTCAGAGACCAAGGACTAGATGCACACGTTGGCATACATACTGCATATGTGTCCATACACATGCTTGTTCACATGCCACCCATGTACCCTCGAACATGAGATTGGGAGAGACCCTGTGGTATGTAACCCGAGGAAGATTAGTAGAAAGAGATCCATCTAGGTGTCCCAAGAAGCTGTCAGCCACTGTTTTGGTGAGCTGCCTGAGAATCATCCCTGCTCCTGTCAGTAACTCCAATAAACGTCTTGGTTTGTCATCAACTGGTCTGCTGTGAAACTCCTACCTGGAGTGGGAAGACAGCTGTGTGTGGCATCTCCAGAAAAAGTACTTCACACAACACTTGGTGTAGTCAACAGGATCACGACAGACCAAAGTCGAGTTGGGAAGGAGCTGCTGAGGGAGGGAGGGAGTCTAGTGCCGGAAAGGCCTGACTAGCTCCTGTCAGTGAAACTCTCTGATGCATGGCAGCGACCGAGCGAGGGAGGAGCGCTAGATGAGGGAAAAGGCCTGACGGGATCTTGTCAGGAAGTTTTGCTGGCCCATCGTGTCTGAGTAAGGAAGGAATGTCTATGGGGGGAAGTCCAGTATGGACTTCTGTAAACAACTCCAACAGATTCATTGGTGATAGAACCAAGAATGGCATGGGAAGAGTGATTCCACGGCTCCTGCCATGGACGATGAGGCCTGTGGTGAAGCCGAGCAGTCTGAGGGAGAAGCATCCTTGGATAGAGGGATGTCGGTCACCATGTGGGGTGGGGCAGTCTGCCTTCTGGCTACTGTTACCGTGGGTAGTGAGGCATGTAGCTGATGAGTTAGCAGGAAGCAGAGCGTCTGTGGAAATCTCAGGGCGGCAGTCCTTGTCTGTGTGGTATGATGTGGCACACCTGCTTGATGATGAGGGCTCGCATGGTGAGTACGGGGATGCTTTAAGAACATTCTGGACCTGGAATGCCCTTCACTCCATCCTGATAGGCACTGTATGTCACCCCCTGGCCAGAGACAAAAAGCTGTTAAACTGGAGTCTTGTTATAAGAGCACATACAAAGGTAGATGTAATAAAAGTAGGAAACTACAGTGAGGAAGGGGTCAATCACCCATTTGCAAAATGGTTACTTTTTATCTGCCAGACTATATGCCCTCCCCTTCTGGTAAGATCATACCCCCTCAGTTGTAAATGATCAGGAACGAAAGTCTGTGAACTTAACCAGTGTCTCATTACTTACCTTGCAGTCCTTGACAAACCACAATCCAGAACTTCAGAGACTCTATATAGCAACCACATAGAACCAGGCCAGAGTAATCTCTCCCCATCCTGAAGCTCAGGGAAATTTGAGGAAGAGGGGGCGGTAAGATTGGAAGAGCACAAGGATGGAGGAGCAATGATTTGCAAGATACTCCACATAAGTTAGGGCCGAAGCAATCATAATTGGACTTTGCATGCCCCGCACAATGTCCAACACACTATTGACCCCACAAAGTCTAGCATTTGCTAAAGGCACCAAGATCTTGGAGGCAAGGGATTGACAGCCACAGTAGTGTTCCTATGCTTAAGGGGAACACAGGAAAGGGTTCAGGGAAATGCCACTGGGTCCTTGTACATCATCGGAGAGGAGGGCCCAGAAGAGAGTCTGCCATGCACATTAAAGGATTCTCCAGGGATTGGGGGGGAGGCACTAAGGGGTAGGGAGGGAGGGGTTAGGGGAGGGAGAGCAGAGGTGTCAGGGTGAGGAGGAGGGAGGGAGGGAACCGGTGTACCTACTAAGTTTGTATGAGCGGAAATAATAATAAAAAATGTTATAAAAAAAAAAAAAGGACATTCTGGAGTTGTTAGGATTCCTCTGTACTCGGCAGAGCTTCTGCTTGGTGGTCACTGCCGCCTAGTGAGCACGTAGCAATCGCAAAAGCCCGTATCACTGACCCTCAGTGGCTGCAGGTCAAAGTCACAGGCTGACTACACTTCCTGGGCTGGGCAAATGACCTGGGACCTCACCTTACAAGAGGGAAGGACTTCACCCAGATGCTCCCCATCAGCCCACCTACCAACCCTGGATGTTAAAACCCACCTGTCCCCCTCACCCAGCCCTTTCTCTCCCTTTTCCACAACTGGCCCTACAGTTCTGGAACTCCATTAAAACTTCTATCTAGTCTGTGGTGTGGTACGTTTCTGAGGCAAGTATCTTACATTTATGTTGTTGTGACTTGAACTGGGGTACTTGCAACCCTCTGGGATAAGCCTCCCCTGTCTGGTTCTCAGACCTTGCTTGGGTCTAGACCCCATCCCAACCCTGGACAGACATTGGACAATCTTCCACTATCAGATTCATCAAATTTCTTAAAGTCTCCAGTTTCTCTCTCTCTCTCTCTTCTCTTCTCTTCTCTTCCTCTATTCTTTCTCTCCCACTCTTCCTATTTCCCTCTATTCCTTTTTTTCTCTCTCTCTTCCTCTCTCTCTGTTTACCCTATCTCTTTTACCCACCCTCTTGCTCTCATGGATGAGCCTGCCATACGTCCTACTCATAATTTGCTGGGTGTCTACTGGGAAATGGTGTAGCCAGCCAAATCCAGGCAGATCCCCATTTTCCCCTCTTGGCCAGCTGTAAATTACAATAAACTCCAGGAGCTCACTCAGAGACCTAATGGAAACCCTACAGAGTTCCTTTCCTGTCTTATGAATGGTCTTACCCTTTATACCAAGCTGGACCCATCTTCCATAGAGGGCATTGTGATTTTATACTCTATTTTATTTCCCAAGCAGCTCCTGATATCCAAAAGAAGCTTAATAGGTTAGATTTGGACCTGTGTACCTCTCAGCCATATCTCTTAGAGTTAGTTGGCTTTAAAGGTTTTTAATGGGCATAAGGATCATCTAACCACGACCACCACCCCGCAAAAAAATTGACAAAAGTGTCAGCTCCTGATGACTGCCCTTGGAGTTCTTCCCAAGAAGAAATCACTGCCAACACCACCTGAGGCCTGCCTCAAATGTGGAAGGAACAGCCACTGGACAGAACGATGCCCTTCACCACCTTCCCCGCCCCCAGCACCTGCCCTGCTTGTGGACAAAAGAGACATTGGAAGGTTGATTACCCCTCCCTACAGCATCAATCTCCCAACCTTCTCCACAGCAATCAATGTCTAGGCCTGGTGGGGGAAGACAAGATGCCCTGGGATCCGGCCCCCAAAGAGAGACATCAAGACTTCCATAGAGGAACCCACAGTATCTGGCCAGGTAACAAGTAACACGTTGTCTCTCCTCATAAATATTGAGGCTATTTGGTCAATCATCCCTTCTTTTTCCAGGCCTTCTTTTCCCTCTCAGATCTCTGTGTGATGGGTATCAATATCCTCCCTCCTCACCCTAAAACTACCTAACCATTGTCCTATATATTAAATTTACAGTTACCTGGCTGTTTTGTATTTCATATTAACAAATTTGTGGCCACTTTAATTTTTTTGCATGCTAATATTTTTCATTTTTTGACATGCTCAATTAAAATGCATGTATTCATGCTTAAAAACAGAAAAAATTATTTTACAAACATCAAAAAGTCCTAAGTATGTACTAATCTACTGTAATTTGCATTTTAAGTAGATCACAACTAAGGTTTACTGTTACTGCCTCCTTTTAAAAGACTTTTTTTTAGATATCTAATATGATAAAGGAACAGGAAATCATCAGGTAGAGGAAAGAAAATAGAAAGATTGAAGTAGGTTTGTGAGATGTTACTTAGAATGTTGAGGTATGTCAAAGTATGTTTGTAGGATATTACTTAGAAGGTTAAATATGATTCAGGAGGTTTGTGGGATTGAAGTATGCTAAATATGGTTACTTAGAAGGTTAAACTATGTTGTAGAAGAGGAAATGTGACTTAGAAGGTTAAAACAAGTTCATGTGATGGTTAAAGGAAATTTTAATTGTCAAAACTGTTCCTGGTAAATTATCATATGTTGTGGAAGAAAAAGACATTGAACCTCAGAAACATAACAGCTAAAACTGAGATTCATGTATTCAGGTATTTAACTGTTTCTATCCAAACAAAAATTTGGTTATGTCCATAACACTCATAAAATCCTAACTCCTAAAGGGTCTCATTGCTTGTCCCATGAGACTATATAACATTGCCGAAAGGTCTTAGTATTTTAACTAAAGCATGCTGGCCTAAAGGTAAATGCTATATAAAAACTGATATGCCAACATGCCCCATAGACTAGAGAGGGTCTCGAGAGAGAATTATATGCAGTGGAAACCTTGGGGACTAGGGCTGAATAAGTGAAGGGGAATGCCCCCATCAATGGAGGAGTCACAGGAGAGGCCACTTGGAATGCTACAGAGGCCTGAACACCCACAAGAGGTTCAACAAGCTCAAAGGGAACTCTGGGGCCCATAGAAGTGGACAGTTGGGAGGATGGGAGGGAATGGGATGGATTGATAAACGGAAGGGAAGAAGGATGGGAAGGATGGCAGAAGGAAAGCAGAGATAACTATTAAATATGCTTGTGAAACTAGGAAAAAATTTAAAAATTATCAAATAAAAAAGGTAAATGCGATAAATATAATGCTTGTTCTCCCTTGCCAGTACACACACACACACACACACACACACACACACACACAGGTAAAAAAACATATACAAAACTATGACATTTCTTCAACGGGGAAATAAATGTAAGTTCCTGAACAAACACAACTGCATTGATTTGACTGAAGTCTCCAATAAAGTGGAGAGATCTGGAATGTTATGAATCTGAAGCCAGACTATCTTGGGCCCATTTCAAGTCCCCAAATGACATTTATTGCCATGTATGTGACCTAACATTCTGATGACCAAGCCACATAATTAACAAACTCAATAAAACCCATTCCCTACTTTCCTGGGTATAATAGTTCATGCCCCTCTTAATCAAACCCTCACTTTAACTTTCTTGTCAGTCTTGTCTCTTCTAGGTGCAACTCTATTCTGAAGGGGATATATACTCCCCCTCCAAAAGACTCTACCCTGACACCATTCTACCTAGAGACCTAGAATTTTCAGTTATTGTTGGCATCAACCTGGCCACTTCACTTCTACAGGCTCAACTCAAATCATTGGCTTCGGTCAAATTCCAAAAATAGGATTGCTGCTATTCCATCAGCTGCACAGGAGAAGTGAAGGGAGGATCAACAACCTCTGAAACTTGTCAGCTCAAATCCATTCTGCCAGCAGCTCACTGGAGAACTCACAATTATAATTTCCCTTGACAACTTGGATTCTTCTCCTTGTAGGTCCTTAGCTGCCATTGGCCTGTTGTTACTTTTCGTACCTTGCCCTTTCAGATGCCTCCAGGACAGCATCAGAGAACTCACCTAATGCTCTTTCAACCAAATGTTCCTGACCACTTATCCATCTACCTGGTACCCAAAGCAGGTGACCCAGTTGAATCCAGTTCAACAGTCATCACTCCCACCATGAGGATTCAGGAACCGGACTCTATCACTCCAGTGTGCAACCTCTCCACACTGACCCCATTCAACAGGAAGTAGTAAAGAATGAATATGTCTCCCAATATCACTAATAAGAGGCTGGAATGTTAGGTTTCCCATTCCTCTGTACTCAGGACAGAGCTTCTACTTGGTTGTCACTACCCTCTAATGGCCACTTAGCACTTGCAAAACCCTCTTGATCCTCAGTGGCTGCAGGATCATTTAAGAAATACATCTGAGGCTGAGGCAGATGCCCATAGGTACTAATTTGTGTGAAGGAGGAATTAGAGAAAGAGATGCAACTACCATCTGCTGTGTTAGCTTCTGACTTGACAAACAAATTGGATAAAGAGGATGAGATGGAAGTATCGACTTGTTTCTTATGTCTGGGTGGCCTAAAGGGAAAAAAAAAGAGCACAAGTTAGATCTATGCTAAAGAACACTGCTTGGGATCCAAAAGCTTGGAAGCCATGGGAAAAGTCACAGAGTGAAGAAGATGAGAACATGGTGATAGTGATGGAACATTCTCCTCAGGTCCAACCTTTGATAGAGAAAAGGTGGAAGTCTGATTCAGCATGCTAACAGGAACCTTAACAATGGTCCATCCAGTTCAAGAAATTATGGGAGTCAGAGAGTATCAGCACTTGAACTTCTAGAATTGGGAAAGACTTTTAATCAACCAAGTGAAGAACCTGTCACAGCCTGGCTAGTGAGGCTGTGGGATGTGAGGGCAGATGGGATTAGCTTAAGTGCTGTGGAAGCAGAGAAACCCAGTAACATAACCACCCATCTCTCTTTGAGACAAAGACTGCATAGTCTGAGGCAGTATGAGAGAAATCAGGCCCTGATGGAATGGCTCATAGCAACCGTTAGGAACACATGATTAACACCTGCTGAAGGCCGAATGTCAAGGAACGGAAGACTATAAAGGAGGGACAGGTATTGCTCAGGGAACCGAGAATAAGAGAATCCGTGCTTTATGCCTGGTTTGCTAGACCAGATAGGACTGTGTTTATAGGGGAATTGAGAAAGAAGTTAATTCAACTGGGACCTCGGGACTGGTATGGTGCTTCAGTGGCCCTGATGAGCCCTATGGTGGGACGTAATCTTCATGAGGTAGAGGAGACTGTCAGGCCTAAGTGATCTTGACCAGCATATAAACCATTTTCAGAAGGTGTTAAAACACACAGAGACAAAAGAAAAAATGGGCCCTATCCAAATACAGATGTAGCAAGACTTAGGTCAAGCTGGAATTCCCAGGGAAAACATTGACAAAAAGCCCAGTGCCATGCTTTAGAAGGCTTTAAAGCCTGAGCCTGAGCAGTAGTTCACCAAAAAGGAGAAGGAAACTGAAAACCAATAGATAAAAGTTAATCCCTATTGTACCCCCTGCTATAGAGAAAGAAGGTGTTCTGAGATAGGAGCCACCTCAGCTGCTCCACTGAAGGATGGCCAAGGTCACCTACAAGTGAGGGCTATATGTGGTGACCAGAGGCCTCATATCAAGCTACAAATGTATTGGTCCTCCACTAATATAAAGACACTTGGGCTTTGGTGGATACATGAGCTGCGTGTACCTTAATTCATGGTAACTTGCAAAAGCATCAGGGGCAATGGGCAGTGCTGCATGGATATGGAATTAAGTCAGTACAGGTCTTAGCGGTTGGCAGTAAGTCAGTACAGGTCTTAGGAGTCGGTAATTATCCCCCCCAAGAGTGTTCAGTGTACATTTCTCCACTGCAAAAGAATATTCTGGAGATGGATATATTGTTGGGATACACCTTACATATCACCATTTGAGAGTTTTCAAGGTGAGAACTGTCAGTTATGTGTGATTGGGCAAAGAGGAAAACTGGTTTCCCACCCCAAGTAGGGTGATGAACATCAAACAGTGATTGCCTGGAGGCTATATCTGTATGGCCTGTAGGAAGCCAGATGGTTCCTGGACTATGAACATAGATTACAGAGAGCTAAAAAAGGTAGTACCCCCATCTTGCAGCGGTGCCTAACATTACTCTTTTGACTCAACATCATACAATGGATCTTTCTGTCCTCTCTTAGATCTTGCAAATGCATTTTTTTCAGTATTCCCTTAGCATCTGTAGCCCAAGACCAGTTTTCATCCACTTGGAATGGACAGCAAGGAATGTTCAGAGTACCCCTTCAAGGTTACCTGCATAGCCTTGCTATTTGTCATGGGGTGGTGGTTTTGCTATTATGTCCACCTTCTGTGAAAAGGTTTCATTATAGAATTGAAATAATGTGTACCTCTGACTATTTAACAGATTTAGAGAAATATTGAGAAGACATACAGGTATACCTAAGGGATCAAGAATGGGCAAAATTCAGGCACAGCTGTAAAATTCTTAGGAATATTATGGTCTGGTAAGATGCGTATGATACCTGACAAAATTGAAAAAATTATACAACAGAATGTATGTTCATGAATGTGAAGCATCTACAAGTGTTTCTGGGACATCTAGGGTTTTGGCGGATTTTCAGACCCCACCTTACCCAAGTTGCCTATCCTTTATATAACTTGAATAAGAGGGGCACCATATGGGATTGGCAGAGGAAAGCTCAAGGAGTTTTTGAGCAAACTCAGATCCTTGTAGGACAAGTGAAGCAGTTATGTGCCCTTTGCCCTAATATCCATTCGTGTTGGAAGTCATCAGAAGCCCAGAAAATTATAGTTGGACCGTATGGCAAAGGCAGTCTGAACAAACAGTTCCAACAGTTTTGATCTCATTCATGGAAAGGGGCAGAAATTCAGTATACAGCAATGGAACAGCAATGACTACTTGTACATACAGCTTTGCAGCAGATAGAATACCATCACTGGCCCCATCACTGTAACTGTAAAGACTGTATATCCAATTAAGGGTTTGATTGAAGGCCTTTTAGTGAAACCTCTTTCTGGGGGGCAAAAATTGAATCTTGCAAAAGTTGCCTGCGTATTTAAAATAGCACAGTGTGGTCTCTGAAAATCCTGTCCTTTCAGGCCACTGAGCCCACTCCAGTAACTGAGCTACCAGCTAAGTCAGATAGGGTACTGCAAGGAACGCTGCCCATCCCTGTAGATGCCTGATACACAGAGAGTACGAGTGGGAGCACTAAACAGGACTGGATAGCTGTAGCAATACAGATGTGGTTGGAAGAAGGACAGGGGAAAAGTAACTAGTGGGGTGAGTTAAAAGCAATATGTATGGTAGTCATTAATGAACCTTGGCCTGCAGCCATCTGCACTGACAGTTGGACTTTTTTGCAGGCTTGAGTTTATGGATGGTCCAACGGGAAAGGAAAACTGGCAGATGTTGGGAAGACCACTATGGGGGCAATAGACATGGAAAGAAATATATAACAGAGTTCAAGGGAAACAGAACTCCCAGTAGCTTTCCACATGGCAGCTCATAGCCCATTGAGCCCTCCCAGAAACTAGGAGGCAGATACCCTTAACCAAAATGTGGACCATCTGCCCTCATGGTGCCGCTAGAGGCTGCTCTCCAGGTTTATCTGAGATCTGGACATAGGGAGCAAACAGGATGGAAAATAGGTAAAGTTGCTGTGTTCCAGTAAAATATTCTGATATTTCTATGCTGCCGAGTCAAGTGAGGCCTCCTCCCCACTGCAGCCTCAGCAGTGGATACTATGATGGGACAGATACACAAGTCTTACCCTTGTAAGAGGCTGGCAAATAGACTATGTAGAGCCTATGCCTGTTAGTGAGAGGTGCAAACATGTCCTCGTCTGTGTGTACACTGCTACAGGCCTCTCACAGGAATTCCCATGCAAGTGAGCAGCGGTGACCACCATCAAGGATCTCCCCCAACTCAGTGTTACAAATACATGTCCACAGAGAAGTGACAATGGCAGAGACAGTCATTTCACAAGTACTAATGAGCAGAATTTGGCTGACAACAACCAAATACAATGGTATGTCTACTTACCTTGCAACTTTACTGGATTAGTTGAAAGGAGAAACGGTTTGTTAAAACAGCAGCTAAAAAATATAGGAGGTAGCTTGCACAGGTGGAAACAGGTGGAAACAGAGATTCCCAGAAGCCATAAGGCTATTCAATGAAAACCTCAGTGCTAGGGGAGGACTACCTCCCTACGAGTTGTTGGCCAAGGAGGCTCCTGAGGCTCCACAAACCATAAGGTTATTACCACTACTATTGTTTGCATGCATGCTCTGGTTGCAGGACATGGAGAAATAAAGCTTGGACTGAGCTGGAGGCTCCTTCCTCACTAACTGGCTTCCATAGATCTGAAGGTGTCATGCTGGATGCCAGAGAACTGTCAACAACAATCCTGTTTGCTTATAGTCCCTGTATGCTGTACTACCAAAAACACCAGGCAAGACGTGCCTGCTGGTGCCACAGTGACACAACTGTCCTAGGTACAACCAACAGACTGGATTTGAGGACCACTCCACAGGAAGAGGTTCATGTCTGGTACTGTAAACCAGGGCAAAAGCCTATGGCTAGGGAGATCACAGGCCCCAGTGGGGCCTTTTTATTAAATGGACGTGATATGCCTGTGAAATTTCCATCTAGACATTTGTGCTGTGCCCATAGAGTATTTTGTTTCTGTTATCTTTGGCTGTGGGGAAGCCCTAACAGGGGTGGTGGTTGTCGATGAGAGAATCAACAATTTCTAAAGATCCTGAGAACAAGAAACTGCTGTTGTTACATGGTGACCCACTATCAAACTATGAACAGATATTGATGTCACCTCTAAATCACCCCAGGGAATATTATGGAAGAGGGGACAGAAAGAAAGAGCCAGAGGAAGGGGTGGGGCATTGTGTGATGCCCAAACAAATGGCTGCCATTTTGTCCTGTCAACAGTTGGCATTCCCTCAGTGACAGAGGACTGAGAGGGGCTACAATGCATGTGTGGGCATACATACTGCATGTGTCCATATACATGTTTGTTCATGTACCACTCACCTGTCTTCAAATATGAGATTGGAAGGGACCCTGAGGTATATAAATGTCGGAAGATTAGTTGAGAGACATCTCTCTAGGCACTCTGTGAATTGCACCTGCTAAGTAAGCCTCACTCCTGCTCCTGTAAATAACCTCCAATAAACTTGTTGGTTTGTCATCAATTTGACCTGCCATAAAACTCCTGTCTGGGGTGGAAAGACAGGTATGTGGTATCTCCCCAGGAAAAGTACTTCACACAACAATAGATTAATTTACGTGGGATATTGTGCATAAAAATATTGGGTGCAAGAAATAAATACTTTAGAATCCATTTGTGGGAAATTCATACAACACAAGACAAAATTTTGGAGATGTGATTTTTTTTTAGAATTGGACAAATCAAAGGGACTGAGGAAGTCATTTCCTTAGACGTCAAGGCCAAGGTGACCTGCAATGGAGAGCAAGGGATCAATGGCAGGGAAAGGGATAACTGTGCCATGTTTCTTTGTGAGTCTAAGTGATGTTCTACAACTGTTGTTTTGTGGCAATTGACTCAGATCCATGATTTCTAAAACTGTGTATGTATGTATGTATAGTCACATTATTCATAATCACAAAATCACAATGAAAAGTTAAGATCAATAAAGTACATGTCTAATAGATAGCTCATAATGTATTTATAAACCTTATTAGTATTACTTGGAGATGTCTAATTGGAACTGTGAATGCAGATGAAGCAATTCCAACTAATAACTCATACTTTTTTCTTTTTTCTATTTTTATCACCCCAGGGAATATTATGGAATATATGTATTTTAAGGGCACACATGCCTATGTGTATGTGTGTTTACATGTGTGAGTACTTGCATGGGGAAGACCAAATTTGATCTTTGGATTGTCTTTGCTCTTCTATCTTGTTCATTTTGAGATAGGGTCTATAATAAAATTTAGAGTGTGTCAATAAGGTTAATCTGACTAGCCAGCATGCTTTGGAGAGTCTTGATCTCCACATTCCAGGATCAGAGGTATGTCATCACAACATGGATATTATTGCTTGTGTGGCAAGTACTGAACCACCTTGAACCCTTGCCTTTGAAGTTTCAAGAACTAAGATGGGTCCAGATACCTGGTGTGGTGGTAAGTGCCTGTAATCCCCGAACTCTGGGAATGGAGACAAGAGGATCACAGAGGTTTAAACTCAACTTCAGCTACATAGAGTTCCAGGTCAGCCTGTACTGCATGAGACTCACCCAATAAAACAAACAAATGCAAAAGGCTGAGGTGATGACTCAGATGATGAACACATAAGTCTGATGACCTGAGTTTGATCCCTGGAAACCACAGTATGAAATAAAAATTAAAAAAGATGCAGTAATCTGTAATCTTAGTCCTCTCTCATTGAAATAGGAGTTAGAGAAATTGGAACAGGCTGGGAACAATTTCCCTGGGATACAGGAAGCCATGGAAACAAGAAGAAAGACCTGCCCTCAACAAGGTGGAAGGCAAAATTTGCTCCCCAAAAGTTGTCCTCTGGCCTCCGTATGCATGCTGTAGCATGTGTGTGTGCACCCTGCACTACGTAAGACACTGTCTCAAAGAAAAATAATTTTAGTGCGAAATTGAGGCAGGAGATAAAGATGGGGGAAATCTGGTCCAAATCTCTATCTGGCATAGAGTCAAGAATTTGACACAGTCAACAAAATTGCCTTTTCTGACACGTATTTAAAAAAAAATTGTTAAATAACTGCTAATGAACCATGCGTTTCTCACAGGTATCTCCAAAAAAAAAAAAAAATCTTAAATAACTGCTAACGAACCATGCTTAACCTGAAATGTTCCAGCATTCAGGAAGCAAAAACCAAGAGGATCACTACAAATTTGAAGTTAGCATAGTCTAAAACGCACATGCCAGCCAGCTGGAATCACATAGTGAGAACCTGTCTCAAAAAAATCTGAAAAAGAAACTAAAAAACAATGAAAATAATTTTTGACTTCAATCTTATAAGTGCTCCTTTCTCATCTCAATATATAGCCCTCTTGTATGAAAAATCTCAAAAACGAGCTTACCAACGACATTTGAAATCAAAACATGTTGATTTCCATATGACCTGTTTATAGCAAGAATTCGTGAGTTGGCAATATAGCTCACTTAGCGGGATGCACATCTAGTATACACGAAACCCTGGGTTTGATCCTCAGAATCTACTAAACTAGAAACGGTGGTGCATACCTGCAATCACAGGGTCAGTTCCAGTCATAAATAAATATCAAGTATGAGACCAGCCTGGGATACATGAGACTGTGGCTCAGAATGATGACAGCAACAGCAAAATGTCTCGAATAAAGAAAGAATTTGACCTTTTTAAATTTTTATTTTTCTTCTCTTCCCTTAATCCCCATTCCCATCCTTTCCTCCTTTTCAACCCTGACAGCCTTTCATCTCCCTTGTTACATTCTCTCTTATTTTCAAGTGTTTTTACTGTATTTTATCTAGTTTGTCTTTCATGTCATATGCCTGACATGGAACTCCATGCCTCTGTAACAAACAGATGAGGACTAACACTGATAGGGAAGGAAAAACAGATGCTTTTCTCAGTGGTAAGCCCATTGATCTATGATATCTGCTGAAGTATGAATCATGTCAATAGGTATACCATTGAGGATAACATCTTCCTTTTCTTCCCTGTAAGTATTAGTTCTCATAAGTCTCTTATGGAGAGGTGGAGATTCTTAAGATCTTTCACTTTTCCTGGTGAGATGTTGATAGGACAGTTTCCATACAGTACTGTCAGTTTCTGGAAAGCAACCAAGAGCAACAACAAATACCTATACTGTTTGGAGGGTCTTTTAGACCTCTGTGACCAACAACTTAGAAAGAAGCACATGCCTGTTACTTCTCATATTGTTTATCCCTAGGACTTTCTGACCTATGTTTCTATCTTATGAGCACCTGTCTGTATCTGTCAGTCTACAACAGTGCTCTTCAGAAAACACCTAGAGAAAAACTCTTTAGATGAAAATAAGTCCACTGAAGTATTTTATATCTAGCCTCCTAAATTTAGATTTATATTGCATCATTTCAACAATGTAACTTCAGAAGTCACCAATGCTACCTGTAGAGGTGACTTTTTGCCTATACTCACGCTCTAAGGTGTGTCTAGCTTGCTTCATTAAGTGTATCTGTGTCTCTTACCCTCGTGTTTAAAATCTATTAAAAATATTTCTCAGAGCCAGAGCAAAATGGCTCAGTATGAAAAACTGCTTGCCACACAAGCTAGATGACTTGGGTTCGATGCCTGGAACCTACAAGGTAAAGGACCAACTGGTGAACGTTGTTCTGTTTTCCACACATGCATCAAGGCATGTCACACACAAGCACATAAAATAATGAAATAAACATCTCACAATGTTTAAATTTATTATTATTATTATTGTTTATTCAACTGTGCGAATGTGCGTGTGTATGTGCGCGTGCGCGTGTGTGTCTGTGTGTGTGTGTCTGTGTATGTGTAGAACCACAGAAGAATTCGGGAACCACCATGGACGCCTCCACCTCCTTCTGCCCCAGGATTCACAGGCTCCGCCCTACCAGGACCAGAAGTGCAGGCCGCCCCCACTTCCGTCTGGCGTCTGTACGTGGGATCTGGGATCTGAACTCTGGACCTTCCGCCTACAAGGCAGAGGCTTAACCCCTGAGCCACCTCTCCAGCTCCCATCTCACAATGTTTAAAATAAACTCAACTATGCTTCATAAAAAGAACTATATATGTATGCACATAAACTTGCGTCCATGAGGTAATTAAAAACAGAGATAACAATTTCATATCTGATACTTTATTTCATGTCTATCTCCTTTGGTATATTGCTACCAGCTGTTACGGTAAACTACTCTAGAACCCCAAAGGCACCTAAGTCATTGTGTTAATTTATGGTCACTTTGGATTCCAGGAATAACAACACTAAAAAATTTTTCAAAATTTATTAACTTCAAAACTACAACCAAGCAACAGGAGAGCCTAAGTAAGATCAACCACAAGTGAAGGTGGTTATCTAAGAAGTCAAAGTCCCATTCTGGAAGAGTATAGAAACCAGACTGATGCTTTTAAACAACAGCAATAAAACTTTTGGAGACCACCTTGCAGACCCAGTCTTAAGATAACGATCAACCAAATCAATCCTCACCAGGAATTCTTAATTACATATACCTCATGCCCCCTGCACCCCAGCGTTTTTATCATGCCACTGCCTTGAAAGGTGATTCTGTTCTCTGTTCTCCCTAATGTGTATTGATTAAATCTTACTTCTCTGATTTTCAGCATGACTTGTCTCATTAGTTAGTATACTATGGTCAGGTAGCAGAGCCTAGTTTGTTGGGGCTGTTCAGTTAAGGGATTTAGCCCTAAAGCTATGTATGGTAACACGACTTTTCCTTAATAACCCAACTTTTTTTTCATACACACTGACTCTTACTGAAGTATTTTTCTGTATTATAGACAGGACTCCAGCCTGGGAAGGACTCATCAGATTTCATAACTGGTCACATCCTGTACCATCTCCTCCTGCCAGTGTCAAAACAAAATCAATGAAACCAAACTTTATTTTGAATAAATTTTGTTATTCAAGCACGACAACCTGAGATTGCACTCTCAGAATGCATGTACAAGTCAGACACAGTGGTGTGCATCTGTATTCCCTGAATTCCTACAAAAAAGATGGGAGGCAGAGACAAGAGAATCTAAAAAGCTTGTGACCTGCTAGCCTAGCATATGCACCACAAACTACATGAGACCTCTATCTCAAACAAAGTGGAAAGGCAGGGACTGTCATCAGAAGTTGTCCTCTGACTCCAGGTGTGCTGCGACATGGATGAACCCACACACATGCTTTGGGTGCACACAACATACATGCACAGGACATGTATGCAAAGACAGAGTAGCAGTAAGAGAAGCGATAGCAGCAGTATTAATAGTAGAAAAGGAAGTGCTACTGAGTTCTGTGGCCCAGCAAGAATCGACAGGACAACTGAGCACACTCTAGACATTTCCTTCCCTACCATGAATACAAATTTTACATGCTTCAGAACAATCCAATTTTGATGTTAACTACCCAGAATTAGCAGAGCTTCCATTTCCTCTCCTGTGGATTCAGCCTGCAATACTCTGGGACCATTGCTGTGTTCACAAGGAAGCTCCACTGGGCTGCGGGGTTCAGAATTTCACCTCCTTACCTTTGGATACATGGAGATATTTCCTTCACTCACCCAGCAAAGCAACTCATCAACCACCTCAGCCATTTTCTCTTAAGCTTTCTCTCTATTTGCCTATCAACATCAACACGTAAGTCCTAGTAGCACTCCTAGTAGACTCTTTGGCTCATTCATAAGTGATCAACCACATCCATATTCCCTTTAGTCACTCTCTAACCTAGTCTAGGGTGATTCTCTTTAAGCACAAAATATGGCATTGTCCTACTAAGAGACCTCCAGTTACTCCCAATTTCTCAGCATGAAGATCTATAACAGGATTGGTATGGTCCAGCCACTGGCTACTATTCCAGCCTCATCTTGGTCCTCATGTTCCCATCACCAATGCTGCTACTTCCCTTTTCACAGAGTGCAGCTACTGTAGTTCAAAGGGGACACTGAAGGCAGATTGTCCTTTTATGTACAAGTACAAGAAAGACAGCATGGCTGGGAGCTCTGAGGGAAGCTCTTTCAGATTTCAGAGAGTGGGCAGAGGTCCTATGTGATGTGGTTAACAAGGAGCCCATCAGGCTGTCTCTGATTCCTGGGTAGCAGGGGTCCAGGAATGTACTAGTTACTCTTATCTGCTGCTGTGAGAGAACACCCAAAGTCAAGAAATTTAAGGGAGAAAAGAAGATTTATTCAGCTTACAGTTCCAGAAAGGAGATAAAATATTTCATGAAAGACAAGGCATGGCTGGAGGCAGAAGCTGGAGGATGCCAAGATCATCCATCCATTCATCCAGGTAGAGAGTTGCCAGACTATCTGCTATAAAAGAAGATTTTTCCAGTAGATAGGGTGGGACTAACCCACTTCAAAGACCACCATCGTGACCACCTTCCTCCACCTTCTCTGCTTCTCAAAGGTGCCATGTCGTTTCCAAACACATGAGACTGCAGGGGACACAATTGAAACCATGACACTCCACCCCCAACCCCCACAGACTCATTAACATTTCATTATGTAAACCATATCCAGTCCATCTTTAAAAGTCTCAGCAGACTACATCAGTAGTCCCAACACAGTTCAAAAGTCCAAAGTCCAAATTTTCCTGTAAAGTCAAAGACAAGTTATATACTTCCAACATACAATGGCACAGAATAAACATTCCCATTCCAAAAGGGAGGAATGGGGACATATCCAGGAAAGACTGATTCAAAACAAGACCAAAAACCAGCAGGACAAACTCCAAATCCTGCAACTCTATGTCCAACAGGTAAGCCTCTCATTGAAATCATCTCATTTCCAAAGGGCTTGGGTTCCCCCCCTCCAACACAGCTGCCAGTAGAACATATCACTCTCTTGGGCTGACTTCTTCCAGGGAACACAGCAAATGTCCCAAGTTGTCTCTGGTATCTCTAACATCTTCACTTTTCAATGGCAAGTCAGGCTTTAACTCCACAAAACAAAGTACCCTGCAGGCTTTCTACTGTATGCTGCCTGGATTCTGCCATTCTCTGAAACCTTGGATAGGGGACCCAACAAGCTCCTCCCTCTAATAAAACCAGAACCACAGGACAACTTTGCCAAGTTCTGCTATATCCTTGGGTTGAAGACTGGCCCCCTGGAATCACAGTTGATTCAGCTTCTCTGTGCTGACTGTAGGAAAAAAAAAATCTCTTTTTCTCTTGGGCAGTTGCTTCAGAGGAGAAACTAACCTGTCCTTTAGTTCCCCCTTTCCAAAAGGATTTGCATTCTTTAAGTGGAAGACTTCCCTGAGGAATTCCCTTTCAGGAGGTAGTCTCTCCTATTATTCAAATTGAGACTTGGCTTTGATTTACTAATGGAGCTTCTCTGTTTTAGAGAGCTGATATTTTGCTCTCTGCTTTCTGGTTCAACTCTCTAAGTTTGCCATTGTATTTTTTCATCATCACATCTCACAGTTTTTTCTTCTTTCTGCCTGATTTCTTGATCTTTTTCATGACTCTGAAGACACTGAAAAGTAGCCACGCCACATTGCCAAGACCGTATTGCCTTAAAATTTCTTCTGCCAGGCAAATAAGTTTAACTTCAGGCAAGCTTTCAGGATGAGGGCAAAACTTCACTAAATTTTCCATCAACACATGGCTTGATTTGCCAACCGTCTAGGTCCAAACACAGTCTCTGTTCCTCTCTGGACCATCACAGACTGGTCTTACATTGTACTTCTAATAATCTTGATCTCTTCCAAACTCTCATAAGAAAGGCCCCTTTAGGATTTCTCAGTCCCACCCACCAGAGCTGGAAGTACAGGCCGCCATTTCGGCCTGAGATTTTTACATGAGACCTGGGATCCGAATTCAGGTCCTTCCACTTGTGAGGCAGAGTCCTAACCCCTGAGCCATCCCTCCATCCCTAAACTTCCTTTTAGAACAATGACTGTTTGACACAGATTAGGTAGCATGCATGTGTAACCTTATCACAAACAATGGCCTGTTACCATATGGAGGGAGGGATGGAAGTGTGTGCCTGCATGTCCCTCTTACCCACACAAATAAATGCATAAATGAATTGTTTTGTTTTGTTTTTTTACAAAAGTATACTGTCTGCCTCTCTCCCCACTAATCTTCCCACAGAGGATGCAGCTGGTTCATTGGACAGGCAGGTGGAGGAGGACTGAGTCTGCCTGCTGCTCCTGGTTGAGCACAAAGCAATGGCTCATAGAATACAGATCCATGATCAGTGCAAATGAAGAAAAAACTCCAGAACAGACCATGCAAGAAAAACAAATGGAAGCCAAAATTGACCTGGAGAATGAAACTGAAGATATAAAAAGTACTTTTGAGATGAAAAAAATCTTTAAACAAGATGCAACTTTCATTTGCACTTAAAAATAGCAAGGAAAATATGGACCCTGACACTAGTGTGCTCACAGATGACATGAAGCACATATTAAAGCTAAATAAGTTAATAATGAAGTCACAGTAGGAACCTTGGGAATTGGAGGAAAAGCTCCTTGATGTTAGAAAGAAGAGACTAATTAAAATAGGTTTCCAGAAGTAAAGCTTTAGAAATACAAATGTAGAAGAACAAACAGAATGAAGATTTGGCTAGTATGGAGAATCCAGACATGATAAAGACAATGCAACAAAAGTTGCAGATGGAAATATAAATTACTTCAGTTATTCAGAACATGTTCCAGAACCTCACGTTGGGGAGTAAAGCCAACTGGGCAGAGGATCCTGCTCTCAAGGACATTGCTCTGCAGTTCTAGAAGAATCATATTTTGATGTAGTAAGAATTCTCTCTTGGCATTGTTTTTAAATTGGTTTGTTCTTGATCTGTTATTTAAAAAGCAAACTCAAAAGAAATGTATTAGTGTTTTGGGGATCATACCAATGCTGAAGTTTGGAAGGGTTCAACTCACTGGGATATCATGGACTCTTTTGTTTTAAATATGACTGTTAAAATTAAAAAAACAAAAACTGTAGTTAAAGGAGCTTGTGCAGAGCTTTGATTTCATTCCCCAGGTTTGTCCAGAGTTATCTTATGCTTGTTCCTTCCTCTTTTGTTGTTCTCTGTGTCTGTGTCCTCCCTGGACCATCTCCATGCCCAGCTTCTGTAAGAAACTCTAAGAATAAACACAAATGGAAAAAGTAAAAGAAATAGAAAAAGAAAGGCCCATTTGGCTCTATCTCTAAGACACAAAGGCTTTCCCAGTGCAAAGTCCTCCCATATTTCTCCCCATAAGCAGTTCCAAAGGCACATTAGCCACATCGCAGCATCCGTCATACTGCTGAATACCAACGTCTCTGTTTTAAAAACAGCTTCACTTTCAGATACTAGATTCTCTTAGTTTCACATAGCAACTCCCTACTCTTGTACCAATTTCTATACTAGTTACTCTTATCTGTTTCTGTGACAGAATACCCAAATCAAGAAGTTTAAGGGAGAAAGGGAGATTTATTCAGCTTATGGTTCCAGAGGGGAGATATGGTGCTTCATGGAAGACACAACATGGCTGCAGGAGGCCCAGGTAATCCATCCATCCAGGAGGCTGAGAGCTGCTAGACTGTCTACTTCAAAAGCACACTTCTCCAGGAGGCAGAGTAGGACTAATCCACCTCAAGGCTCACTAGGCATGTCCACTTGCCTCCACCAAGAATACCTCTCAAAGGTGCCATGACCTCCCCAAACATATGAGACTGTGAGGGACACATTTCAAACCATGACAATGAATTACAAAGGGGAAGACTTGCCAATGTGTGACTCCTAGGATATGGGAAGGAGGTAAAGGTGTACCTATCATACAGGTGGGGTGTGTGCACCTTGATAACTGACAGCCTAACATTTACAGATTTCCTCTGGGAAAATGGAAAATAGGGTCCCATCATTCTTCTAGAATCCAGGTTTTGGGAAGTCTGCTAGAGGATTACAAATTTGCATTCAGGATCTCAGTAGGGGGTCTGCCATTTCTTTTCCACAGGTTGTGAGAGTTAGGAGGGAGAGAAATTGTTGCAGGTGTGTGTGGCATAATTAAACCCTAACAAAATCTAAAACCTTTGTCCACCAATATTTATGTCTTCTGCTCTCTCAGCTTGCAAAGAGACCTTCCCAACTCCACTGATTCTCTTTTGTAAATCGAAGTATCACGGAAAATCTGAAATTTACTATTTAAAACACTACACAGAAAAAATCAGGATTTGCCATATAAAAATGGAATGCTTTGTGAAACTAAAACCAACAGTGAAGTCTCTTTTCTTAGGTACAGCTTCCTCAGTACTTTGTACTTCACCTCTCATGAAAGAAGAAATCACCTATTTGTTTTATGTATCCCTTTTTCTTTATTATGTGTGTGTGTGTGTGTGTGTGTGTGTGTGTGTGTGTGTCTGTGTCTGTGTCTGTGTCTGTGTGTCTATGTTTATCAGAGAGGGTCTGTGGAGACTCTATGGTGACTTCAGGAATCATCCCAGATTGCTTCTACCTCCTATTTGCTTTGCTCTGGAGTTTCCCAAGCTCCACTTCTAGGACCGAAAGTTCAGGTTGCCACCATTTGCATTTGGCATTTTTACATGGAATCTGGGATCTGAACTCAGGTCCTTCTGCTTGTGAGGTAGAGGCTTAACCTCTAAGCTATCTCTCCGACCCCATCTATTTGTTTTTAAATAATGGTTTTCCTTTGATTCTTCAAATGTTCTAATCAATTGCATCTAAGATGAGACTTCACAAACGTGTGATTTGTGAAAACTGGTCAAGTCGAAATGCTTTTGCTGATGACAGTCTATTTCCTGCTCTTTTTTTTTAATTTTTTTTATTATTATTATTTATTCAACTGTGTGCATATGCGTGTGTATGTGCGCGTGCGTGTGTGTATGCGTGTGTGTGTGTGTGTGTGTGTGTGTGTGTGTGTGTGTGTGTAGAACCACGGACGAATTCGCAAACCACCATGGACGCCTCCACCTCCTTCTGCCCCGGGATTCACAGACTCTGCCCTACCAGGACCAGAAGCGCAGGCCACCCCCGCTTCCGCCTGGCGTCTCTATACATGGGATCTGGGATCCGAACTCAGGACCTTCCACCTGCAAGGAAGAGGCTTAACCCCTGAGCCACCTCTCCAGCCCTATTTCCTGCTCTTCTGTGGAGTTAGCTATAGTGTTGTGAGATGGATTGCCTGCACATTTTTTTAAAGTTCATAGAAGACCCAGTCACTTTTCATCCCAGAAAGTCCTCCTATCAAGGTAGAAGATGAGTGGGGGTCCATTCAGGAAGAGACCCAAGAACAATAACTCTGACTTCACAAGCAAGCTGATATTCACGTGACCCTTCATCCTGCATGCACCACTCATTATACCAGAGATTAGCAGCAGTAGCAAAAGCACCCTAACTCTACAGATGAGGAAGAAACAGTCAGAGAGCAACAGCCTCTCAAAAGCCTTCAGGCCAGATTTGATATCTGATTCTGGAACCTGTGATGATTAATCTCAATTATGACTTTGATAGGATTAGAATCACCATGGAAACAGATTTCTGGCCAAGTCTGTGAGTGAGTTCCTAGATTAGATAAATTTAGGGTAAGACCCACCCTGAATATGGACAGCAATATCCCAGCCCATGGGTAATTAACACAGTGCCAAAACCTTCACTCCTCTTTGCTTGATCCAGCATTAGTTATTGATATTTCAGAAGCAACTTCTACAATGTCACTCTTGAAGTAACATATATGACACCTTCTGATCATGTTGCACCATGGGCAAAGGAAGTAGGAAGAATTGGGGTGGATTGTGAGGCCCTTGTACAAGTGGTACCTGATTGCCCAGGCCATATGTTTTATGGAAGTTGTTTGAGGAGTGGGATCATTTGAAGAAGAAGACATGCAACACACTCCAACCAAGGTCATGAGACAGGCTGGGTGTTCTATGCAGGTACCACTTGAAATGAGAGCCTATTCCAGTTTTCTGCAGGATTTCCTTTCACTGTCAGAAAGGCAAGCTAGATTGGATGCCCTCTGCCTCCAAGTATTGCCTCTGATAGGCAGGATTCTCAGGGACACCTCCAAAT
Organism: Typhlomys cinereus; assembly: GCA_023101885.1. NCBI lineage: Eukaryota > Metazoa > Chordata > Mammalia > Rodentia > Platacanthomyidae > Typhlomys > Typhlomys cinereus. The sequence continues at coordinate 427,969 of JALPQD010000565.1, read as the reverse complement.
CCTACCTGTCCCCACCCTCATGGAGAATGTGATGAAAACATATCAATCTCTCAAATCAAAGAGAGGAATGAAAGTCATTAGACTCCTGCAGTGTCCACTCACCCACGGCGTGGCGTGTTTCAGCCCACTCACACACTCATTCACATGACTGCACAGCCTGCTGCGGTGACGAAGAAAGGCGAGGTCAGCTGTCCCTGCCTCTGCCTCAGTCTCCCAGAGACTCAGCAGCAGCACAGGGAGTTTGTCTGAAGCAAATCTCGGTTTATTGAGGGGGTAACAAAGGGCTTACATAGACAAAGGACCACAGAGCGCGAAATGGGCATCCAATTGTGTCACAAGGTCAACACATCCTACAGGTGCTAATGGTCAAGTTCAATGTCACTCAGCACAGAGGGCAGGTAGATACCTGAAAGCCAATTAGGGCTCTCTGTAATGTGATCAGGGTAACGCTCAAGACCCTGCCCTCAGCGCCATCTTTAGTCCCATGTGCTGGGCCATGCCCTGGGTCAAATCCTGGGCGGGCCCAACAAGACTCCTGCTGCAGGATCAGCCCTGGATCTTGGCCCAGGCAGAGAAAAAAGGAGAGGAGGCCCCTGTGAGGCCACCCTAAAAAGCTCCTCCCACCTCTCCCTTGCCACCTTGTCCAGCACCATATCGACTGAGTAGAAGACTCCAGTGACCTAAAACAATTTTTAGCCCCACATTTCCCTCTCCCCACTAGGTTTCCCTCATTTTACATCTATAAATCTGCCATTCATCACCTCTGCCACAGTTTCCCTTCCCCCTCACTGCCTGTGACCCTCTCTCTTCTCCTCCTGCCTACAGCTCATTAGGTTCCATATCAGTTATTGACATACCTTTGGCAGGTAAAACTCCTTTGTTTAAAAAAGAAATTTCCTGAATGATCTTGAGGTGTATCTAAGTTAGTAGAGTGCTTGCTTAGCATGCATAAAGCCCTGAGTTCAATCCATAGCATCACATAAACCAGTACATTATCCCACAGTTCTAAGCCCTGAATTTAGGAGGTGGAGGAGAGAAGATCAGGAATTTGAGATCATCCTTAGCTACATAGTGAATCTGAGAACAGACTGAGCTACATGGGACCATAGCTCAGAAGAAGAAGGGAATGAAGGAAAGGAAAAAAATAAGGGAAGAAGAGAGAGAAGGAAGAAGGAAGGGAGTTTCATTTGATCCCAGTGTCTCACCTTCCAACACATTGAAAAGAACATCATACTGCTTAATGCAGGGCAGAGCATTTTATGATTATGATCTTTACATGTTTTTATGACCCTTCTAGAGGTCACTGATTCAGCTTCACTGGCTGTTCAGTGACCTCCAGGGATCTGACTGTATCTTCCCCCAACTCTCTGCTGGAATTAACAGATGTGTGTGCCTTGGCACCCAGCTTTGTATATGGTGTCATAGCTATATATAGGTGTCAACTTGACAACTGAAGACTGGAACTCTAGGCATAGTCATGAAGAGTTAGTAGTTCAGTTAAGCCCCAAGTGAGTCTGCAGGCAACTGTCCAATTAATAGGAAGGCCCAGCCCATGGTAGGGGGACAAGTCTCTGAGCAGGTGAATGAGATGGAAGGAGCTAGAAGTTGGTGTTCTTTGGATATACTTGACTAGAAATGTTGTCTTGTAAGTGGGATTTGCCCCCTCTCAGAGTCCTGTGAATTCAGTATGGCCAGTTCACTTACCCCTTTGTGTTGGTATGAGCTCTTCTATCAAGCTAGACTAAGAACTATGTAGCCAAAATAAAGCTCCTTGTTCACATCAATTGTTTGGTTCTGAATTTATCAGGAACATGAGGGCAATCTATGACACATGGGTACTGGGGATCTGAATTCATGTTCTCATGCTTACATGACAAACACTACCCACTGAGCCTGCTCCCTGGCTCCTTGAGTTTTACCTCTCTCTGTTCTCTGGTTCTCTCTACAACCATGAGACTTCCCATAATTTTAGGCATATGCTACTTCTCCATAGACTCTGCTTGTTAAAGAGTAGCTTATTTGGTGCAAAAGTTAATCATAATGAAATAATAGCTAGTATGGCTGGCCAGGACCATATGCCATACAAACCACTCATTCAATGAAGCTGGAAGTGCATGCAATGACTTCAACCTGTGAGTGTAAAATCACGACTGACATGTTGAAGGGCACTTTAAGCTTGAGCCAAATATGAGTGACCATAGTTCAAGATATGCATTCCATGAAGCTTTATAATTACAGAACAAAGAAAATCATAAAGGAAGATACTTTTCAGTTACACGGATGGGATCATCACATAAGTGGACTACAGTAAAGCAGAGAAAGATCTGCTATAGGCCTCAGTTCCTCGCCAGTGACATTCTTAGGCATTTAGTTGGTGAAAACCAGAGTTTGGCTGTACACTCCAAAGGATTTACCTAGCAGTCGCAAAGACATTGGAACTTGCAACATTTCTAACTCTCCACATCGCTGAAGCTCTAGTCATTCAATAAGCCCTGCAGGTGCAGCTTCTTTCTAAAAACTCTCCTTCATAAATCTTGCTATGACCTAAACACCCAAGCTGTGCTGCTGAAAGTTTCAGCTCTGAAAAGCAAGCTTAAGAAAGCAGCGCCTCATCAGAAGTGCATCAAATGAGATTCACGGATGCTGAGCCCTTGCCCTTTGAAACAGTCAACAGCTGGCAGCAGGAAGCATCACACCTTGAGCAGTCTGCACTTCGTTCCTGAGTAAGCTTTGTAATCAAAAGTAATTTGGCGTGAAGCATATTGAAATTCCTAGAAGCATGTTGAAATTCCTAGCGTTTGCAGCGGGTGAGGGTGATTTCTTCCTGTGCCCACACAGCATATGCCACTTCTGGGGATTATGATTCCAGGTCTCTCTTGCTGCCTCTCTGACTGACTATTTTTATTATTGTGGAGCTGAAGGGTTCACTGTCCCCATGATCAATAATGACCCATGGGTTGGTGTGAATTTTCTTTTGGTTGTTAGGACTGCAGAAGAACCGTGTGTCCAACATGAATGCAGTCTTGCAGTGACCTCATCAGGTGTCAATGTCATGGAGGCTTCATTGAAGAGATCATTCATTCATAACCCCACATAGATGTTTCCTAGATGCTAACCACAGGCAGGACCTGTGAGGAGAATGTTCAGGAAGGAACAATGACAGCTCAGGCAACAAAACTACAGTAACTGATCAGCAAAGGCCCATGGAGCACCTGCAAAGTGCAGACCTTCCCTGGAAGCATAAGGGCAAAATGTTGCTGTCTACTGCACCTTCTTCAGTCCTCAGCAGACGGGAATATGCAAACCCAATGCACGGACAGGGCTTCCGTCTCCCAACCAAAGAATAATGGCCAAATCAAATTTCAGGGCACCAAATAAGCTACTCTTTAACAAGCGGAGTGTTTGCCTGGCATGCACAAAGCCATGGGCTTGATCCCCAGCACCATGTAAACCAGGCATAGTAGCAAATGTTAACAGAGCATTTGTTAGGTGGAGACAGGCAGGTCAGGAGTCCAAGTTCATCCTCAGCAACATAGTAAGTTTGGGACTAATATGAGCTACATAGGAGGAGAAAGAAAGGGAGAGTGAGGGAAGGGAAGGGGGAGGGAAAGAGGGAGGGGGAAGTGGAGGGGAAGGGAAGGGAAGGGAAGGGAAGGGAAGGGAAGGGAAGGGAAGGGAAGGGAATGGAAGGGAAGGGAAGGGAAAGGGAGGGAGGAAGAGGGGAGAGAGGAAGAAGGAAGGGAGGAAGGGAGGAAGAAGGAAGGAAGGGAGGGAGGAAGGGAGGGAGGGAGGAAGGAAGGAAGGAAGGAAGGAAGGAAGGAAGGAAGGAAGGAAGGAAGGAAGGAAGGAAGGAAGGAAGGGAGACTTAAGAACTTATTGCTTGTTCTCAGCTGGGGACACAGCTCTGACAGAGCACTTGTCCGTATGCACTGTGGGTCTGGGTTCAATCCTCAGCACCTTCCTAGAAATGTAAGCTCTGCTCTTATGTTCTTGGCTCTGAGCTATATCTCCCTCCCCTACCTTATCTGGGCTCTCCCTGCCCCCATGACCCACAGAGTCCAGCAGACTTAAGTCCTGGATGATCCCCTGTCCCCCTGAACATTCTTCACAAGGCAACATGCTGAGGATTCCACTTATAAACCTCAAGCCTGGGCCTCAACTCCAAATCCAAGATGAAGAACTTCCTGTATTCTCAGCAAGGAGCCTCAGCATTGCAGGCTGACTGTGGGAGTTTCCGGGACCATCCTGTTGGAGGATTTGGCGCATTCCCTCCCCCTTGATGTTGGCCCATGTTTCCCAATCTAATGCTCCATCTGTTGGACATAGAAGACTGTTATCAGTGCAGCTCTACACTGTCTTCCTCACTTCCCAGATGGACAGTTTGAGTATCAACTACCAACTTCATCTTCTGAGTCTCCAGACTCTACATTCACTTTGTATCCACCAACCCTGGCCGCTTAGTCCAAACTGTGGGCTGATCACCTGCCTGAGCTCCTGCAACATTTCTTCAGACCCTGGATCATTTCCATACTGAAGGCGGCTGCTCCCTGGTGACCTATGGGGATTTCTCCTTCAGTATTACAACCTTGTGTAATCTCTTGATCTTTGTGTGACATGGGCTTATGCTATGACTGGAACAGGGCAAAAATGAGATGTCATACTTGAGATCAGGTTCTCTCTTTCTCTTCCACTATCTGCCACACACTCCACTTGCCATGTTGTGAGAAGCCCTGTGGAGAGGATCATGGGACCATGTTCTAGAAAAAGATGTCTCCAGTCAACAGCTGCTCCAGAGAGAATTCTCTCATAACAGCCTTGAGATATTTGCCCCCCGCCTCTCTCTCTCTCTCTCTCTCTCTCACACACACACACACACACACACATACACACACACATATGGCTTCAGCACTACGGGAGAACCAGAGATAGGGAACCTGCCGAAACAGCAAACTCCTTACTGCATTAACATAATAATTGTACAAATGATTAGAATTCACTATGGTATTTCCATACATTTGTCAACATGTATGGATTATATCTATCTATTCTCATACCTCATCTTGCCCTCTTTCTAGTTTCTGGTACATTCCTCTTTTAATTTCAGGCCATCGTTTTCATAAGTTTCTACATAGAAAACCTTTTTGTATCTAGTTTATTTCATTAAATTGTCTTCAAGTTTTATTCATTTTCCACAAATGACAAGGCTTCTTTATGATAGAGCAGTTATATCAATGTAAGCTGCGTTTGCCTGCACAAGAACTACAGAACACTGGTCTGTCAATATTTATCATGGTTGGGGAAGAGTTCACTAGGCCCCACTCCTGCCTGAGAGAATAGTGATGGTGAATGTTGACTGCTACTTCTTCAGTGGTGTGAATGATAACCACCTATGCTACAAGTGCACTAGCACATGCCAATGCAGGCAGCCCTTAAAAACTCACTGGCTCACCATACAAGAAAAAACATAATAATGAGAAAGGGGAGAAAATGGGGTAATATGGGGTGAAATGACAAGGAATCATTGAACACAAAGAGAAAGAAGTAAGAATGCCTGCTCATTCTCTTCTCAGTGTTAAACTGCATTTGTTTTCTAATAAAACTACGCCTGACTTTGGTGACATGTCTTTCCACAGCTTGCACATCCTTGAGATGTACACTGAAGTCACAGGGAACATCAGACCGGAAAAGCCACCCAGCAGGGTAACAAAGGTCAGATTGTCCCCCAAACCATCATCAACCTCACAGCAGAACAGATTTTACAATTAGAGGAGACACTTTGGGTTCGTCAAAAAGAGATTTGCTTTCCGTGGTCTGATGATGTTGCCTTCTTCTGTGCTTTCTCATTTCTGGGTTCTAACTTTGTTCCTCTCTCAGCTGGCTAAGTTTCTGGGTCTGTTGGTCACAGAGCAGAGTTACCCTTCCATTGTGCAGAGGCTGACTTCAGGGTGCAAGATGGGGAAGGGGCGGGTTGCTTCAAGATCTCATACAAAGCCCAAAAGTGAGAGAAACCAAGAACAAGATCACAGGCAAAACTTTTTTTAAATATGAAGCTTCTCTCATCTAGAGGATGAATGAAGAAAAGGGGTGTGAAGCTGAAGAGCAGGAAAACATCACCAGTCGCAAGTGGGTAGCATCACAAGGACCCAGGGAGTAGCTAATCTGCTTTACACTTGTCTCTCCTCTCAACCCTTAGACATTGGTTCTAACTACACTCAATCATGCTGTGAAGGTTCCTGCACCTTCCGTAACCGTGAAATTGCGAGATCCTTGGTGCTTATTTCTCCTCTCTGTTTCACTATCCTCTGTAACAGCTACCTTTACCCAAAGCCATCAGCTTGGCTCCCTGGGCACTGTAATGCCAACTCCAATTCCTCTCAATTCTTCATTCCTAGCAGAATAGAAATTTTTCTCTGTCTCCTAAATCCCAATGTTCATTCAGAGAGAGACTGAATTTTCCTCAGTCTCACAGTACTCCCTTTTCACTGACGGCTGAGAGGATGAACTGGGATCTTCTCAGTGTGGGGGCCACATGCCATGGCCTCCAGGAGGGAAGAACTCCCAAGTGAAAGATGTAGCCAGGATGGTAGGAGAGGTATGCTGGCAAGCCAATTCAGAATCTCATGAGACGCCCCAAGGTTAGTGTGAAGAGAGACCAGGAGCTATGTTATAGGTAAAATTTTCCACCTATACAAAGCTTCAGGGTGAAATTGTGAAGTAAACTGTTTGCTTTTTCAAAATTTCCAGTATTTAGTTAATAGATTAAGGGCTTGGGGGTAGCTTTTGAAGAGTCCTCAAGTCCATTATTCACATTCAGAAAATGAATCAGCTTCCTTCTGGAAACAAAAAATATGCTATGAAATGTCATAACCTAATACAACAAAACACTGCAAACACATGTCAACATAAGGCCAATTCTAAGTCTGCAAAATATATTTTTAAAAGTCTGTACATGTATAGTATAGACGTAGTTGTTATAGGTCCTACTACAAAGTGTGCATGCCAAACTTGGGAGTGCCAGAAGTGAGGATCTAAGAAATGTCAGACACCTACCAACAGGATGCACCTGAACATGACTTGGTATACATGTGTTCAGCAGAAAGTTTGGCGCACAACAAACTCAAGCTTTGCTTTTTCCAACTCCTTGGAGAATTATTTTCCCCAAAATTTTCTATCTCTAACCAACTGAATCCGAAGATGTAGAAATTGCAAATACAGCAGCGTTAAGGACAGTCAAATGGCTGTACAGCATGGGACGGCAAATATGAGGAAAGAGAAACAGAAATGGCCAATTTCTGGGTGGGTACAATATGTAACTTTAACTTTGTTGTCTTAAACTCCTTTAAATGTTATTGTGGTTGAGAGAAAGCATGTGGTGCTGCCTGACAACACTTCTATGTATGTTGGTAGATCTGACAACTATACCATGAATGCAGGTCATGGGACTCAACTCTGTGCAGAGTCCACACCATGCTGAGAATACCTGTAATGTTAATATCTTTTCCAATAAATCTTTTACCCAAAGGGGAAAAATCTGTCTCAGTGTCCTCTTGACTCCAGTATTCATTGCTGTAATAAACACATGGCCCAAGCAATAGAGAAGAACAGTATTTTTTTCATTACTGCTCATACTTCCAGTTTATTATCCATTATGAAGACAAGAGAGTTCATATCAACATTAGGAGTCAAAAAACTGGCTGAATCATATCAACAGAAAGAGGTAGTCCAACTCTCCAGTCTATCATATTGCCAACTAACTCTCTCTTTATCTCTGTATCTGTGTCCTCCCTAGACCATCTCCATGCCCAGCTTCTGTAAGAAACTCTAAGAATAAACACAAATGGGAAAAGTAAAGAAATAGAAAAAGAAAGGCCCATTTGGCTCTATCTCTAAGACACAAAGGCTTTCCCAGTGCAAAGTTCTCCCATATTTCTCCCCATAACCAGTTCCAAAGGCACATTAGCCACATCGCAGCATCCGTCATACTGCTGAATACCAACGTCTCTGTTTTAAAAACAGCTTCACTTTCAGATACCAGATTCTCTTGGTTTCACATAGCAACTCCCTACTCTGGTACCAATTTCTGTACTAGTTACTCTTATCTGTTTCTGTGACAGAATACCAAATCAAGAAATTTAAGGGAGAAAGGGAGATTTATTCAGCTTATGGTTCCAGAGGGGAGATACGGTGCTTCATGGAAGACACAACATGGCTGCAGGAGGCCCAGGTAATCCATCCATCCAGGAGGCTGAGAGCTACTAGATGGTTTACTTCAAAAGCACACTTCTCCAGGAGGTAGAGTAGGACTAATCCACCTCAAGGCTCACCACGCATGTCCACTTTCCTCCACCAAGAGTACCTCTCAAAGGTGCCATGACCTCCCCAAACATATGAGACTGTGAGGGACACATTTCAAACCATGACAATGAATTACAAAGGGGAAGACTTGCCAATGTGTGACTCCTAGGATATGGGAAGGAGGTAAAGGTGTACCTATCATACAGGTGGGGTGTGTGCACCTTGATAACTGGCAGCCTAACATTTACAGATTTCCTCTGGGAAAATGGAAAATAGGGTCCCATCATTCTTCTAGAATCCAGGTTTTGGGAAGTCTGCTAGAGGATTACAAATTTGCATTCAGGATCTCAGTAGGGGGTCTGCCATTTCTTTTCCACAGGTTGTGAGAGTTAGGAGGGAGAGAAATTGTTGCAGGTGTGTGTGGCATAATTAAACCCTAACAAAATCTAAAACCTTTGTCCACCAATATTTATGTCTTCTGCACTCTCAGCTTGCAAAGGGACCTTCCCAACTCCACTGATTCTCTTTTGTAAATCAAAGTATCAATGGAAGATCTGAAATTTACTATTTAAAACACTACACAGAAAAATCATGATTTGCCATATAAAAATGGAATGCTTTGTGAAACTAAAACCAACAGTGAAGTCTGTTTTCTTAGGTACAGCTTTCTCACAACTTACATTTGTACTTCACCTATCTATTTGTTTTATGTATCCCTTTTTCTTTATTATGTGTGTGTGTGTGTGTGTGTGTGTGTGTCTGTATGTCTGTTTTTATCAGAGAGGGCCTGTGGAGACCCAATGGTGACTTCAGGAATCATCCCAGATTGCTTCTACCTCCTATTTGCTTTGCTCTGGAGTTTCCCAAGCTCCACTTCTAGGACCAAAAGTTCAGGTTGCCACCATTTGCATTTGGCATTTTTACATGGAATCTGGGATCTGAACTCAGGTCCTTCTACTTGTGAGGTAGAGGCTTAACCTCTGAGCTATCTCTCCGACCCCACCTATTTGTTTTTAAATAATGGTTTATCTTTGATACCTCAAATGTTCTAATCAATTGCATCTAAGATGAGACTTCACAAACATTGTGTGGTTTGTGAAAATTGGTCAAGTCCAAATGCTTTTGCTGATAACAGTCTTCTGTGGAGTTAGCTATAGTGTTGTGAGATGGATTGCCTGCACATTTTTTACAAAGTTCATGGAAGACCCAGTCACTTTTCATCCCAGAAAGTCCTGCTATCAAGCTAGAAGATGAGTGGGAGTCCATTCAGGAAGAGACCCAAGAACAATAACTGACTTCACAAGTAAGCTGATATTCACGTGACCCTTCATCCTGCATGCACCACTCATCATACTAGGATTAGCAGCAGTAGCAAAAGCACCTTAACTCTACAGATGAGGAAGAAACAGTCAGAGAGCAACAGCCTCTCAAAAGCCTTCAGGCCAGATTTGATATCTGATTCTGGAACCTGTGATGATTAATCTCAATTATGACTTTGATAGGATTAGAATCACCATGGAAACAGATCTCTGGCCAAGTCTGTGAGTGAGTTCCTAGATTAGATAAATTTAGGGTAAGACCCACCCTGAATATGGACAGCAATGTCCCAGCCCATGGGTAATTAACACAGTGCCAAAACCTTCACTCCTCTTTGCTTGATCCAGCATTAGTTATTGAAATTTCAGAAGCAATTTCTACAACGTCACTCTTGAAGTAACATATATAAGGCCTTCTGATCATGTTGCACCATGGACAAAGGAAGTAGGAAGAATTGGGGTGGATTGTGAGGCCTTTGTACAAGTGGTACTTGGTTGCCCAGGCCATATGTTTTATGGAAGTTGTTTGAGGAGTGGGATCATTTAAAGAAAAAGACATGCAAAACACTGTCCTGACTCCAACCAAAGTCATGAGACAGGCTGGGTGTTCTATGCAGGTACCACTTGAAATGAGAGCCTGTTCCAGTTTTCTGCAGGGTTTCCTTTCACTTTCTTTTGGTTGTTAGGACTGCAGAAGAACCATGTGTCCAACATGAATGCAGTCTTGCAGTGACCTCATCAGGTGTCAATGTCATGGAGGCGTCATTGAAGAGATCATTCATTCATAACCCCACATAGATGTTTCCTAGATGCTAACCACATGCAGGACCTGTGGGGAGAATGTTCAGGAAGAAACAATGACAGCTCAGGCAACAAAACTACAGTAACTGATCAGCAAAGGCCCATGGAGCACCTGCAAAGTGCAGACCTTCCCTGGAAGCATAAGGGCAAAATGTTGCTGTCTACTGCACCTTCTTCAGTCCTCAGCAGACGGGAATATGCAAACCCAATGCACTGACAGGGCTTCCGTCTCCCAACCAAAGAATTATGGCCAAATCAAATTTCAGGGCACATAAAAACAAGCTTTTAGGTCGGGGATGTAGCTGGCAGGTGGAGTGTTTGCCTGGCATGCACAAAGCCATGGGCTTGATCCCCAGCACCATGTAAACCAGGCATAGTAGCAAATGTTAACAGAGCATTTGTTAGGTGGAGACAGGCAGGTCAGGAGTCCAAGTTCATCCTCAGCAACATAGTAAGTTTGGGACTAATATGAGCTACATAAGAGGAGAGCGGAGGGGAGGGGAGGGAAGGGGAGGGGAGGGAGGAAGAGGGGAGGGAGGAAGATGGGAGAGAGGAAGAAGGAAGGGAGCAAGGGAGGAAGAAGGAAGGAAGGGAGGGAGGAAGGGAGGAAGGAAGGAAGGAAGGAAGGAAGGAAGGAAGGAAGGAAGGAAGGAAGGAAGGAAGGAAGGAAGGAAGGAAGGAAGGAAGGAAGGAAGGAAGGAAGGAAGGAAGGAAGGAAGGAAGGAAGGAAGGAAGGAGGGAGACTTAAGAACTTACTGCTTGTTCTCAGCTGGGGACACAGCTCTGACAGAGCACTTGTCTGTATGCACTGTGGGTCTGGGTTCAATCCTCAGCACCTTCCTAGAAATGTAAGCTCTGCTCTTATGTTCTTAGCTCTGAGCTATATCTCCCTCCCCTACCTTATCTGGGCTCTCCCTGCCCCCATGACCCACAGAGTCCAGCAGACTTAAGTCCTGGATGATCCCCTGTCCCCCTGAACATTCTTCACAAGGCAACATGCTGAGGATTCCACTTATAAACCTCAAGCCTGGGCCTCAACTCCAAATCCAAGATGAAGAACTTCCTGTATTCTCAGCAAGGAGCCTCAGCATTGCAGGCTGACTGTGGGAGTTTCCGGGACCATCCTGTTGGAGGATTTGGCGCATTCCCTCCCCCTTGATGTTGGCCCATGTTTCCCAATCTAATGCTCCATCTGTTGGACATAGTTATCAGTGGGGCTTTACACTACCGTCTTCCTCACTTCCCAGATGGACAGTTTGAGTATCAACTACCAACTTCATCTTCTGAGTCTCGAGTCTCTACATTCACTTGGTATTCACCAACCCTGGCCGCTTAGTCCAAACTGTGGGCTGATCACCTGCCTGACCTCCTACAACATTGGATCATTTCCATGCTGAAGGTGGCTGCTCCCTAGTGACCTATGGGAATTTCTCTTTCAGTATTACAACCTTGTGTAATCTCTTGATCTTTGTGTGACATGGGCTTATGCTATGACTGGAACAGGGCAAAAATGAGAAGATGTCATACTTGAGATCAGGTTCTCTCTTTCTCTTCCACTATCTGCCACACACTCCACTTGCCATGTTGTGAGAAGCCCTGTGGAGAGGATCATGGGACCATGTTCTAGAAAAAGATGTCTCCAGTCAACAGCTGCTCCAGAGAGAATTCTCTCATAACAGCCTTGAGATATTTGCCCCCCCCTCTCTCTCTCTCACACACACACACACACACATACACACAAAACACATGGCTTCAGCACTATGGGAGAACCAGAGATAGGGAACCTGCCGAAACAGCAAACTCCTTACTGCATTAACATAATAATTGTACAAATGATTAGAATTCACTGTGGTATTTCCATACATTTGTCAATATGTATGGATTATATCTATCTATTCTCATACCTCATCTTGCCCTCTTTCTAGTTTCTGGTACATTCCTCTTTTAATTTCAGGCCATTGTTTTTTATAAGTTTCTACATGAGAAAACCTTTTTGCATCTAGTTTATTTCATTAAATTGTCTTCAAGTTTTATTCATTTTCCACAAATGACAAGACTTCTTTATGGGTGAGCAACTTTCCACTGAGTATATGTGTGTATATATCAATCTACCAATACATAGTATAATATTAACCACATGCATAATTCATCACTTTAAAATGAAGGTATACAAAATTCTGAAGACCAGCTCATGTAATGTTTTCAAACTATGAGCAGTGATGCACACATATAATCGAAGCACTTAGAGGTAGATATGGAGTATCATGAGTTCAGGGACATCCTTGGCTACATAAGACCATCTCAAACAGAAATACCCTCAGAAGGGTGGAGGGAGGGAGAGGACTGGGGTACCTATTAAGTTTGTATGAGTGGAAAAATTAAAAAAATATATACCCTCAGAACCAAACCAATGTTTTCCCCATTTAAGGTTATTTGAAGGCCTAAAGTTGACTTTTATGATACTTTTATTATTATTTTTGTTGAAACTCAAAAGTTTGGGTTTATGGTAGGTTGGTAGGATTTGCTATGTAGCTCTCACTAACCAAAATCTCCCTGTTCTCTGTGTAGAACACAGTGACCTCCAACTTAGTTTCCTAAAACCATGAAGATATTTAGCGACTTTCAAAGTCTAGGTCCAGAAAGAAATTAAATAGAGAAAATAAGATGAGAAGGTGAAAACAAGGGGTTGCAGCATCCGTGAGTCTCACCCAAGGGGGTTTGGCTTTCTGGTGGTGCAATTGTCTCTGCTCCTTAAGCAATCTTCACTCATATACCTGTAAGCAACCCCAATAAACTAATTGGCTCATCAAGTTACACTTGGATGCAATCATTTCTTCATTCTGTTGCCGAGTCCCTACCTAGAGTGAATAGATGCTTTGTGGTGTCTCCCCAGGAAAGGAGATGCACAACTAGCTGTGTCTTCAATGGCCCTGCTGTTCTGCCCATCAAGAAATCTCATCTCCTCCTGCCTTGTTCAGACACCTACCCTTTCCCTACAGCCACTCCAAGAACTATGGCAACATTGGAAGGACTAAGCCCAGGCACACAGCACCCTGGGAGCAAGAGCCAATGATCTTTATTCTCTTCTAAATGCATCGAGCACCATCTCTGTGTCAATACCGTGCTGGATTGGGAGATAAGGGCTGAGGCAAATGAACCTGCTTGCTCTCTCTCTGTCAAAGTGTATAGATTGGTCAGAAACAAGGACAGTAACCAGTTTATCACATTAAAAATAAAAAAAACATGAAAGCATTAAGTGTTTAGGGTAAAGTACAGGAGCACATCACAGGGGAACTGATTCTCTGCAAGGAATTCCCTTTTTAGATGACCTCAACTTGGTCTACTGTCAAAGAAAACAAATTCCATCTTCCATGCAGGATCACAATTTCAAGTGCACATGTTATCAACTTCTGCATTTTTCATCTCTCATATCTTTCTTCTCACTTTTAATTTTCCCACATTCACAAATGCTGTGAAAAAGTTACCTGGCAGAAGACTGGCAGGTATATTTCCTTCTATACATTCAACTGGTATTTTAAAAAATATTTTATCATTTTTATCTACTTACTTGAGGAAGAATGATATTTAGCATATATATTTAATAAATAAAACAGGAGAGAGAGAGAGAGAGAGATACTATGTATACTGGACATCAAAAAGGCAACTTTTAAAAGTCAGTTCTATCCTTCTGGGATAGATTCTGGAAATCTTTTAACTTTTAACTTTTTAACTTTTAAAAGTCAGTTCTATCCTTCTGGGATAGATTCTGGAAATCAAGGGTAGGATGCCAGATTGGCATGCAAACGTTAGTGTGCAGGTATCTTTGTCCACTGAGACATCTTTTAAAGAAGCCAAAAAGAAAAGTGTGACAACCAAGCACAGTATGGTGAGATTTCTTCAAAGACAAAGCACATTATGTGATGATGGTCTCATAGGACTATTAAGGGAGCTAAAAATTCCTGCCACCAAGGACATCCTGTCTGTCATAAAGTCATAGTGCAGCAAGTTGGTATAATCGAACCTCCCAGTCACAGACAAGCATCAACACTACTTACTTGACAACAGTCACGAATGACTGTGTTGCTGATATATGTAATTGCCATAGTGGATTTATATCGATATTTCAGTGTTTGCTTCCACATAGCAAAGTGTTTGCTATGAAACTGTATGAAACTGTAGCATTGGTGTCAACAGCTTCACATACCCAGTATTAACCTAGTCTCTTCTTTCCATTATTGTCTCTTGGGCTTGATAAAATCCCATGTTGCTTTGTTCACTGTGGGAAGTGACTAATTGTAGCAGTGAGATGTAATAATATTTAAGCTATAAAGATGCATGTACACATATACCATATAGCCCAGGAATGCAGTAGACTACACCATCTAGAATAAGGTAACTATGCACTGTGATGTTCTCAAGACATAATCACTTCAGATAGTAGACATTCCTCAGGGCGCCCCTTGTCCTGATGCATGGCTTGATCGTACAGACAAGATCTAAGCAGTCTTTGCTTTTCAACTGTGTGCAGAATGTTTCCAGGGAATAACTTCCAAAAAATCAATAATCTAAACCTTTAATTAAAAGCCTTTCCACTCGTGAGATATACTTTGTAAATGAATCTCCCTACAATAGAAAGGACTTCATTTCCCATAACCCCACTCTTATTTATTGTGTGCATATATGTGAGTGTGAACATGTGTATGTTACAGGACATCTTTTGGAATTTGATTCTCTCCTGCCACCTTGTGGGTTTAAGGGATAGAATGCTGGTTGCAGTCAGATTTACACATGAGTTCTTTTGCCTTCTGTTTCTCTCTCTCTCTCTCAAATAAGTTCTTAATATTTGGGGCTGTCCTTAAATACGTTATGTAAACATGAATACCCTTGAACTTCTGATTCTCCTGTCTCTGCTTCCTGAGTGCTAGGATCATAAGCATGCTTCATCACTCCCAGTTAGTGCGATGCTGGACTCTGTGCATTCAAGGCAAGCACTCAACAGAATGAGATGGTTGGGGTGGAAGCAGGTAAACTCACAGGAAGCCAGGATGTACCTGAGCTATGATGGTCTCAACGTCCCGGTGTCATGGATAACCCATGCTCGCGTGTTTGTTTCTAATATTTAACCATAAGTGACAAAGTAGCATAAACACTAAAGCTCCGTAGCCGGGGCTCCACACAACATCCCCACCCCACATCCTATCTTACCCAGCACATAAGCTGTCCCTGTCCCTGAGCTTATAGGGTTGTGAGACCCATCACAGCACGGGAACAGTACTCAAGTCTATCCTGGAGGTGAAAGTCACTTGTGATGACCTGCTCCATGTCTCTGAGGAAGGACTGCCACATCAGGGCAGCTCAGGGAGACACCTGCTCTGTGTGTGCATATCTATATCACAGGTCTTGATGTATATAACAGCTGCTTCTAAAGTTCTCAAGTTTTCACAAAGCTTGGGAGATTCACATTGTTATTTCATCCTTTACATCCTCCCAATGTGTAATTCAATTTTCCAAGGCGGCTTATCTGCTGTAAGCCAACAGCACCATCTACTGTCTGCATCTTCCTGTCTTTTCCTGGCCATCCTGGCATGTGTAGATCATTATGGATCTAAGGCCAGAGGGTGATAAGGTGTACCACCAAAGGACGTCTTTCAGACATGATAGAGCAGTTATATCAATGTAAGCTGCGTTTGCCCGCACAAGAACTACAGAAGACTGGTCTGTGAATATTTTATCATGGTTGGGGAAGAGTTCATTAGGCCCCACTCCTGCCTGAGAGAATAGTGATGTGAATGTTGACTGCTACTTCTTCAGTGGTGTGAATGATAACCACCTATGCTACAAGTGCACTAGCACATGCCAATGCAGGCAGCCCTTAAAAACTCACTGGCTCACCATACAAGACAAAACATAAAAGTATATGGGAAATTTGTTGGGAAGGAGAGGGGAATAATAATGAGAAAGGGGAGAAAATGTGGTAATATGGCGTGAAATGACAAGGAATCATTGAACACAAAGAGAAAGAAGTGAGAATGCCTGCTCATTCTCTTCTCAGTGTTAAACTGCATTTGTTTTCTAATAAAACTACGCCTGACTTTGGTGACATGTCTTTCCACAGCTTGCACATCCTTGAGATGTACATTGAAGTCACAGGGAACATCAGACCAGAAAAGCCACCCAGCAGGGTAACAAAGGTCAGATTGTCCCCGAAACCATCATCAACCTCACAGCAGAACAGATTTTACAATTAGAGGAGACACTTTGGGTTCGTCAAAAAGAGATTTGCTTTCCGTGGTCTGATGATGTTGCCTTCTTCTGTGCTTTCTCATTTCTGGGTTCTAACTTTGTTCCTCTCTCAGCTGGCTGAGTTTCTGGGTCTGCTGGTCACAGAGCAGAGTTACCCTTCCATTGTGCAGAAGCTGACTTCAAAGTGCAAGACGGGGAAGGGGCAGGTTGCTTCAAGATCTCATACAAAGCCCAAAAGTGAGAGAAACCAAGAACAAGATCACAGGCAAAACTTTTTTTAAATATGAAGCTTCTCTCATCTAGAGGATGAATGAAGAAAAGGGGTGTGAAGCTGAAGAGCAGGAAAACATCACCAGTCGCAAGTGGGTAGCATCACAAGGACCCAGGGAGTAGCTAATCTGCTTTACACTTGTCTCTCCTCTCAACCCTTAGACATTGGTTCTAACTACACTCAATCATGCTGTGAAGGTTCCTGCACATTCCGTAACCGTGAAGTTGCGAGATCCTCGGTGCTTATTTTTCCTCTCTGTTTCACTATCCTCTGTAACAGCTACCTTTACCCAAAGCCATCAGCTTGGCTCTCCGGGCACTGTAATGCCAACTCTAATTCCTCTAAATTCTTCATTCCTAGCAGAATAGAAATTTTTTCTCTCTCTCCTAAATCCCAATGTTCATTCAGAGAGAGATTGAGTTTTCCTCAGTCTCACAGTACTCCCTTTTCACTGACGGCTGAGAAGGATGAACTGGGATCTTCTCAGTGGGTCACTAGGAGGACCCGGTGCATCTGCTGACAGTGGGGGTGGGGGCCACATGCCATGGCCTCTAGGAGGGAAGAATTCCCAAGTGAAAGATGTAGCCAGGATGGTAGGAGAGGTATGCTGGCAAGCCACTTCAGAATCTCATGAGACGCCCCAAGGTTAGTGTGAAGAGAGACCAGGAGCTATGTTATAGGTAAAATTTTCCACCTATATAAAGCTTCAGGGTGAAATTGTGAAGTAAACTGTTTGCTTTTTCAAGATTTCCAGTATTTAGTTAATAGATTGAGGACTTGGGGGTAGCTTTTGAAGAGTCCTCAAGTCCATTATTCACATTCAGAAAATGAATCAGCTTCCTTCTGGAAACAAAAAATATGCTATGAAATGTCATAACCTAATACAACAAAACACTGCAAACACATGTCATCATAAGGCCAAATTTTCTAAGTCTGCAAAATATATTTTTAAAAGTCTGTACATGTACAGTATAGACGTAGTTGTTATAGGTCCTACTACAAAGTGTGCATGCCAAACTCGGGAGTGCCAGAAGCAGTGAGGATCTAAGAAATGTCAGACACCTACCAACAGGATGCTCCTGAACGTGACTTGGTGTACATGTGTTCAGCAGAAAGTTTGGTGCACAACAAACTCAAGCTTTGCTTTTTCCAACTCCTTGGAGAATTATTTTCCCCCAAATTTTCTATCTCTAACCAACTGAATCCGAAGATGTGGAAATCGCAAATATAGCAGCATTAGGGACGGTCAAATGGCTGTACAGCATGGGACGTCAAATATGAGGAAAGAGAAACAGAAATGGCCTATATCTAGGTGGATACAATATATGACTTTAACTTTGTTGTGTTAAGTTCCTTTAAATGTTATTGTGGTTAAGAGAAAGCATGTGGTGCTGCCTGACAACACTTCTATGTATGTTGGTAGATCTGACAACTATACTATGAATGCAGGCTAGAGAGACTGATAAAATGTCTACACTCTGTTATGATAACAGTGATATTAACTCTGAGTATTAGGTCTGGGCTGGGGGCATAGGTCGTGCCCACCTGCAGCAATCTCTTGCTCCTCTTACTCTCACAACTGCTGCAGAAAAAGAGAGGCTATAATTCTCCAATAGCTCCCTGGGTATCCAGATTGAGGGAAAATGGCATGAGTCCTAATTCTCACTTCCCTCAGGCTGCCAGGCTTCAAGACACCAAGGAGGACACACTTGCTATGATAGGATGACTACACCTTAACTGGATGTGGCCTCTACATTTCCACCACATCCTCTGAGTCATACATTGGCAATATTATGTCCTGTCTTCCTTGGGACGCATCTCCATCCCGTTACTGAGGAATCACAGATGGCCTGATTGTAGGCACATACTACACATAGATCACTAATCGTATGACATGGGACACCCTTTTCTTTGAAACCTATAAGAGGAATCACCACTCTGCCTCATGGGACTCAACTCTGTGCAGAGTCCACACCATGTTGAGAATACCTGTAATGTTAATATCTTTTCCAATAAATTTTTTATCCAAAGAGAAAAAATCTGTCTCAGTGTCCTCTTGAATCCAGTATTCAATTGCTGTAATAAACACATAGCCCAAACAATATAGAAGAACAGTATTTTTTCATTCCTGCTCTTACTTCCAGGTTATCATCCATTATGAAGACAAGAGAGTTCATATCAACATTAGGAGTCAAAAAACTGGATGAATCATATCAACAGAAAGAGGTAGTCCAACTCTCCAGCCTATTATATTGCCAACTAACTCTCTCTTTATCTTACCCACCTCCCCACAGAATGGTACCACACACTGTGGACTGATTGTTCCAACATCAGATAATCTTCTCCAGGCTTGCTCAGAGGTTGACCTTAACTAATTATCCATAAGTATACCTAAAATACACAGTTTTAAATTGCTAATGTGACATATAAAACTACAGCATCCAGTATCGGAGACATTTCATGGAGAAGGTGAAAAAAATCAAAAAGGAAGTCTAATTTCTAAACAAACTATTGAAAATAAGCTGTTTAATAAGCTGTAGTCAAAAATTCAATTGCAAATTAAAATGAAACATGGAAGGCTGGAGAGATGTCTCAGGGGTTAAGACTCTGTCTCACAAGTAGAACATCCTGAGACTAGATCCCAGGTCCCACGTTAAAATGCCAAGCAAAAAAAAAAAAGTCAGCAGCCTGCACTTCCAGCCCTGGTGAGCAGAGCCTGAGAGATCCCAGAGAGAAGCAAAAAGGAGGTGGAAGCACTCTCAGATGAATCACCAAATCACCCTTGGTCCTTCACAGAGACACACACCAAATAAATAAGTAAATAAATAAAATAATAAAATGAAACATGTAAAACTATTTAAATCAACTAAATGAAGATAAGAAAGAGCAGAAAAATGGAAGTAAAAAAATGAACTGGAAGGCATAAGTAAAACATATCATTACCTACATTTAATAGACATGACCTAAACACACTAGTGAACAGACTAATTATCAATAGATTTTTTTGTGTCATAACTATATGCCTTGTTTTCTAAAGGGTAAATATATAAATGATTTAATGGAATTGATTTTTTATTTATTTTTCTATCTTCATAATCTCCTTGTAACAAAAAAAGCCTAAGACCCCATGAACAACAATTTCTCAGTTATATCAAGAGAGTTTCTAAGGCAAAAAAAAAAGTTATGAAGAAATCCCTGAACTCTGACACAATCCACCCCCAATCTTTCCAGTGCTAGGGATGGACCTGGGGCCTGGTGCATACTGGCAAGCGCTCCAATGCTGAGCTTCACTTTCTGCTCTTCAGTTTTGGATGTGTATATATGTGTGTCAAAATGA
This sequence comes from Typhlomys cinereus, assembly GCA_023101885.1. NCBI lineage: Eukaryota > Metazoa > Chordata > Mammalia > Rodentia > Platacanthomyidae > Typhlomys > Typhlomys cinereus. The sequence goes on along the minus strand of JALPQD010000565.1, from coordinate 407,706 downwards.
GACATGTTCATTCCAGAAAAATGTTACGATATTAAAAAGTATAGACATTTTTAAAGAATCAAAAGGAATCTGTCCATCTTTTTTCTTCCTTCCTGTGATTTAATTTTTTTGCCTTTTTATTTTTTAATGTTTTATAGATTAATATAATGATTTTATACTATTTTCAGCCCTTACTCCCCTTCCTTTTCCACTTACAATCCTTCATCTCCACTGCCAGACTTCCTCCTATTTTCACATCTTTTTGCTTGTTTGCCCACTGTGTTTCGTCTAGTTTGTGATGTGTTATGCCTCACCTGATTCATGCTCCAACAAGCATCCTAGATCAGTGGATGTACCATTGAGGAAAGCATCCTCCTTTACTTCCCCATCAGCATTCATCATCATTAGTCTCTCAGAGAAGTGTGGAGCTTCTTGAAATATTGTTGATGCTATGGTGAGATGGTGATTTGACCGTTCTCATTGAATTCCTGTGTAAACATACATACTGCCACAAAATCTTATATATTGCAACTACGTCATGTCCAGGAGATAATGCCTGGCCCCACCACCTTCTCACTTTAGGCTCTTACAATCTTGCTGTTCCCTCTTCTAAGATATTCCCTGCGCTTTGGAGTGGGGATGGATGAAATTTATAGATCCTTTTGAGGAACAAGCAGTTCAAAGCCCCTTATTTTCTGCATTTTGGCAAGTCATGCTTTTCAGTAATAAATACCTTCTATTGTAGAAGAAGGCTTCTAGGTTGGGTGCTGAGAGCTCTTCCAATCAATAGCTATTACAGGCATTTACAAAGCTGTTTGGTGAACTGTCTTCCTAGTCCTTCCCTTGTGACCTATTTCCTTCCCTTTCATGCTATCATTTTTTAAATAGGATCGCATGTAGCCCACACTAATTTCAAACTGGTTTTATAACCAAGGATGACCATAAACTCCTGCCTATCTATTTCTATCTCCCAAGTGTTCAGATTACATGTATATTCCACACTTCATAACTATATGCTTTTTACAAGAAAGTTAAGTACATTTAAAAATGGGAAGTTTTCTTTTAAATATGTATGTTGAAAGTGAGAAGTTGGAAAACATATACTGTAGTCTAAAGTAAGTAAGTTTGGGCCATCTTACTAGATGAGTAAAGTGCTTGCCACCAAACTTGACAACTTGAATTCAATACACACAACTCACATGGAAGGAGAAAACCAATTCATGCTAGTTGTCCTGATTCTACACTATGCTATTACACACACACACATACACACACACAATGATAAATAAATGGAAGAAAGTAAGTAAGTAATTAAATAGGCATGTTAAAAGTGAGAAGTAGGAAAAATACTTTATGCCAACACTAACCAAAAGAAAACTAGAATGGCTCAGAAAAAGTAGATTTCTTAACAATAAAAATCACCAGGGATAAAGGATGATATTAGCTACATAACAAAGAAGATGCAACCATTCTATAACTGAATCTACAGAGGTGATTCAGTTGGTAAAGTACTGGCTGGGTAAGCAGAATTACCTTAGTCAAATCCCCAGTATGTATCCCAAAATCTTGATGTAGCATACTTAGAATCCCAGGAATGGGAAGGTAGAGACAGAATTCTTCCCTGGTCAGCCACTGTAGTCTAATGGTTAGGCTTTCAGGCCAATGAGAAACCCTAAATAAAACAGATAGCGCCTGAATAACAATACCCAAGATTGTCCTGGCCAACACACACACACACACATACACACACACACACACACACACACACATGTGCATACATAGTAACATACATACACACATGTGCATGGGCATACCTGTATTCATTTTGTAATTTTTCAAATTAATTAAATGAAATGTAAACTTAAAACTTATCAATTCCTTTAGCTACTCCTAATCATTTAGCAGGAAACATAAGGCCCAAAATCTGACAAGGTAATGACAGGAAGAGCCATAATGTAGCTCTCACTTCAACTTATTATAATTTGTTCTCGATATAATGATGCAACAAACTTCAGAACATTAATTTACTAAAATTCTGGCAAGGGCTTTATGGGGGCAAGGCAGAGTGCTCAGCTACCTTACTCTGCCCCCACCACTAGCACTGGGAATGCAGGTCCATGTTGCAGTGCCTGGCTTTTTATATGGGCTCTGATAATCAAACTCAGGTCCATATGCTTTCATATTACCCACTAAGTCATCTCCCAAGGCCCTCCCCCTGACCCTGCACACACTTTAACATTTTAGCTAAAGTTGTCTGGCCTATCTAATTACATCTTAAAGAGGCACTCAGATTCAATTTCTGCTGACTTGTCATATATTCTTAGTCAAAAATATTATCTTTATTCCACATTTCTTCAACACTAGCATGATTGCAGCATTTGTCTCTACAGTTATCAAGTACTAGAGAGCTTAAAATAGATGTTTATGAAGCAGGCAATCAACATGACCTTTCCTACAGCTGCTTCTGAGTGGCCACTGAATAACTTCAAATTCAGGAAAACTCTTGCACTGTAGTCATAATAGCTGAAATTTCTTGGACACTGCACTTCTTTCACCAGGGACCGTTAGTCATTAATCAAGCAGCATGTGAGAAATGGAGCCTTCTTTCTTCTCACTGTGTTTTTTCTGTATTTGCTTGATTTTAGGTATTTTTGTTCTCGTTTGCTTTACTTTCTCCAAATGGCTCTGACAAAGGGTAAGATGATGAGGACTAATGCTTTTTTATTTTCTGGGTCTTTTAATTTGGTAATTGTGATAGTCTAAAATAATATAGAATGTTATAAAGACTGAAGGAATGAGGCCTCATAAAAATGGAAAATTACTAACTGACCTCCCTAGACCAAGACCCCCAATGCCTATAAAACACTCAAGAAAAAAGAAAAAAAAATGTAACTTCCTGAAACAATGCCTGGTTACTCCTAGAATGCTGAATTTGTAGCTGAAAAAATAGGACATGTGTCATATAATATATGTAGTTGCTAAAACAGGAAATGGTCTATGCAAGATAACTGCTGATAATGGCTAAATTAGATTCTGTGATGCTGCTTGCTTCCTGTTTGCCCCCATATCTGTTATGTGTCCCCACTTGCTACATGACAAATGTTCCAGACAGTCCACTGGAGTGTAACTTCTGTGTTTAAAAGCCCCTTTCTTACATTCCTCAGGGACCGTCACATCATTATCCTGACTTATTGGTGAGGGGACCTGGTCAGCTCTAGTAAGGCCTCTCTGTTTGTTAAAGCTTACTTGGGATCAGAGTGGTGAATTCCTGAGTGGCCCCAGACCCACTGCATTTGGGGGTTCATCTGGAATCATTCGCTCAGCTCATTTCACCTATTTTTTGGCTGGCATTGAGGTCTGAGGATGCCTGGCGATACCAGTGCTTTCACTTTGAATCAGGAGCATCAGTGAGGCTCTCTGGTGGGTTCTCAATGCCTAGATTCTACCTAAGAAGAAGAGGCATCTGAAAAAACTTCAGGGGTAAGGCTTCTGATGTGCACACTATTGGGGCTGCAGGGTAGCTGTGCACAGAGCTAACACCCAAGCTCAGGGTTCTTGCAAGACTTCACTAAGACCCACCTATTGCAACTTAGCTAGTGGGGCCCAAACCTGGTTCTGGTTCTGGTTCCAAAGGTGGCCACTGACTGTGTGTCTGAATGCCAGGGACAGGAGATTATAGGCCAGTTCAAGACCTCCAGGAGGTAAACAGAAGGGTAAAAGATATTCACTCTACAGTCCTAAACACATGTACCTTCCTGAGTTCACTATGCCCAGAAAAGTAGATGTACACTGTGGTAGACCTAAATTCCCCTGGCTAAATCTGATATTTGTTTTTGAATGGGTAAATATGGACAAAGGGAAGAGCGGTCAATTGAAATGGACCAGGTTACCACAGGGTTTCAAAAACTCTCCACCCTGTTTGATGAGGGACTTTGTACTAGTTATTCTGTGTTGTTGTAGGAGAACACCCAAAGTCAAGCAACTTAAGGGGGAAAAAAAAGGGAGATTTATTCAGCTTATAGTTCCAGAGGGAGGATACAGTCATTTATGATGACGACATCACGGGTGGCAGGCAGAAGCTGAAGAAAGTCTAAGTCACATCCATTCTCAAGGCTGAGAGTAGCTAGACTGAAAGAGCAGAGCTCTCCTGGAATTAAGTGGAACTAATCCCCTTCAAGGCCAGCCCCTGTGACTGACTTCCTCCACCAAGAATCCACCTCTTAAAGGTGTCATGACCTTCCCAAACACTTGAGATTGTGAAGGACACATTTCAAAACATAAAACAGTTCATCAAGATTTCCAGGCTTTCCATTCCACTGCCAGAAAGGTGACACCCCCACTTCAGTATGTGGATAGCTATCTCCTAACAGGTGAGACTGAGGAAAAACTGCCCCCGAGCTACAGAACAACTGCTAGAAACACTACGTATTGGATAGTGAGTCTTCACTGAAAAAGCACAACTTTGCACTCATGAGACAACATAACATACATGAGATATAAATTGCAAGAAGGTAGGAGACTGCACTCTCATTGTAGAATTCAGGCCATTTCTCAAATCCCCACTACAAAGACTAAGAGACAGATACATAAGCAATTGAATATTACAGGCTATGGACACCCAGGTTTGCCAATTTAGCTAAGTCTTTATACTTGGCTACTGGGGTACCGAACAAGACTTTATGTGGATCCCCATTGAGAAAAAAGCCTTTAAAGAACTCAAACAGACACTAATCTTGGCTCCAGTGTTGGCACTACCTGACATCACCAAGTTGTTCCACCTAGTCATTAATGAGAAAATGGGCATTACTCAAGGGGTCCTGACCCAGGAACTTGGGCTCTGGCAGTGTCTCGTTCTAAGAGACTAGATCTTATGGCACTTGGATGACTAATGTGCCTGAGGGCCATGCTGCTGTGGCCCTATTGATTAAGGAGATAGATAAATTGGTTCTAGGACAAGACTTGCTGATCACAACCCCACATGCAGTAGAAGCTCTTCTGAAGAGCACCCTAGATAAGAGGATGTCACACTCATATATTCCATTACCTAACCTTGCTGCTAGACCAGTGCAAAATAAAATGACACCAGACTGTTGTCCTAAACTGGCTTCCATGCTGCCAGAAGCAATGATGCTTTCATTCACCATGAGTGCCTGGAGTCATCTCAGGGACTAAGACCCAACCTGACAGATCTCCCATGGGAACCACCTGATCTGGTAATGTTTTCAGATGGCAGCAGCCTCATCCAGGATAGTACCAGTAGTGCACTGAGGCAGCAGTAATGACTGTAGAACGGGTCCTCTGGATGGATAGTCTCCCACCAGTAACTTCAGCTCAGAGGGCCAAATTCATTGTGCTCACTAAGGCCCTTAAATTGGGAAGAGGAAAAACAGTGAACTTGTATACAGACAGTAGATATGTTCTTGCAATTAAGAGCTACATGGAGCTAGCTGGAGAAAAAAGTCTCCTAATAGCAAAAGGAAAAGACATCAAAAGAAGACAAATTCTGAACTTGTTAGCAGCAATCTCGGCCCAGAAGCAAGTGGTTATCATACATTGCCAGAAAGGAGATTCTTTGGAGGCTGCTGGAAACTGACTAGCAGACAGAGCTACTAGGGAAGCCACTCTAAAAACTGTCAACTGCTTACCAGTCCTGCTGGAACCTATCTTGCTTGAAAAACCCAAATATCCATAAGATGATCTAAAGGCTCTCAAAAAACAAGATACAGAAGGAATACCAAGGCTGGCATAAGTTACCCAATGAAAGAATAGTGCTTCCTCAAGCATTGGACAGACATTTGGTACACAGACTCTACCAGGGAACCCATCTGGGAAAGACGCCGCTTCCTGAACTTGGAAGGAAAAGGCCTTTCCTCCCAGGACTAGACCAAATGGCACAAGATCACTTCCAGATGTCAGACCTGCCTCTTATGGTAATGTGCCACCCACGAAGATTAGGGAACAAGGATGGAGACCAGGTAGACGCTAGGAAGTAGACAATTCTGAAGTCAAGTCAAAGTATTAACTTCTTGACACTTTTTCTAGGTGAATAGAGGCTTTTCCTTTCAAGATAGAGACTGGTCAGATAACTGATAAAAACTTTTAAATTAGATAGTACCAAGGTTTGGACTGCCCTTAACTATGGGATCTGATAACAGACCAGCATTTATTTGTAAGATCACAGACAGTCTTCCTACCATTTGGGGAATAAATTGGAAGTTACATTGTGCTCACCACCCCCAGAGTTCAGAACAAGTAGAAAGGATTAATTAGACATCAAAGGAGACCTTAACTAAATTAACCCTAGAGACTGGCAAAGGATAGGTGGATAGGGATCTATCTCTTTACCTTCTTAAGGGCCAGATGCATTCCTTACATAAAAGGCTTAACCCTTTTCTAGATCCTTTTTGGAAGACTGCCTCCTATTCTTCCTCAAGTAGGACTGGAACTGGCCACCAAAATTTTTAATCAACAATTGCTTCAATCCATATAGGCTTTACAATTGCCTCCTTTGTTAAGGTTGCCTTCCAGACTCCCCTGCCATATCTGCACCCTTTCTGACCAGGAAATAAAGTGTGGATACAGAGACACCAAACTGAGGCTCTGGGACCCCACTGGAAAGGCCCATACCTGGTCATCCTGACCACTCCCATTGCTGTTAAAGTGGACAGCATCTATACCTGGACCCACCACTCCTAAGTCAAACAAGTCTCAGAAGTTGAGGACAACAGCCCCACTTCAGAAAGATGGACTGTTTCCAAAGACCCACTAGAGATAATACTATTGCAGGTTTAGGCCTACTGTTACTACTGAAAATGACAATGTTTACTACAGTTAACTTATGGGAAAACAATTGGAAGCTTATACTTTCCCCTGATATCTCAATACCTACTAAATCAACCCCTAGGGCATGGAAATTCTATCTCATGGCTGTAAACAACAATAATAGGACCCTAAACTCCCTTTTCTGCCCTGCTATCAGCTGTGCAACACTCTCAATCGTACCTTCAATGGTGGTAATACATGCTTAGGGAAGTGTAAAGACCCTAGCACTTATAAGGCTGGGACATTTCCCAAATACATAAGTTTCATGTAAGAACAAACCAAATCATACTGGAAGGGCTCCAGATATGGAGACTATCCATCTTAGAGCTGTAAATATCATGCTATCCAATCTGATTGGGGAATTAAATAATCTAAGTTCCACTCAGCTGATATGACAAGATTTACCTTCACTATCTCTGATCTTTGGATTATTAGATGGGAAGAAGGGACTGTGGGATGTTTATAGATATCAGGGATCACTGCTTTCACCCCACCCCGCTCCGCCGGTCGGGATGCGCCCGCGCGCCATCCAGCAGGGCCACAGCCCGTGACTTAGGTAAGTCTCCGCCTGCCCACCGCCCACCAGGACCCCAGGTCAGCCCACAGGGACCCGGCTCTGACTCCCACCATCCAGCCGAAGCCGCGCGCGCGGGGCCGAGGGACGAGGAGGACCTCCCCCTGCGCCCGGGCCCCGCCCCAGCTGCCCTCGGGTTAAATAGCTCCACGCCGACGCCCCCATCCTCCCTTTCACCCCACCCCGCTCCACCGGTCGGACGCACACACGGTCCAGCCGGGCCTCACCCTGCGACCTAGGTAAGTCTCGGCCAGCGCCCACCCACTAGGACCCCAGGCCAAATAATTCAGTTTAGTGAAATTGAAAGATCTTAAGAGTTAAAACGACAATGCCAAAGTCAAAGTGCAAATCCATGAGAAGCAACACTCAAGTAAACAAATTTCCCACTGAAGAAATTAATCCCATAATGTTAGACTTCAACCAGAACAAACCGGAGAAAAAAACGCCAAGAAAGCCTCACCCAGGATAACGACTTTCAAAATATGATCATTACCATGTTCAATACTATGAAAGAGGAAATCAGGGAGGAATTACATAATCGAATCAATCGCTTTGAAGAGGAACACAGCAGACATTTGGAGGAGTTGAGAAAAACAGTGCAAGAAACAAAAAGTGGCATAGAGCAGTTAAAACAAACTCAAGCAGAGTTTAAAACTGAGCTAAAAGACAAGTTATCTTCAACCCAGAACGCCACAGAGAGTCTTATCAACAGAACTAATGAAACAGAAAACAGAATTTCAGACCTTGAAGATAAAGTGGGAGTACTAACCAGCTCAATGGAAGAGGTTGTTAAAGTCAAAAAGATACTTGAGAGAAATATCCAAGAGATATGGGACACCCTGAAGAAGTCTAACATGCGTATTCATGGAATACCAGAGCAAGAATCTCAAAATACCACCCCTGAGGAAATTTTTCAAATGATCATCAAGGAAAACTTTCCTCATCTAAAAAAAGAGAGGCCCATCCATATACAAGAGGCATTCCGCACCCCAAACAGATACGACCAAAACGGAAGCACGACACGGCAAATAATAGTTAAAACACTCCACATTCAAGATAAAGAACTGGTGCTGAGAGCTTCAAGGGAGAAAAAACAAGTCACTTTTAAAGGTAAACCTATTAAAATAACAAATGACTTCTCAGTCGAAATAGTAAAAGCAAGAAGAGCTTGGAGAGACATACTTCAAGTATTGAATGAGCAAAAATGTCAACCCAGGCTGATTTACCCTGCAAAACTATCAGTCATCATGGAGGGAGAAAGAAAAATTTTCCAGCACAAAGACAACTTGAAGGGATACATGTCCACCAAACCAGGCCTTCAAAAAATGCTAGAAATGATACTCAAGCGTGAAGAAAAAAACAGGCATATCCAGGAGAACAGAAGGCAAATATAACACCATTAAAAGCGAAGCAATATACTTATAAAAACTACGAAACACAATAAATGTCTGGAATTAAAAAGAGTTTCTCCATTATAACACTAAATGTTAATGGAATTAATTTACCGATCAAGAGACACAGATTACAAACTTGGATTAAAAATCACAATCCATCAATCTGCTGCCTGCAGGAAACCCATCTCACCACAAAAGATAGGCACGCTCTAAAAATAAAAGGCTGGTCAACAATTCTACAAGCTAATGGAAGCAGAAAACAGGCAGGGGTAGCCATTATGTTATCAGACAAAGTGGACTTCAAACCAAAGAAAATTATAAGAGACACGGATGGATACTACATTTTAGTCACAGGTACAATTCACGAGGAAGACTTCATAATACTGAACATGTATGCACCCAATACGGGCCCCTCCACATTCATTAAGAAAACCCTACAGCGTCTAAAGCAAGAAATCAACCCCCAAACGATAATTCTTGGGGACTTCAACACCGCCCTCTCAACATGGGATAGATCAACAGGTCAAAAGCTTAACAGAGACACTTTGGAACTTAATCAAACCCTGAAAGAAATGGACCTTACAGATCTCTATCGAACTTTTCACCCACGCACCAAAGAATACACATTTTTCTCAGCAGCACATGGAACTTTCTTCAAAATAGATCACATATTGGGCCACAAAATGAATCTACACATATACAAGAAAGTTGAAATTCTAACCTGTGCCCTATCAGACCACCACGGCCTAAAGCTGGACATCCACAACACATCAAACAAGAGAAAATACACTAACTCTTGGAAACTTAACAATATGATGCTGAATGAGAACTGGATTCAGGAAGAAATTAAAAAGGAAATTCAAGATTTCCTGAAAGCGAACGATAATGAAAATACAACTTACCAAAATCTCTGGGACACAATGAAACTGTTCTAAGAGGTAAGTTCATAGCTCTTAATGCCTACATCAAAAAACTGGAAACATCAGAAATAAACAACTTAACAATGCAGCTTAAAGCTTTAGAGAAACTAGAGCAATCTGATCCCAAAAGTAGTAGAAGAGAGGAGATTAGCAAAATAAGGGGAGAAATGGCTGAAATCGAGATTAAGAAAACGAAAGAAAAAATCAACCAGTCAAAAAGCTGTTTCTTTGAAAAAATCAATAAGATTGATACACCCCTAGCTAAATTAACCAAAAGCAAGAGAGAGAAAACCCAAATTAACAAAATTACAAATGAACATGGAGTTACCACTACTGATACCCAAGAAATCCAGAGAATTATAACATCATATTTCAAAAACTTATCCTCTGTGAAGTTTGACAACACAAAAGAGATGGATGAATTTCTAAGTAAACACAACTTACCTAAATTGAATCAGGAAGCTGTGAATTATTTAAATAGTCCTATAACATATAAGGAAATTGAGGAAGTAATCTCGAATCTTCCCACCAAAAAATGTCCTGGACCAGATGGATTCAGCACAGAGTTCTACCAGACATTTAAGGAGTTAATAACACCAATACTCCTTAAATTGTTCCATCAAATAGCAAAGGAAGGAACACTACCAAATTCCTTCTATGAAGCTAATATCGTATTAATCCCAAAACCTAATAAAGATTCACTTAAAAAAGAAAACTATAGGCCGATCTCTCTGATGAACACAGACAAAAAGATTCTCAACAAAGTCTTAGCAACTCGGATTCAAAAACATATTAAAAAAAATCATTCACGGGGACCAAGTAGGCTTCATCCCCAGCACACAAGGTTGGTTCAACATACGCAAATCAATAAATGTAATTCATCATGTAAACCAGTCCAAAGTCCAAGACCACATGATACTCTCGATAGATGCAGAAAAAGCTTTTGACAAGATCCAACAGCCTTTCATGATCAAAACGCTAGAGACAGTGGGAATGGAAGGAACCTTTATCAATATAATAAAAGCTATATACGACAAGCCCACAGTAAGGATTATGCTCAATGGGGAACAATTGGAAGCATTCCCACTTCGATCAGGAACTAGACAAGGCTATCCACTCTCACCACTTCTATTCAATATTGTACTTGAAGTCTTAGCTGAAGCCATAAGACAAGAAAGGGACATAAGAGGGATTCAAATCAGCAAGGAAGAAGTCAAACTATCCCTATTTGCAGATGACATGATCTTATACCTGAGTGATCCCAAAAACTCCACCAGGAAGCTCCTGGAACTAATTGAGAAGTTCAGCAGGGTGGCAGGATACAAAATAAATGTGCAAAAATCAGAGGCCTTCCTATATGCCCAGAATGAAAGAAGTGAAAAAGCCTTGAGAGAAACAATCCCATTTACTATAGCTCCTAAAAAAATGAAATACCTTGGTATAAACCTAACTAAGGAGGTAAAAGACCTTTACAATGAAAACTTTAAAACCCTAAAGAAAGAAATAGCAGAAGACACCAGAAGGTGGAAAGACCTCCCTTGTTCCTGGATTGGCAGAATCAACATCATAAAAATGACCATCCTACCAAAAGCAATATACAAATTCAATGCTATACCAATCAAAATCCCAAAGCAATTCTTCAAAGAAGTTGACCAAATAATCTCAAAGTTCATATGGAGGCACAAAAGACCCAGGATAGCAAAAACAATCCTGAGTAACAAAAACACTGCTGGAGGTATTGCCATACCAAACCTTAGTCTATACTACAAATCCATAGTTATTAAGACAGCCTGGTACTGGCTCCAAAATAGACACACAGATCAATGGATAAGGATTGAAGACCCAGATATAAGCCCACAAAGTTACAGCCATTTGGTCTTTGACAAAGGGGCCCAAAGAATCCAATGGAAAAAGAACAGCATCTTCAACAAATGGTGCTGGCAAAACTGGATCTCCACATGCAGAAGATTAAAGCTGGACCCGTACTTGTCACCATGTACAAGACTTAATTCCAAATGGATCAAGGACCTTAATATAAGGCCAGAGACTATAAAAACCGTAGTTGAAAGGATAGGGAACTCCCTCGAGCTGATTGGGCTAGGCCAACAGTTCCTAAACAGACATCCAATGGCACAGTCACTGCTACCAACTCTCAACAGTTGGAATCTTGTGAAATTAAAGAGCTTCTGTTCAGATAAAGAGATTGTAACATGAGCTCAAAGGCAACCCACAGAATGGGAGAAAATCTTCACTAACCACATATCTGATAGAGCTCTACTGTCCAGAGTGCACAAAGAACTTAGAAAACTAAACACCAAGGAAACCAATGGCCCAATTAAAAAATGGGCCCTGGAACTTCAAAGAAACTTTACCAGGGATGAAATTAAAATGTCTAACAAATATCTGAAAAAATGCTCCACTTCCTTAGCCATAAGGGAAATGCAAATCAAAACCTCCCTGAGATATAATCTCACCCCGGTCAAGATGGCAAAAATCCACAATACAAACAACAACAAATGTTTGAGAGGATGTGGAGAGAGGGGAACTCTCCTACATTGCTGGTGGGATTGCACGCTCATACAGCCACTCTGTAGAGCCGTCTGGAGATTCTTAAAGAAATTAAAGATTGAAATGCCATATGACCCTGCTATTCCACTTTTGGGAATAACCCCCCATACAGCAGAGGTTCACCTCGATAGCACAAGCACGACCATGTTCATAGCAGCACTGTTTACAATAGCAAAGTCATGGAATCAGCCCAAATGTCCAACAGTTGACGAGTGGATAAGGAAACAGTGGTACATCTATACAATGGAGTACTACTCAGCCATCAAAAATGATGAATTACTGGAATTTGCCGGGAAATGGATGTCATTAGAAACAATTATATTAAGTGAAGTATCCCAGACCCAGAAAATTAAGCGCCGTATGTACTCCCTAATAGGTGGCTCCTAGTACCAAACCCACCCAGCCCACCTAGAGACAGTAATTGCAAGGATAATGAACAGGAGGGATGGGGTAGGAGGGCCACACCAGAAAGAAGGAGAGAAGGGACCATGTTACAGCAGGGAAAATAGGCCTCCATCAAGGACCCAAATAAGTAATGAGTCATCTGATAAGTTCACAGACTTTTGTTCCTGATCATTTACTACTGAGGGGGTGTGATCTCACCAGAAGAGGAGGGCATATAGTCTGGCAGATAAAAAGTAACCATTTTGCAAATGGGTGATAGACCCCTCCCTCACTGTGGTTTCCCACTTTTATTACATCTACCTTTGAATGTGCTTTTATCACAAGACTCTAGTTTAACAGCTTTTTGTCTCTGGCCAGGGGGTAACATACAATGCCCACCAGGATGGAGTGAAGGGCATTGCAGGAGCAGCAAAACTGCAAAAGAAAATCAACAAACCACAATTCAGAACTTCAGAGACTGTATATCAACCACCTAGAACTAGGCCAGCTTAATCTCTCCCCATCTTGAAGCTCAGGGAAATTTGCGGAAGAGGGGGCAGTAAGAGTGTAAGAGCAAAAGGTTGGGAGGAGCAATGATATGTAAAATACTCCATACTAGTTAGGGCTGAAGCAATCATAATTGGACTTTGCATGCCCTGCGCATTGTCCAACACACTGTTGACCTCACAAAGTCTAGCATCTACTAAAGGCACCAAGATCCTTGGAGGCAAAGGATTGGCAGCCACAGCAGTGTTCCTATACCTAAGGGGAACACGGGAAAGGGTTCAGGGAAAGGCCACTGGGTCCTTGTACGTCATCGGAGAGGAGGGCCCAGAGGAAAATCCGACATGCACAAGAAAGGACTCTCTGGGAATTGGGGCGGGAGGCACTGGGGGATGGGGAGGGAGGGGGGTGGGGAGGGGGAGCAGGAGGTACGGGGCGAGGAGGAGGGAGGGAGGGAACTGGTGTACCTAATTAGTTTGTATGAGCTGAAATAATAATAAAAATGTATTAATAAAAAAAGATATCAGGTATCAAACAGAAGTGAAGAAGGAAAGATTAATTTTTAGAACCCTAACTCCAGTCCTCTCCTCACCAGACTCCCTTTTGTCTGACCTGAATCCCACTACTGCTCCCATCACCACTATATTCCCACCATCACCACTACCACCACTCCACCTTGTCCTTGCCTCAATCGCTCCCTAGCCCTTCATCTTCCCCCACTTCTCCTTTCCCAACTCGTGCTGCCTTAGAATCTATTATGTCTATGGTACTGTCTGTATTTTTCTTTGCTAATGCAACCAACCTCAAAGTTACAGCCAATTGTTGGTTCTGCCTCCCTCCAAGACATACCTACTACATTGGGTATGCAGTACATAAGAGGCCAAATGAACCAGTTTATTATGTTGCACGTCAAAAGGGATCACAAAAATATTGCAGCTAGGAAGGCTAACATTCCCTTATTAAGTTTTGATTCCCAACCAAATCCAGGGACAAAGTACATGCTTTTCTCCAAATGCTCTAATGTATCTAAGTCACCCTAAAAGAAGAACTGCAAATTCTCCATGAATGTTTCAAAAATGTCAGCCACCTCCCTGACAGTTAAACATCCCTACATGTATCCGTCATTGAATACCACCTGGTTAATGTGCTCTTCTGGTGTAACACCTTTCATTTCTACAGAGCAAATGCATCAAGTCCCCAGTTCCACATCCTGGCTGTTTCCCCAAATGTACATCTATGATGGGCCAGCAAGTAGACAACACCTGGACCAACAAGCCTGTGCCCCCTCTTTAAGAACAAGAGATTACCCTCTGTTATAATTCCACTGTTGATCATCTAGTGATTATAGGCTAAACCTTCCTTGGAGTACCAGGTATAATAACAGCTGACAAAAATTATAAACACTCTGGAACTCAATTGATGGGGATTTGTGGCTTCTGAAAAAGTCCATAGCAGAACTAGAATTCCAAATAAACTCCTTGACTGAAGTAGTTGACAGCAAGGAAAAAGGTTAGCTCTGTTGTTTGTATGACCCCGGCGAAAATTGCTGTTTTTGCATCAACTGCTAGGGAATAATAAGAGAAACCCTGTCACTAGTCTGCACTAAATTAGCTGAAAGGGAAAAGGCCCAAAAGGAATCAGAAAACTGGTTTTATTCATTCTTTTCTAATTTTCCCTGGTTAATGACAGTGCTGATATTCTTACTGATCATAGTAATAAATAATATTGTTATATCTTTATCCAGATATATTAACTCCAGGATAGAAGCCATCAAACTAATGATCCTCAGAACCCAATATGAACAAGTATATATTGAGGAGCCAAGAGTAAGACTCTTCAGACAACTCAAGGGGGAATGCGATAAGCTAAAATAATGTAGAATATTATAAAGATTGCCAAAGCGAGGCCTTATAGAAATGAAAAATTACTAACTGACCTCCCTAGACCAAGATCCCTGATGCTTATAAAGCCACTTAGGAAAGAAGAAAAAAATGTACCTCCTGAAAGAATGTCCAATTACTCTTAGAACTCTGAGTTCATAACTGCAAATACAGGACATGAAGACTGCATGTAGCTGCAAAAGCAGGATATGTATTGTATACTGTAAGTAAATGGGAAAAAAGGAGTTGGTCTATGCAAGATAACTGCTGGTAATGGTTAAATTAAGTTCTGTGATGCTGCTGCTAGCTTCCTGCTTGCACCCATATCTGTTCATGACCCTAATTGCTATGTGACAAATGTGCAAGACAGTCCACCGGAGTGTAACTTTTGCCTTCAAAAGCTCCTTTATTATACTCCTCAGGGGTCTCACATCATTACGCCAACTTATTGGTGTGGGGACCTTATCAGCTCCAATAAAGCCTTTCTGTTTGTTAAAGCTTACTTGGGGTTAGAGAGGTGAATTCCTCAGTGTCCCCGACCCATTTTCTCTGTTACATCCTTTGACTTGTGCTGATTTTTTAAAAACTGTGTTGTCTGATTCCGTTTCTGAGATAGAAGTTTCAAAATACTACTTCATTAGGGGTGTGTGTGTGTGTGTGTGTGTGTGTGTGTCAGAAGGCTGTGGAGACATAAGAGTGACCTCAGGAATCATTTTGAATTGATCTTCCTCCTATTTATTTTGCTATGGGATTTCTTAGGTTCAGCCTGCCAAGACTTAGAAGTGCTGGCTGCTGCCATTTCAGCCTGACTTTTGTACATGAGATCTGAGATCTGAACTCAGGTCTTTCTACTTTCAAGACAGAGGCTTAAAGCCTGAGCCATTCTCTCAAACTGGCCAAGACTTTAATACAAAAATGTTCCTGTGGACAGATAAGATTCAAACTAAAACACCTTACAGTATTTCTCCCATCTATACTCTAGGCAAATGCATGCTTACATGAAAATAGAACTGACCTTCTGTGCAGTTCCTTATTTACTACTGATAGACACTATGTCTAACTTAAGTTCCAGCAGTTTATCTGAAGGATGATCAATTTAAAAAATAAAAAAAAAGTTCCTATACTGCAAGCATGTAAAAGTTACAAGTAATACTTGAGATCAAATCATTTTAGTGTATCAAAGTTGTTTGGTCAGCTTCTAAAGCAATCCTTGTACTTGGGTCTGGGATTTACCGTTAGAGGGCAGATCAGAGAAGATTTGAACAGGCAATCTCAAGCCTTCCAAACGCCTCCTAACACACAACATTGCCCTAACATTTGCCTAAGAAATGATATTCACTAAATTTTCCTCCATGAGATTTAATTAGAATATAAGGAAATACAAGTTGCACATATTCTGAAACACAGAAAGCATGATGCTTACGTACATTTAAAACTCAACTCATGTAATGTGTTGTTTCAGTCTAAAATCCTTTTGGTGTCTCAGCTCTTAATGCCTTAAATGCATGTTGGGCACTGTATTGTACTGGTTATTCTTCTCAGTTGCTGTGAGACAAAACTCAAGCTCAAATATCTTAAAGAAAGAAGAAAAAACCTTTGCTGTGGAGGAGCAAGCAATGTCCCTTGGAATTCTGACCTTCACTCTCTCCTTCTTAAAGAAATTACATTCTTATGGGTGGGAACTTGCCCTCAGGGTACATCCTCTCTTATTATCCAAATTGAGCACAGGCTTTGATTCACAAATGGAGCTCATCTCTTTAACAATAGCCACCATTTTGCTGTCTGTCTCCTCTTGGTTCAACTCTTCAAATTTGCCACCACATTTTTTTCTCATCAAATCTCAGTTTTACTTCTTTCTGCCTGATTGCTTGCTCTTTTTCATAACTGAAAAAAGTACTAAAAAGTATCCTTGCCATATTGTCAAGACTACATTGCCTTGAAATTTCCTGCACCAAGCCTCCAATTTAACTTAAGGCAAGCATTCAGGATGAGGGCAAAACTTGATCACTCTGCCAATGCATCACCCCATTTGCCCCTGGTCAAGTTCTCAACACAGTTTCTGTTCCCCTCTGGGCCATCACAAGCTGGACTTCCACTGCCTGCATCTCTCACAATATTGGTCTCTTAGACGCTCTCACTAGAAAGATCCTTTTCACAAGCAATACCCTGCTTCATTGGTTCCAATTTCTGTACTGGTTACTCTTTTCTGTTGCTGTGAGACAAGACTCAAACTTAAGTAACTTGAAGAGAGAAAGGTAGATTTATTCAGTTTATGGTTCCAGAGTAAAGATACAGTCTTTTGTGGTGGAAAAGGCATGGCTGGCTGGTAGAAGCTGAAGGTGGCATAAGTCACTGCAGACATGGAGGCTTTTGAACTCCAAGTTCAAAAGCAGTCTCAGTCACTCAAACAGGGCAGAGCTAACCAACCTCAAAGGCCCACTCCCATGAATCCCTTCCTCCAGCAAGACTCCACCTCCTAAAAGTGCCATGACTTTCCCAAACATATGACGCTGTAGGGGATAACTCACATTTCAAACCATGAATAGCCTTGTTGCTATTTATTACTGACCTTGGAACCCAGCATCTTTGGCCTTGCTGCCATTTATTGCTGATACTATTCATTTGGTGACATCTGAGCTCAGCCTTCAAGTGTGATTGAGGCTCAAGACTTTCCTGGGACCCACTGGTCTTTATGAGACCCTGGGCTCAAGAACTGAGCAACTGCAGGTGGCTACTGTGGAGGACACTGCTTTTATTTATGAGTTAATTTAATAAAATTACATGTATCTTGGCTGGGTTGGTGGCATCTGGAGTGAGCTCCCCAACAAAATGAAACTTCCCTCTAAAAACTGTCCTGATAGCATGAGTATCACCAAACCCATTGGTGTGAGCTTTTCAGAGAATTAGTAAAAGTGGATATGTTGGAATGCTCAGATTCTCCTTTTGTGAAGGGTAATTCTATATACAAAACTTTTGATAAGGAAAAAAAATAAGGAAAATAATGATGCTGGTTGGTTGCTTTTAGCATTTCTGGAAAAAGTACAAAATGAAAAGGAAAATCTGAGATGCAATTACTCAGCTCAAGATGAGTATAAACAATCTAAAGACTTCTAAGTGCGCTTTCAAGCATCTCTGAATAAAATAGAGAAGAAAAAGAAAGATCTCAGAGATGAAAATAATCAGCTCCAGATGAATACAAACAATTTTTAAGTTTCTAAGTGTGCTCTGGAAGAGAATCTTCCATGTGAAAGACCCCCGTCTTTCAGTCAGGAACGAGGCCACCGAGAGAAAGACCAAGACCCTTCTCGCTGCAATAGCATGAGGTTTTATTTAACGACGCGCCGGGCAGCTCCAGCAACCTTTCACGCAGGAAAGACTGAAGCGGCCCCGAGCAGCTCGGGCAAGGGGTTTTTAAGGGGTCTTGGGGTGGGGGGGTTGCTTAACTGAGGAATTTTCTATGACCTTTACAGTCATTGGTCGGCAAGAGCTCGGGTGGAGTTGGCTCTTGGTGATCTTTCCAGTCCACCTGCTTAACCGCAGGCTGTTCATTCTGGGTGACCTTCATTGATGGAATTCCCCTTTGGGCAAACTTGCTTTTCCAGAACTGAAGGGCTGGAGGTCTTAAGGGGTGGGGAAGTACCTGTAAAAAGCTCAAGGCTGTACATAGTTTTAAGCAATGACTAACAATGGATGCTTGGATGGCTATAAACAATGGATGCCTGAATGACTACAAGCAAGGGCTATACTGTGGGCCTGAACCAGCCTGCTTTGTGAATTTTAGGGCAAGGGTCTCAGGGTCCAACACATGTAGTAGCAATTGCGTTCAAACTGCTGAAAATCAAAACCAAGCTCCAATTATTAGAGTGGCTGAGTTACAGTATAAATTGAGGTCCTTGCTTCAGAGCGGGTTAACTGTTAAAGTCAGAACACTGGTAGGAAGAACTGGGATGAAGCAACAAAGGCTGAGTTAATGGAATGCAAAAATTCTGATGGGTCTCTTTCAACTGGGGAAGTACTCAAACCACCCTTGGTAGAGAATGACCCTACTTCCCATCCCTGTAGCACCACTGTTGCAGCCTTTTCCTGAGGGGATTAACACTTCTTTGTCTAAGCAAGGAGTAATGGTTTACCTCAAAACAATGTTAATGTTGCCTCCAGACCTACAACAGACTCAAGACTAAGCAGGTCCCTAGATGTGACATATGAACTGTGGTACATGAGGAGGTGCACTATACTCATAGAGAACTTCATGAGTTTTATAACATGCTCAGGCAGCAGTCTAGGAAATATCTCTAGGAATGGATTCTAAGGTTGTGGGATTCTGGTGGAAGGAGTATAAAGTTGGATCAAATTCACTGAAAAAGGGCCCATTGAGTAGAGATTCTAGGTTTAATGCTGAAGCTCCTAGAGTTAAAATGGTACCAAAATTATTTGAGTGAGTGGCTAAAATACTTATTAAAATTTGGCCTTCTGAGAGCTGGAAATATTGGTTCAGTGTCCATAATGTGATTAGAAACTTCATATGCTGACTAGCTTCCTCATTTAAAATCTAATTCTACCTGTGTCCCTATGTGTGAAAGATCCAGGCCTAAGGCTTCAGGGGGAAAAGAACCCTGGGGTAATTGCAAACTTTTGAATGAGGATATAGAGGGATGAAGAAAACTGCTTCTGGCGACCCTGCAGGGATGTAATTTTCCAATATGACCACTAGCATGTATCAGCTGATTTGCAAAAGGGACTTGGTTAAAGAAAAGCAAATGCTGGGAAAATTATCAGAAATAAAAGTGGAAGATACTACACTTCTAATACCATAGTTGGGCTAAAGTAGTAGACAATTAGTTCGAGAAAAAGAAAAGTTGACATTTCGACAATAAAATAGGGCTACATTGGTTTCTCCCAAATTACTAGGAATAATACCATCATATTAGAAAATGGATCACTTTACCAATAAAAGTTCTCTAGATCTTATCATAGAAAGAGCCCTCAAAAACAAATTTTTACATGGAAAACTCTAGAGAACCATTTTCAGGATTGCATAAATAATTAGCTAAGTTTCTTAAGAAAAATTTTTTTACTATTAGAAAAGAATAAATAACAGCACCCACAGACCAACCCCTCACTATGAGGATCCTTTTGGTTTTGGGAAAATATTCACTCTCCCCTTTCTATTCCAGGTTGCAGGATGGCGGGCTGCATCTCTCTCTAAGTTCGTGGTGTCCCCTGGGCCACACGCCCCAGGCTCCAAGTCATCTGCGGGTCCCACTAGCCAGATGGCCTTTTCACTCCTGGTCTCATCTTACTTAGGTCTCTGCACCTTGCCAAAAGATTTCAACAGACTCTAGGCCATGCCGCAAGCCCCAGGTGTTAGGCTATTGCACCCCATGGTGACTCTTCTTCACAAAATGGTTTCCCTGAGGCATATACATTGGGCACACGTGCTCTTCCCCCAACCTGAAATGGTGCCTTGGGCCTCTCAAGTCTGGTGTACATGTTTCTCCCAGGCAGGACTCTGCTTTCCTGGAAATTCTCCACTAATTAGGTTTTTCCTTTAAAAGGAAAAATTTAGAGCACCCATTACCCTGTTCACACCCTCCTAGTGCCTTTCCTGTTGTACTGTATATAAGCAGAGAGAAAATGAAACCTTGCTGCTATTCTGTGCACTCCTGCTGGGACAGCTACTCTGCTTCCACAATAAGCCTCTTGAGCCCATGTAGTCTGTGGTCCTTACCTGTGCTGAACACCAAGAGGGGTTCTCACCAGGTAACCTGCAGGTTCCACTAGCCAATTGGCTCTTTCCACTCCTTGTCCCAGCTAAGACTCGCTAGCCTTGTGGTAAGGTCACAGTGGGGCCCTTAGCCAACACCTCAGCTCCAGGTCATCTTGGTCCCACTAGCCAGTTGGTCCATTCCACTCCAAGTTAATGCTTGTTCCCTGCACCTCTCTATAAGGTTGCAGCAGCCTCTAGGCCATAGCCCAGACCCCAGGTCATCTGCAGGTTCCACTAGGCACTTGGCCCTTTCCACTCTGAGTGACAGCCTGGCTCCCAGAACCTCTTGGTAAGGTCACTGTCGTCCCTATACCATGTCTGTTTGCTCTGTAGCATCCACCAAGACACCTACCCATCCTCCTGTGAAGTTCTTCTTTACTTCTACTCTTCCTGCTTTCTTTCCTCTCTTTCTCTCTCTCTCTCCCCCTTCTTTCCCCACCCCTTAATCATTAAACAATTTTTAAGTTTTCAAGAAACAACAGAGTCCAGAGAAAATCTAAGCAATGAGCTATGGGACCAACACCATACATCTGAGGACTTCTAAAATCATCAGTCAATGGGAGAGAATCTTTGCATCCAGCTCTAAGATAAGATAAGTAAACCCTTTTTACCTTCCTGTTAATCTCAACTGCTAGTTACCATAGTTTAATATTTCCATATAGCCCACCCAAAATCCATACAACTTCAGGGACTTTACCATTCACCCTCACACATGGTTAAGGAAGTAAAATCTAAAAAGTTCACTGCTGTAGTAATTTTCAATCCCTGTCTACTAAACCCACCTTAATTAATATACTAACAGTCCAATAGCCTCATCTAGAAAACAGCACCAAGCAACACCAACAGACACATTTGACTACAAAACAAACACTAGCAATAACTATTCAACTGTAGTAATACTGTCTAATTCTGATCAGCCAAAAACAGACCTCAAGACATAAAAGATACAACAAAAAAATGCCCAAGTCACAGCACAAATCCATGGGAAACAAAAAAACAAGACAACAAATCTACAAAAAACACCAGCCCCGTAATGATAGAATCCAACTAAAACAAACTCACAGAAAATAGCCAAGAAAGCCATACCCAAGATAATGATTGTCAAAGCCTGATCTTTATTATGATAAAAACAATGAAAGAGGAAATCTGTAAGAAGTTAAATAACTGCATCAACCAATTTGAATAGGAACACAACAGGCACTTGGATGAGATGAGAAAAGCAGTTAAAGAAACAAAAATAGGTATAAAGAAGTTAAAACAATTTCAAGCAGAGATTAAACTCGAACTAAAGACAATCTATCTTCAACCCAGAACACAACAGAGAGTCTTATCAGCAGCACAAATGAAGTAGAAAATAAAATATCACACCTTAAAGGCAAAATGGAAGAACAAACCAGTTGAGTCAAGAGGTTGCTAGAGCCAAAAAGACACTTGAGAAGGAATATTCAAGAGTTATGGGACACCTTAAAGAAGCCTAGCATGTGCATTCATGGAATACCACAAGAAGAAGCCAAAAACACTATATCTGGGGAATTTTTTTCTAATTATTATAAAGGAAAACTTTCCACATAAAGAAAGAGATGCCCATTCACATACAAGAGCCATATCACACCCCAAAAAGATATGACCAAAATAGAAACTTGCCACTGAAAATAATAGTCAAAACACTACACTTACAAAAGAATGTGCTAAGAGCTTCTAGAGAAAAAAAAGTCACTTTTAAAGGCAAGCTTATTAAAATAAACAATTTTTCAATGGAACAGTAAAAGCCAGAAGAGCTTACAGAGACATACTTCAAGTCATGAATGAGCACTTAGGGACATATTCAAAGGTAAATCTCTGTAATACCCACTATAATTAAAAAGCATTATAAACAGGAGGAAAGGGGAAGGAAGACCTCAAAAGAAAAGAGACAAGACAACACACTTCAATGGAGAAATTAGGCCACAGTCATGTACTGCATGTAAGTAGCGAGACATCTCATGCAGCTCACTCTCACTTCCCTTCCTGTTGACTTGGGACTGAACAGGTTTGATCTCCTCAGTCAGGGAGGGTATAGGGACTGGCAGTTAGATGGTAACTAACTGGCAAATGGGAGACTGACTGCTCTTACTGCTGTGTCCTAGTCCTGTTCTTCCACCTACCTTTGAGCTTCTTCTTATATTAAGATCTTCATTTAAACAGTCTTTTATCTTTGGTTAGGAGGTGACCTTTTATACCAATCAGGATGCAGCCAAGGGCAGTGCAGGAAAAGCAAAACTAAAAAACAACAACAAACCATCATTCAGAATACCAAAGACCTTCAATATTCACCTGGAACCAGACCAGCCAAATCCTTCCCCATTCCAAAGCTCAGGGAACCTTGCAGAAGGGGGCGGCAAGATTGTAAGAGCCGAAAGATGGGGAGGACCAATGATATGCAAGATACTCCACACAAGTCAGGGGTGCAGCAGCCAGGATATTGCCACAATGTGATTGGACCTTGCCAGACCTGCACAATGGCTGACATGTTAAGCAAAGTCTATCTCGATCACAGGGGAGAAGGCTTCAAGCAGTAGGATCCTTAGAAGTGGGAAGTTAAACAGTCATAATAGTGTTCCCATATTAGTGGCCCAAGAAGGGGCCCTAATCTATGCCATTGAGTCCTGGACCCTCACTGGTATAGATGACTCAGAGAGAAATTCAGCCACCACATAAAACAGATGTTCTGGAAGATGGGAAGGAGAAGGCAGGGAGTTCCAAGACAGGAGGAAGGAAATAAGAGAGCAGAGAGGAAAGGAGAGTGAGAAGGAAGGAAAATGGAATGGGTGAATGAAGGAGGAGTTAAAAAATGTAATAAAATGCTTAAAAAAGGATTAAAGTATGTTATAAAGGTTTGTAGGATGTTAGATTTATAAAGAGGCTGATTAGATGAGATAGAAAGTTAAAACAAGTTCATAACGTGATAGTTAAAGAAAATGTTATGTATTCCATTTCTTCTATGTTATAGAAGAAAAAGGCATTGATCCTCAGAAATACCTGCTAGGAAATGAGCTTCATGTATTCAAGTGTTTTTCAATTGTCTCTGTCTTGATTAAACAAAAATTTGGTTATGCCCACAAGACTCATAAAATCCTAATTCCTAAAGGGTCTAATACAATGCCAACAATTTCTTCAGACTTTGTTTACCATGAAAGAGAGAGAGGTAGAATCCACAAAAAAGCCCAAAAGCTGATCCTAAAAGCTGATGGGAGACCCACTGGCCAAATTATAAAGAGTCTTCCCCTATGAATGACCAGATTGGAACCAGAATACTGATCAAGTTAGCGAGTCTTTAAACCTCTTTTGCCAGACTCTGTCGAGAGGTCTCCAGGTTGCTGCTAAGTGCCCTATAAATTTGTCTAATGTAAATGAAATTATCCAGGGCCCAACTGGGTCACCTGCCATCTTTTTAGAGAGTCTTCAGGAAGCCTCTTGGACATATACCTGATAGAGCATGAGGCCCCTGAGAATCGTAGAGCCATAAATATAACCTTTGTTTCTCAATAAGAACCAGAGATAAAGAAAAGAACTCAAAAGATAGAGGGTTTTTAAATTGTTGTTAGAGTTGGTTGAGATTGACTGACAGTGTAAACAATAGGGACAGTCCAGAAGATAGACAGGCCAAAAAAAAAAAAAGGCTACAGTTATGGTGACTACCTTCCAAGAAAAAAAAGTCAACAAAAGATGAAAAAACATAAATGAAAAGGAATAAACAACTCAGGAATTAAAACACAGCCCCTACATGACAAAACCTTTCCATTTGTTTGATGATGAGAAAAAGAGCATTACATGGGGAGTCTTGATGTAAAGGCTCAAACCTTGACAATGACCTGTTGCTTACTTATCTAAGAAATTAGACCCCATGGCTGCCGGATGGCCAGTCTGTCTGAGGACCACAGCAGCCATAGCCCTTCTAGCCAGAGACTCAGACAAATTGACTCTGGAGCAAAACTGTAATAACTGCCCCCGTGCTGTGAAAACTCAATTGAGAAGCCCTCCAGAAAGATGAATTTTCAACTCCTGCATAACCCATTATCAAGCCTTGCTCTTAGATCAGCCAAGAATAAAGTCCCATCAGACTGCTCCCCTAAATCCAGCTACCATACTGCCTGAGACCAAAACTGACGATATTGCCATCCAACATGATTGTCTAGAGATTACCACCACTTCCAGGGACTATGGCCAGACCTCACAGATGTCCCGTGGACACAACCTGATTTGGCAATGTTCTCAGACAGTAGCAGTTTCATCTGAGAAGATACCAGGTATGCTGGGGGGGCTGTGATGACCATGGAACAGGTCCTCTGGGCAAAAACTTTTTCCCTGGGACCTTGGCTCAAAGGGCTGAACTTACTGAGCTTACAAAGGCCCTCAAATTAGACAGGCTGTGACAGCAGATATGCCTTTGTCATTGCCCATGTATATGGGGCCATCTACCAGGAAAGAGATCTTCTGACAATAGACGACAAAGACATTAAAAATAAAACTGAAATCTTAAACTTACTGACTACAGTATGGGCTCCAAAACCAATAGCAATTGTACACAGCCCAAGACATCAAAAAGGGGACTCATTAGTAACAATTGAAAACAGGAAGGATGATAAGACAACAAAGAAGGATGGTTTACAGACTGTAAGCTGCTTACTCACCAAACCAGAACCCATCTTGCCTGAGAAACCCCAGTACAAAAACAAAACAAAACAAAACAAAACAAAACAAAACAAAACAAAACAAAAAACCTCTTAAAAACAACAGAAAAAATAGACACAAAGAAAACTCCTCAAGGATGGCTTAAACTACCAGATGAAAGAATAGTGCCCTACAATTACTGGGGAGACAACATCAGCTTCATGAAGAAACCCATTTAGAAAAAAACAGGGTAACTGAACTAGTAAGTAAAAGATTCTTTTCCTCAGGAATAGACCAAATAATACAGGACAGGTCCCATGTAAAAACACCAAGAGGAAACCTGCAGCCTGCACTTCCCAAAGTCACCCTTGGTCCTCCACAGGAACCAGTGCCCTCTGATAGACAGAGAGAGAGAGAGAGAGAGAGAGAGAGAGAGAGAGAGAGAGAGAGAGAGAGAGATCCCCAAATCTATTCTTAGGACACCCCTGGTGAATTATCATTTCATGGCTATAATGGGAACCCCTCATATTTTTGCTTATGATTATGGTTGGGCCAGGTGTGGTAAATGTTTCAACCAGTTACATTAATGTTCACCTAGATTCCATCAAAATGATGATAATTAGACCTCAATATGACCAAATACCTTACAAAGAATCAAATATTTATAAAAATATTCTTGGGATACAAGAACAGATGAGAACTCACAGACAGCACAAATAGCATGTAGCTGATAAACTGTTTTTGCTACTCTAACTGTTGCCATTTCCTGATTACATAACAGTTCACTTGCTATGCAGAAATGAAAATACGTTTGTCACATATTACATGTTTTTATACAAAAATGAGATTATATGTACAGCATTCACTGCCATGTACTTCTGTGGTTACTGTCTGTAATAGCTCTCTTGAGGAGGAGGGTTGCTACTTCTACATCTGCTGTGGCCCTGGTATATACCAGTCTGGAATAAAGCTCCATTTTATAAATATTCTGCTGAGTGCCAGAGGTGTTTTCACTTGCCTGACACCTGAAACATCTTCCTATAATTGGCCCGGTGGTGCTGCAACTCCATTCAAACCTTCCATCTAGTTCATGGTGCAGTGCATTTTTGAAGTAAAAACCTTACATTTATGACACCATGACTCTACTTGGGTACTTGTAACCCCTGGGGTAAGCCTCCCCTGTCCTGGCTCCCAGACCTTGCTTGGGCCCCCCAGCCCCCAATGGACAACAGACCACATCCTTTTGCTGACATCTCCATCCACAAAGAGGTTTCTCTCTCTCTCTCTTTCTCTCTCTCTATCTATTGTTCTCTTCTTCTCTTTCTCACTTCCCCTCAACTCTTTGCTCTTGCGGGGGAGACTTACCCATTCTCTATTGGTAACTCACTGGGTGTCTACTAGGAAACTGTGTGATGGCCAGAAAATGGGCCCATCCCCATTTTCCCTCCAGGTCTCTTTGTCCTGGCTCACTTCGAGGTGCACTGAATCCCCTTTCTCCCCCCCATCCGTGGACACACCATCTGGAGGGACTATCTTGCCTTTTGTCTCGAAAGCCACGCTGCCCGCTGGTTGCTTCCTCTAGTCCTAATGGTCTAGACTCTTATCCGGAGGAAGCCTCTTTTGATCAAGATTTTCTCACTCTTTCAGCCTTGGCTTTTCTCCCGTGGGTACCGGGACACCTGTACACTGCAGAAAAAGCCAGAGGCTTCCATGGGCCTTTTTATTCTTTCTTCTCTCTCTTTAATCTCCTGCTCCTCTCTGCTCCAATTCCTCTGAAATGGGTACCTCCCACTCTAAGCTTCATCTGTCTATTCCTCTCACCTGCCTTCTTAAATCTCTTAAGCCACTTGGTTTCCAAGGGATCGCTAAATCTCCATGAGTCATTTTTCTTATAAATCAATTTGGCCTCATAGACCGCTGGCATCGCTGGCCCCAAGGTGGCACACTTGATATTCAAAGTAGATGGTCTGACCTGCTGTACCTCTAAGCCTTTTCAACTTTCCGTGAGCACCCCTCTCTGTTTGAATACTATCTTGTCTACCAAATCCTGTTCACTAAGACTCCAGCTTTGCCTTCCTTACCTCCTCCCTACCTAGAACTCTTCCTTCTCAATTTCCGATGTGGCCTAAGCTTCCCCTTTCTCCCACCACCTTCCATGCCTTCCTTAGAATTTCCTGCTCCTTCTGCTTCATCTCTGATTTCAACTCGACCCTACTCCACTCCTTTCCATCTCTGCTGCCATCCTGCCTGCTGGGGCCAGATACCTCCCCACTTCTGCCTGCCACATGGCTCAACCCTCAGGTTACCTTCTGGCCCCACCCCTCCTGGTTCTGGGCCAGGATCCCAACCCCTCCTCCCCTACCCTTCCCGTTCCAGGCCCAGTGTTGGACCTCCTCCTCCCCTTCCTTTCCCTCCTCCCCTTGCCTCCTCTAGTTTGCTCAGCTGCTTAACTTTGATTTACTGGGTGACACCACATGGACTTCCAAAAATGGCCAGAACTCTGGCTTCTTTGCCAAGCAGTACTCAACATGGTGTTACCACGGTGGACGATACTCAACAGGACAATACATGTTCATTCTTCCCCTGCCCCCCACATATGTTTAAGCTTCAAAGTTCTAGCTAACTTAACTTTCCCTTCACAAAAAAAAAATACAATTTCTAACTTGGCTTAATAAAAAAATTTCTTTCCAGGTCATGAGCTATTCTCAAATTCTAACAACTTTATTTATCACAGGAGAAATATGTAATTAGTAATTGGAGTAATTGCTAAATACAGTTTCTTAAATGCTAATCTGCTTTTGATTTATGCTGGCTAGCTATTATATGCATTGTTGTGTTTGACATGTTGCCTACCCAGACTTCAGATAATCCTATCATGTGCTTATATGTTTGTGTGTTTTGCATTTCAAAGTGACAAATTTGTGGCTCCTTCAATTTTTTTCTATTCTTATCGTATGCTAATGTTTCTTATTTTTTATTTTTTGGCATGCTCAATTAAAATACATATATATATACTTTAGAAAAAAAACAAATAGTTTTAATAATACCAAGTCCAGGTCCATTAAACTTAAGTCAAAGAGAGATTTCCCCATTCTGTGTCCAGAGACTAACTAGAGAATGTGAATGTTTAGTCCTACTGACCTGAAAGAGAATCAATTTGTAGTATCTTCTCAGACATGGCCTCTATACATCTTAGATGAGAGATGGCTCCCCAGAAGGATCTTTAAATATAATGCCATCCTCCAACTAAACAATGGCAAACAAATGGCAAGAAGTTAAGAGACCATAGAGATCTCTACCAAAAGTACCAGCTAGTAGTTCAAGAAAAGCTCTGTCTCTGATAGAAATGCCCTCAAGACTAAGGTGGAATAGGAATTTCATCTAGCTTCCATAGCAGCCACCCCCCCCAAAAAAAACTTTGAAAGTAAACAGGGTCTATGTAATTCAGATGCAGCATTAGAATCTTTAGAGAAAAAGAAAGACTAAGCACATTTAGGTCAACTCAGGTTTATGTGTCCTTTCCCTTGAAAGATTTTGATCTAAGTTACTTAGGAAGTTTCTCTAAGGATCCAGATAAATTCACTTTTCAAGCAGAAAGGAAGGAAAGGAGAGGAAAGAGAAAGAACCAGAAAACAAAGACATCAAAAGTTGACATTTGCCTAAGGGATAGATAGAATACTAACAGGCATGCCCAAGCAGACAATCCAGGACCCCTTCAGACAAGGAAAAATGAAACAATGCTTTGATTATGACCAGATTGGGCACTTTGATACTGTTCCAAGCACAGGGAGCTTCCACGTGTCCTATGTTCTGACTGTGGGAATCTCCACTGGAGGAAAGATTGCCCCTTGAACCCAGGGATCAAGCCCCTCTGCTGGGGACCAGTGAAATGGCCTGAAGCACTTAGCTTCCCTCTCATGGGAAAAGGAGTTTGTCCTGATAACCAGCAAAACTCCAAAAGGTTGAGCATCTCATGAGAACCTTGGGTTTAACGTGCAAATGGGAAGCTTCTTTGTTCCTATGTTAATAGACAAGGGAGCTCAAAATTTTATTGCTCAACTTCTTTTCTAGACTTTTGTCACTCTTTGATTTTACTAGAATGTTTAGGATCAGGGAGTGACAGGTTCACCAGTCACTCATAAAGTAATTACTGAGATTCCTTACATGCTTAATGGTAATGTTTTTAACCATTCTTTTATTTACATGCCTGAATGCCCGAATATCCTAGGTTTAAACTTAATGGAGTGGAATATTTTAGCACTGTTACAAAGTCATCCATGCGGTTTTGGTTTTAGATGAACCAAAGATGCTAGAGAGAGGAGATCAGAGTTTTCAAAAAATGTCAAAATCCCAAACAGTATTGAGCAGAATAATTTATTTCTTTTTCTTCCTGTTTTCTTTAAACCATTAATCCCTATTCTGGAAGACGTAGGTCCCAGCACCTAGATCTCTTCTTCTGTAGTTATTTAAACATTTTTTAAAAACTTCTTTCCCTTTCTTTTTCTAAATTAAAATCAACAACAAAAAAAAAATGTCAAAATCCAGAAAGCATGTAACAGAAAGCGTGAAGTTTGGAGGCCCAAAGAAAGCTAGTTTGTAGTATTAAAAATAAAATAAGACATGTATTGACAAAAAGTTTAGTAAAGTTTTGCCCTCGTCCTAAAAGCTTGCCTATGGGTACTTGACAGAGGGAAATGCAATGACAAAACTTAAAGACGTAAACTAGGAAAAAACAGAAAGCAAAACTCTTGGAGTTAAACTGACTAAGCTCTATTAGCAAATCAATCCTGGCTTTTCATTGAGATCAGAGGTGTGGGCCTACCCTAAAGACAAGATAATGGTTAGAGACCTACATTACTTTCCATGTGAAGAAATAATGTCCCCTACACATGTCATCTTAAAAAGACTTGTGTCACTTTGCTTTTAAGAACCCCAAAAGGAGGAGAGAATTAACTTAAATTGTTCTGCCCAAAGATTCAGACAGTTGACATATTTTTTTGGACAGGCCTTAAAATGTGACTTTAGAGATTTACAGCTGCCAGAAAAAAAAAGGTCTCCAGTATGTAGATTACCTGTTGCCCTGTGTTTTCACATCAGATAAAGGTAGTAACTGCTCCAGGCAAGATAATAGGTTTTCTGTATTAACTCTTGCCTGTACTCACAGTAAGACTGCTAAGTCCCTTTGGCTTATACCATCTGCCTTCCTAATTACAATGGTTTAATCCTTAAATTGAGCGTACAAGATCTTAATTTATCTGCTTTGTCTTTTCCAGATTAATATCCATAAAGCTTTAAATATGGGGACCTCTGGACCATCCCAATATTTCATAGGTGAAGATCTTTGACTTCCTTTGCTCCAACTCAGCAGGAAGTAGCCAGAGCAATCCTCACCTCTTGTCCCTTGAGCAGTCTGGGTTCTCAAAGGTGAAGGGGTAAAATAGGCAGGTCTAAAATAGTCCACGCTGGGAAGGTCTCTGAAGATCTTAGAAGATCATCTCCCACTGCTGAAATTCCCTTAAAGGAACATAACCTTTGCTAATATACACAACCAAAAAAGGGGGGGGGGAATGTAGGAGAGAAAAGTAAAAGGTCTAGAAGAAAAGACCCCATTTTGTGTGTGCTATAATGAAACTGTGTGCTATGGAAAATTTTTAACCTTAGAGTAATCACTCCTTGGCTTCTGTAAACTGCTTACACATAAGGATAGTCCCTGCTCACACATAAGAATAAGCAAAACTTGCTCTCACAATCTGCTGACCACTTGGTTTCATTGCTGCAGCCCTGGTTCAGCAGGACCACCACTCAAGGTTTCCACCTCTCCCCTCTTCTTTATCCGAGCCTCCAGCTGCAGCCCCTAACTGAAACCTAAGTCTGAATAGTGGCCCACCCACTATCCTATCCAAAACCCACAGCCAGAGTCACTAACTGAGCAGCACATACCAGTTTAGAAACTAATATAAAAACTACACCCTGCCCTTACTCAGGGTTGCATTATGAGGTCCTCAATTCTGACGGAGTCCTGGAGTCCTGAAGCTTCAGCCAGTTAGATCTGTTTTTAGTAAACAACTCTTTTAGTCAAGCTCATTGTCTGTGCTTCATTGGGTAGACTACCGGACCCCATAACAGTTAGACATTTCAATTTCGTCCCTGGAAAAGTTTCTTTTGAGTTCCAAGACACATTTTCTAACTGGGCTATTTATTTCCTTGTTGTTTAATTTTTAAGTTCTTTGTGCACTCTGGATAATAGAGCTCTATCAGATATGTGGTTAGTGAAGATTTTCTCCCATTCTCTGGGTTGTCTTTTTGCTCAGTTTACAATCTCTCTATCTGAACAGAAGCTCTTTAATTTCATAAGATCCCATTTGTTGAGTGTTGGTTCTAGTGACTGTGGTATTGGATTTCTGTTTAGGAAATACTGGCCTAGCCCAATCTACTTGAGGAAGTTTCCTACACTTTGAACTAGGGTTTTTGTAGTCTCTGGCATAATATTAAGGTCCTTGATCCATTTGAATTAATTATGTATGGTGACAAGTATGGATCCAGTTTTAATCTTCTGCATGTGGATATCCACTTTTGCCAAGCACCATTTGTTGAAGATACTCTTCTTTTTAGAGCTCTTTGGGCCCTTTTGTCAAAGATGGAATGGCTGTAATTGTATGGGCTTATATTTGGGTCTTCAACCCTTATCCATTGATATACATGTCTATTTTGGAGCCAGTACCAGGCTGTTTTTATTACTATGGATTTGTAGTATAGATTAAGGTTTGGTATGGTGATACCTCCAGCAGTGTTTTTGTTACTCTGGATTGCTTTTGCTATCCTGGGACTTTTGGGCTTCTATATGAATTTTGAAATTGTTTGGTCAATTTCTTTAAAGAATTGCTTGCAGATTTTGAGGGGGAGAAATATCCAAAATTGAGATAAGGCAATAAGGCAATAGGATAGTCACAGCCTCCCTTGATGCAGTACCAAAAAATAAACAACCAGCACATGATTTCATTGCTTTAAAAAATAGAATGAAGTTGGATTCTCTCCTTTTAAAAAATGTTTCTATAGCTACTAAAAAATCTCATATTTACAAAATAATTGATTAGAATATTCCTCCAAATTGTAGAAGAAGAGAGACAGGGACCACCGATAGACATGGTGCATGATTAGTCAACTCAGCGTCTTTCTCTTGTACTTCAAGAGAAGCTATGCTCTCCTCAGCTGTGGCCCCTATATTTTCTGCAGGTGTGCATCTGCTTTAGTTTCTTGGTCAGTCACCTCAGCCTGTTTACCCTTTAATCCTCTCTCCCTTTCATTTGTATTTTTTTGTCTGAATATTTATCCTTTTTTTTTTTTTTTGGCTTGCCTTTCATCTTTGCATGCTCTGGTTTGGCTGACAACCGTGCCCATCTTCTCTTGGGGTCCTCCTTTGCCACCCACCAAGCAGACCTTCCTTAGTGGTGTCATAGCTGTGCGTGTGGATACTGTGGGCTCTCACAAAGGAATCTGCACTTGCCCGACTGGCTCCTACCTTCCCTGTGTGTTGATTTAAAAAAAAAAATTAGTGTGGAAGGATTTATTTTATTTATTTATTTTCTTATTTTTTTCCTAATTTTACAAGTATATTGAATTCCTGTTCCCCTCCTTCCCTCACTTCTCTTCCTCCCCCTTCCCTCCTGTCCTCCCCTACTGCCAGGACTTGAAATGTGTCCCTTACAGGCTCCTCTGTTTGGGAAGGTCATGGCACCTTTGAGAGGTGGAGCCTTGATGGAAGAAGGCAGTCACAGCGGGTAGCCTTGAAGTGGATTTAGTCCCACCCTACTTCCAGGAGAGGTCTGCTCTGATAGTTGGCAGCAGCTTCCCTGATGAAGGTGACTTAATCTGTCTCCAGCTTCTGCCATAAAAGACTGTATCTCCCCTCTAGAACTGTAAGCTGAAAGAAAGTGTCTCTTTATTCCCTTAAGTCATTTGAGTCTGAGTGTGTCTCACATCAACATAAAGAGTAACTAGTACACTCCCTCCCACCTTCCCGTGTGTCCTGCTTCTCTGGGTCCCAGGGTTCCCTCTAGATCATCTGCTCTAGTTGGGGATCAGGCCTCTGTGGCAGACGAAGTGGCCCTTCCTTGGGCCAGACCTCCTGATAGGGACGCTCCCCTTCATCTGTCTAGCCTTAGCTCCTAAGGTTTCCTTGATATTCTATGGGGACATGTTGGTATGTAACATTCTGTAGTGGGGGTTAGTTTCATATCCTGCAATACAAAGTGTTCTATGTTGCAATTGAGGATCTCAGTTGTTGTGTCTTGGACATTTTAAATTCCATCTAGTTCCATGGTTTCTAGTAGAACTGTTTCCTAAAGAAACCACTCCTTGCCCCCTGCCGGTCAGAACTGTGCCCTCTGTAACACCTCTGGACATGATAGCATTTTTCTAATCATGTTGTTAATATGCTGTGGACAAACAAACCATTGAGTAGTGTGTGCAATGAGAAGGGTGATGAGCTGGGACCATAAACATTTCATGGAAAACTGCCTTCAGGGTGGAAGTAGGACATCCCTGGAACAACTGTTTTGTGAAACGCAACATGTGCTTTTTTCTTTTTGATTTTCCTGTATATGTGTTAAGACTTGTGTATAAATTGAAATGCCTATGTTCTGATCCTCAACCAATAAATCTCAATTATGAAAAAAACACACAATAAAAGTTGATATTCTGAATTTATCTCTGGTTAATTTCAGAGAGCTATAAGGTAAGAGGAGGAGAGAAAACACAGTCATATCTGTCCTATTTTTTGACTATTAACCAAAACCACATGGAAGTCAGTCAGGTGACCTTGGACATCAGCTCTTTGCCATAACATGAAGACAAACTTTAGCACAGAAGAGTTCATCTGAATTGGTTCTGGGGGTGAGAAGAGTCAAAGGAGGAATGGACCACAGGAGATGACTATAGGAATAAGAGCTGGCAAAGAAAGTGGTCAACTAAATGACAAAGATTGTTTTTATTCATTTTATAGTTTTTGTTTGTTGCTGTTGCTGCTTTTGTTGTTTACTGTGGGTGTGTGTTGGGGGAGAGGTGTGTTTGTGTGCAGGCCCAAGGCTGTATTCAGGAATCATCTTTGATTTACATACTTGCTTTTTTGGTTTGCTCTGAAGCTTCCCAGATCTACATTGCAGGGTTGGAAGTACAGGTCATTGTCATTTCCACCTGGTGTTTTTATATGAGATGTGGAATTCTAACACAGGTCCTTCTGCTTTTGAGGCAGAGGCTTAACCCCTGAGCCACCTCTCCAACCCAACCGGGGGCTTCTATTGAGTTTTTGTGTTGCTTTTAGAAAAATTCCTCAGGTTATGTCATTTATTATTGAAGTGTTCATATATCAGATTCTATGTTTAATGTGTGGATAAACTTTTGAAGCACCTAAGGATGTCTCAACGAGGCAGTTTTTATGTCAATGTGGGAAAGTTTGACATTTGGAGTAATACTGACCTCTCATATACTTTACTTCACTATCTTAGACCTCAAAACAGATGCTTGTGCTCAGTAGATGACTCACACTTGAGTGAGTGTATGTGACTTCAGGAATCAACCCGGATTGCTCTATCTCCTTATTGCTTCGCTTTGGGATCTCCCAGACTCTGCCATCCAGGGCTGGAATAATAGGCCACTGTCACATATGCTTGGCAATTTTATATGTGATCTGGGGTCTGAAATCAGGTCCTTTGGCTTGGGAGTCCTGGGCAAGTATGATGCCCTTGCTGCCGGCAACAAAAGACCCAATTATAATTCCTGTAGTCCTTGAATTCCTGCTGGACTTAGCGAAGTTATAGAAACAAATGCATCCCTTACCTCTGTAGATTATCTCTCTAT
Organism: Typhlomys cinereus; assembly: GCA_023101885.1. Taxonomy (NCBI): domain Eukaryota; kingdom Metazoa; phylum Chordata; class Mammalia; order Rodentia; family Platacanthomyidae; genus Typhlomys; species Typhlomys cinereus. The sequence goes on along the minus strand of JALPQD010000565.1, from coordinate 372,409 downwards.
ACTATGGGACCTCTAGGTCTCCAATTGTTTAACCTCTATACAAGAAAACTCATGTTTTTCCCTTGAAATGCTCATCTCCTTGCACAAAGTTTTAAAAAATGAAAAGAACTCCCCCAGTCAGGGACAGGAAGGCAAACACTTGGTCACTATTGGTCACTAGATAGTGAATTTCACATTGAGGCTGGGATGAGTAAACTCCAACAGGAAAGTCAGACATGACTCAGTGTTTCTAACATATAAGCTAACTTTCACTATTGAAAATGATAGTAATTAATAGCAATTTACAATTTAAAAGAAAATAATACAGTAATGGCTAACAGCACTAAGTAGGGAAGACCAGGGACTGAATTTACTTGCTCACTTGAAATAATAAAATATACAAAGAAATAGTTTTTCATATATGAGACCCCAGGAAACAAACAGAAGTAGGCCCTGAAAGACAGGAAGAAAATGAAATTTGTCACGTGACCACTACAACTTACTATCTTGGGAGATTATAGACCACAGCATGGTATAGAAAATCACAAGTAAAGAGAATTGTCAGAGTGGAAAACATGGTGTTGGAAATGTGCAGATTTTGCAGGCTGTGTGTGGGTCACAAGCAATGTGAGCGGGGTCCAGAACAGGACATTGCAGAAGAGCAGGAGTATCCCTAAAGAACCCTGAAGGGTGATAATCAGTGCCACCAATCGCCTGCAAACATGTCATGAGACCAATAAAGAACCACTGGAAGGATTTGGAAATAAAGTCTACGTTCAAGTGGTGTTAGTGTCTGTTTCTACCAGGTGTAATGAACAGCTCTTGCCTAGGCATAAGGGAATTAATCACTTTTCACTGAGAATCTCCCAGGCATTTCCTAGAGATTCATCAAGGCAAAATAGGATCAGCTATTTCCAAGTCATTTAATTACACTCCAAAACAAAGCTCAAGTATATTTATTTATAGAAAGAAAAAAATATATTCATCATCCAAAGCAAAAAGCTGAAATCTCTTGAATTCAATTAAAAAAAAAAACACTAGACACATCATGGGGAAAATTCAATGTAAGCAAAAAAAAAAAAGACCTCAAGGACATAATCAGAAGACTGACACATTGGTAGAGTTACAAAACTGTATTCCATGAACTCAAAACTTTAGACCTTACAAGATGAAAAATAGAAATTTTAAAAAATTAAAAATAAGGGAGGATCAAGGACCTATAGAATAATATATGTAATTGCTCTATAATATGAGGGGAGAAGAGACAGAAAAAATATTTAGCAAAATATTGTATATGTCTAAAAGGGCTTCCAGGTGAGAGCTGAGTGTTCTCCTAATCTATTAGCATAATGAGTATTTACAAAGCAGTTTGGTGAACTGTCTTCCTAGCTAAACATTCACAGCCTCCTCTTCCCCTAGAACCTATGTCCTAGCTTTTCATGGGTTCTTGTTCTAATTTACATGGACCACGCAAGTGAAAAGATTTGAAAACAGAAGGGAATCTGGTAGGGGAGATTAAGGGTTGTAAGGCAAAATGGGATGAACAAATCATAAATTCACTATATTCATGTATGCAACATCAAAAAAATAAAAGTAATGAAAAGGAGAATAAAAATGTATAAAAGTAAGCTGTTATTTTTATGAGGTTATGATCTTTTCCCAAAAGTTTCACAGTAAAATTTCAATGTCAGAGCAATAAAAAAAATTCCCTAAGAAAGCATTTTCATTTTAATACTGTTTCCTTCCAACTTCTGATTGTTAATTTCTGATGTAGAGCATCCTGTCACTTCAAAACTGCTGAGCTACATGGTCTCATCCAGGATCTCACAAGCAACGGAAAACCCAAGTAAATATTGGAAAACCCAATGAAATAATGAAAATTATGTTTTTGGTAAGCTGTGGACACTGCACCTGCCTTCATTTTGCGATTTAAATGTCGACTTAGAAAGCAACTTGGTAGGCAAGGAAACTGAGTTTAGGTGGTTACACAATAGCCTAAGCAGGGGTAAAAACTCATGAATTCACTGCATTTATGTATGAAAGTACATGAAAGTACGTATCAAAGGATAAAAAATAATTATAAAGAAAAATTTTCTGAATTTTATTTAAAACATAATGTCATGCCTTCAAGCAGTTTGATGAAAAAGAAGCCCAAAATTCTATACACTACAAGCCCAAAACTCTAAAAAAAAAAAAAAAAACTGCTCAAAAACAGTAATGTTCTTAGGCTAACCATTCAGAAGTAGGGAACAGATATTATATATAATAAACATATATTAGAGGACAAACAGTATATAAACAAAGACAGATCAGGAAAGTGTTCAACGGGTAAAAATCATTTCCACACAAGGCTGAGAGCTGAAGTTTGATCCCTGGAACCCACAAAAAGCCAGATTTAGTGCTTCATGTCTCTAACTTAGAGCTCCAGTGGTGAGATGGAGACAGACACAGGAGAATGGAGCAGAAGCTGGCTGATCAGCATTTCGCTATGGCAGAAATGATGAGAAATACTGTCATGAAAACAAGGTGGAAAGAGAGAACCAACACCCAAAAGTTATTCTTTTAGTGCTGACCTCTGACCCCAACACTGGAGCATACAAACACCCCCCACACAAACATGCGCAAATAAATCTTTAAAAAAGAAACACACATAAAGAGGACAACTGATTTCTCATTTTTTGCTAAAAACAGTACAGATGAAATTTAAATGGAACATATTTAGGTGCTGGAAGTAAAAAAAAATTTCTAGCTATAAATTTATATGTAGCTCATGAAACTTCCATAACAGAAACTTTCATTAGTTTTCATCTGAAATGACTCATCTCCAATACACTTAATCACAGTAACTATTAAATAAAGTCTTTTCAAGGAAGTGGGCACTAGCACGATTCAATAAAGTGAAAAATGCAATACTGGAAATGGTAACTACATGAATAAAATACCTTTAAAATACAATTGTTTAAACAAAATATTACAGCAGAGTGACCATGCCATGGATTTCAAAAGTAGCTTCAGGACAAAAAATTTAAAAAAAAAAGATATCACAATGCCCACAAAGGGAAAATGGAAATTTACTGTTTCAGATTTTTCTATTATAATATTTTCAAGTTAGTATATCTCTTGACAGGTCACTTCTAGTATATCTCTTGACAGGTCACTGTATTAAGTTAAATATATAAAATAAGCCATAAGCCAACTACAAAACATTTAAAAGGAGAGATGGTTCAGTATGTAAAGTACTTGCTATGCAAGCAGAGGGACAGACATGAGTTCAGATCTTCAAAACCCTTGTAAAAGCTAGCCAAAATAGTGAGCCCTAGTTTCAATGACAGACATTGTCTCCAAAAACAATAATAAAATAAGTGAAACAGTGATAGAAGAAACATACGACATTTACTTCTGGCCACTACACACACACACACACACACACACACATACACACATGCATACACATGTGTAGACATAAGCACATATCTCACATATACCACACAAAGATGTAAGATGAAATTCTAAAAATTTTCCAAATTAATTGAAATAGGAGGGGACAAGACAGAAGCTACAGAGGAGACTAACATCGAGAACATAGGGAATTTTTCTTGTTGAAGGATTTTGTTTTTTCATTCTTTTACTTTTTTAGTGTTGCCTACAAGAATATAGAGAGCTTAAAATATTTTCATCATTAGTCCCAAATCCCAACCCTCTTCTGCTTTCCTCTAACAACCCTTTACTTCCCTTGCCAGACTCTTCTTATTTTCAAATCTTTTCTCTTGTGCAGTCCACTGTGTTTCATCTAGTTTGTCTTTAATGACATATTCCTGACATGATTCATGCTCCATCAGGTACCACAGATCAGTGGGGATACCACTGAGGAAAGCATCCTCCTTTTCATCCCCATCAGCATTAGTCCTCATCAGCCTCTCAGAGAGGGGTGGAGCTTCTTGAGGTCTTTTTGCTTTCTATATGAGATGTTAACAAGACAGTTCCTGTCCAATGCTGGTAAATCAGTTCCTGTCCAATTCTTGTGTAAATACACATATCTTCCATAAAATCTTGTATTATCATAATCCTGTCATTCTGGGAGATAATGTCTAGCCCACCACTGTCCACTTCAGGCTCCGCCTCCTCTTCTGCAGTGTTCCCTGAACCTTGAGATGGAGTGGGGGAGACATATATGTACTGTTTAGGAATAAGCAGTCCATAATCACTTATTTTCTACATTTTGGCAAGTTATGCTTTTCAGTAATAAACACCTTCTGTTGTGGATATTGTAGAGACATGAGTGCTCTTCCATTCTATGTGTATAATAACAGGTACATACAAAGTAGTTTGGTGTATTGTCTCCCCAGCCAAACACTGAGAGTCTGCTCTTCCTCTGGGACATATATTCTTCCCTTTTGTAAGTTCCTTCTCTAGTTTACAATAACAGGAATGCGTTCCACTCTGACAAATGGGCCTTAAGTCCAATCAGAAAACTGTTGACTGTCTCCTTCATATTAAGGCCATTATTACACTGATGGTCACCTATTGCCATGGTGATTGTTATTGCAACTTGCATATTTCACAGATTAATGAGATCTTTGTTTTACTTTCCTAGTAACTTCAATACACTCTCTGGTACTGTGTAGGCTAACCAGCAAGCTTCCAGACCAGTTCCAACTGGTGCTTTATGTCCATGTTCTGTGATCTCACATGTGTTGTATCATCAGTAACCGAGTCTTACTATCGCTTTTTGGAGGACGAGCAAGAGCAAGGACAAAGATAAACAGCTTCTCCCTGTGGAAATCATGAATACCACCGACACTAATGGTCCAAACTTTTTGTTTCTCAGTTTGTTGACTCTGGGGATCAAATGTACGTGTTTCTACACCTAAGCCATAGGAAACAAGCAGAAGGTTGAAGTAGTGTACAAGCACTTGCAGGGTCCCCATCTCCAAAGCACAGCAGAAGAAGGGGCTTTAAAACTACAGCCCCGTGTTCCTCTCATAACTGATTGTAAGATGTTTTTTATGTTAGCCTCAGAATAACCAGGAAGCCAAATTCTATGATATAAGTAAAAAGAATCAAAAGAAAACATACCAATACAGAAAGATATCCAATCACAAAGGAAGAATACATTAGAAGAAGAAAAGGGACAAAGATCAACAAATGCAAAAGAGTTAAGCAGATTGACAGGTATAAGGCCTTACATATCAGTAACAGCTACCAACTTTAATATATTAAAGTGTCCAGTGCAAAGACAAAGAGTATCTGACTGGCATAAAAAAAAAGTGCTGTGCACTATAGGATGCTCCAAGAATGTGGTGGGGGGCACTGGGAGAAAGGGAAGGAGGGGGGAGGGAATGAAAGAGAAAAGGTGGGGAGGGAGCAAGGGAATCCAGGAGGGGTGGAGGGAGGGAGAGGAATGGGGTACTTATCAACTTTGTATAAGTGGAAGAAATAAAAAATTAAATTAAAAAAAGTGCTGTGTTGGAGAGAGTCACTTAGCTTGGAAGGACACTAAATCAAGTATATAGAAAAAGATATCCTTTGAAGATGAAAACCAAGTGATTTTAGACAGAACTGTGTTTATTTCAAACAGAAGAGACAAGGCTAAAAATTGACAGATAAAAACATTAATAAAGAGGGTTTCTAGTTCTTCATTTCAAGTTATCATTACCCTAGTACCAAAAACAAAGACAAGAAAAAAAGAAAACTACAGAATAATATCCATCATTAAGACAGATGCAAAACTGAACAAATTCTAACAAATATAGAGAATCCCACAATACAGAGAAAAGAATTGTGCACCAAAATCAAGTGAGATTTATACCAAGTGTACAAAACTGGTTCAGCATCAGATCAATTGATGTGATCCATCATGTTAATAGGACAACGCAAAAAAATTACTTGACTACATTCAAGTGATTCAGGAAAACTAAAATCCATTAATGATAAAATTTGTAGCAAATTAGACAAAGCAGAAAAGCATCATTTAAAAAAAGGGACTGGGGTCTCCCTGTATCCCGGCGGCACCTAGGCTGCCTTGGGCTTTGGCCTGGGCCACGCCTTGGGACCCCGGGACCCCTTCTCCTTCCCGCATCTGCTTTGTCCGCCCGAACACACCGCCTGCTCCCCGCTCTGCCAGGCCCCCAGGTGAGTCCCTGCCCAGCCTAGCCCAGGTTGCCCCATATCTGGTTTCGGCCTGGGCCACACCCCAGGCCCCAGGCCCCTTTCTCCCTCCTGCCTGCCTGTCCGCCCAACTGGACAGGACGTGCTCCCTTTCCTTCATCCCTGGAGCTTGGGTGGGGCACTAAGCCAAGTCCCAGGTCCAGGGTGAAGAATTCTACCATCAACATCAGCCCCTCTGCCTCTCTGCCCCACCGGGGACCCACGCATGTGGTCTACAGAAGACACACTGCTACTCAGAATTCAATAGAGTCCAAAGAAAACTCAAGCAAAGTTCTAAGAGTCAAAGGCCATACATCTGTAAACCTCTACAATCATCCTATCACATGGGAGAGATTCTTCACATCCAGCCCAAAGATAAGTAAACCTCCTTTTTTTCACCTTGCTGTTCTTTTCTAATATTAATCATTATAGATTAACTTTTCCATAAAGCCACCACAAAAACACAACTCCAGGGATCATACCACTTACCCTCACATATCACCAAGATACTACATCGTAAAAGTGCACTATCATACTAATATTTACTCCTTGTCTACTTGACCTGACTTAATTGATGTACTAACAACCTAACAGCCTCAACTAAGAAAAAACAATAACAAAAGACAAACATACCCAACCCCAAGGCAAGCACTAGTAATAACTGCCCAAGTGTAGGAATACCAACTAAATCCGTCAAAAACACACAGAAACTGAAAAGCCCTAAAAGACAAAACAACAATGCCCAAGTCAAAGTGCAGATCCATGAGAAACAAAATCTCCCACTGAAAGAATTAACCCTTTAATGATGAATTCCAACCAGAACAAATTCACAGAAAACAGCCAAGACCCAAGACAACGACTTTCAAAGCATGATCATTACCATGATTAATACTATGAAAGAGGAAATCCAAGAAGAGTTAAACAACAGAATCAACCACTTTGAACAGGAACACAACAGGCATTTGGAGGATTTGAGAAAAACAGTTCAAGAAACAAAAATAGGCATAGAGCAGTTAAAACAGACTTAAGCAGAGTTTAAAACTGAACTGAAAGACAAGCTATCTTCAACCCAAAGCTCAACAGAGAGTCTCATCAGCAGAACAAATGAGGCAGAAAATAGAATTTCAGATCTTGAAGACAAAGTGGGAGAATTAACCAGCTCAATGGAAGAGATTGTTAAAGCCAAAAAGATACTTGAAAGGAACATTCAAGAGATATGGGACACCCTGAAGAAGCCTAACATGCGCATTCATGGAATACTAGAGCAAAAAATCTCAAAATACCACACCTGAGGAAATTTTTCAAATGATCATCAAGGAAAATTTTCCTCATCTAAAAAAAGAGAGGCCCATCCATATACAAGAGGCATTCCGCACCCCAAACAGCTATGACCAAAACAGAAGCTCGCCATGGCAAATAATAGTTAAAACACTCCACATTCAAGATAAAGAACTGGTGCTGAGAGCTTCAAGGGAGAAAAAACAAGTCACTTTTAAAGGTAAACCTATTAAAATAACAAATGACTTCTCAGTTGAAACAGTAAAAGCAAGAAGAGCTAGGAGAGACATACTTCAAGTATTGAATGAGCAAAATTGTCAACCCAGGCTGATTTACCCTGCAAAACTATCCATCATGATCGAGGGAGAAAGAAAAATCTTCCAGCACAAAGACAACTTGAAGGGATACATGTCCACCAAACCAGGCCTTCAAAAAATGCTAGAAATGATACTCAAGCTTGAAGAAAAAAACAGGCATATCTAGGAGAACAGAAGGGAAGTATAACACCATTAAAAGCAAAGCAATATACTTAAAAAACTACTAAACATAATAAATGTCTGGAAGTAAAAATAGTTTCTCCATTATAACACTAAATGTTAATGGAATTAACTCACCGATCAAGAGACACAGATTACAAACTTGGATTAAAAATCACAATCCATCAATCTGCTGCCTGCAGGAAACCCATCTCACCACAAAAGATAGGCACGCCCTAAAAATAAAAGGCTGGTCAACAATTCTACAAGCAAATGGAAGCAGAAAATAGGCAGGGATAGCCATTATGCTATCGGACAAAGTGGACTTCAAACCAAAAAAAATCATAAGAGACACGGATGGATACTACATTTTAGTCACAGGTACAATTCGCCAGGAAGACTTCACAATACTGAACATATATGCACCCAACACGGCCCCTCCCACATTCATTAAGCAAACACTACAACGTCTAAAGCAAGAAATCAATCCCAAAACGATAATTCTTGGGGATTTCAATACCACCCTCTCAACATGGGATAGATCTACAGGTAAAAACCTTAACAGAGACACTTTGGAGCTTAACCAAACCCTTACTGAAATGGATCTTACAGATCTCTATCGTACTTTTCATCCACACACCAAAGAATACACATTTTTCTCAGCAGCACACGGAACTTTCTCCAAAATAGATCACATATTGGGCTACAAAACGAATCTCCACATATACAGGAATGTTGAAATTCTAGCCTGCATCTTCTCAGACCACCACAGCTTAAAGCTTGAGATCCACAACACAACAACAACAGAAAATACACAAACTCCTGGAAACTTAACACTATGATGCTGAATGAGACTTGTATTCAGGAAGAAATTAAAAAGGAAATTCAAGATTTCCTGAAAGCGAACGATAATGAAAATACAACTTACCAAAATCTCTGGGACACAATGAAAGCTGTTCTAAGAGGTAAGTTCATAGCTCTTAATGCCTACATCAAAAAAATGGAAACATCAGAAATAAATAAATTAACAATGCAGCTTAAAGCTTTAGAGAAACTAGAGCAATCCAATCCCAAAAGCAGTAGAAGGAAGGAGATTAGCAAAATAAGGGGAGAAATCGAGATTAGGAAAACAATAGAGAAAATCAACCAGTCAAAAAGCTGTTTTTTTGAAAAAATCAATAAGATTGATACACCCCTAGCTAAATTAACTAAAATCAAGAGAGAGAAAACCCAAATTAACAAAATTAGAAATGAAAATGGTGTTATCACTACTGATACCCAAGAAATCCAGAGAATTATAACATCATATTTCAAAAACTTATACTCTGTGAAATTTGACAACACAAAAGAGATGGATGAATTCCTAAGTAAACACAACTTACCTAAATGGAATCAGGAAGTTGTGAATTATTTAAATAGTCCTATAACATATGAGGAAATTGAGGAAGTAATCTCAAATCTTCCCACCAAAAAATGTCCTGGACCAGATGGATTGAGCACAGAGTTCTACCATACATTTAAGGAGCTAATAACACCAATACTCCTTAAACTGTTCCACCAAAAAGCAAAGGAAGGAAAACTACCAAGTTCCTTCTATGAAGCTAATATCGTCTTAATCCCAAAACCTAATAAAGATACACTTAAAAAAGAAAACTATAGGCCAATCTCTCTCATGAACACAGATGCAAAGATTCTCAATAAAGTCTTAGCAAATCAGATTCAAAAACATATCAAAAATATCATTCATGGGGATCAAGTAGGCTTTATCCCAGGCACACAAGGTTGGTTCAACATACGCAAATCAATAAATGTAATTCACCATATAAACCAGTCCAACATTCAAGACCACATGATACTCTCAATAGATGCAGAAAAAGCTTTTGACAAGATTCAACAGCCCTTTATAATCAAAACCCTAAAGAAGGTTGGAATAGAAGGAACCTTTATCAAATATAATAAAAGCTGTATACAACAAGCCCACAGCAAGGATTATACTCAATGAGGAAAAACTTGAAGTATTCCCAGTTCGATCAGTAACTAGACAAGGCTGTCCACTCTCACCACTTCTATTCAATATTGTACTTGAAGTCTTAGCTGAAGCCATAAGACAAGAAAAGGACATAAAAGGGATTCGAATCGGCAAGGAAGAAGTAAAATTATCTCTATTTGCAGATGACATGATTCTATACTTGAATGATCCCAAAAACTCCACCAGGAAGCTCCTGGAACTAATACAGAAGTTCAGCAGGGCGGCAGGATACAAAATAAATGTACAAAAATCAGTGGCCTTCCTATATGCCCTGAATGAAAGAAGTGAAAAAGCCCTGAGAGACTCAATCCCATTTACAATAGCCCCTAAAAAGTGAAATACCTTGGTATAAACCTAACCAGAAAGGTAAAAGACCTTTACAATGAAAACTTTAAAACCCTAAAGAAAGAAATAGCAGAAGACACCAGAAGGTGGAAAGACCTCTCATGTTCCTGGATTGACCAAATCAACATCGTAAAAATGACCATCCTACCAAAGGCAATATACAAATTCAACGCTATACCAATTAAAATCCCAAAGCAATTTTTCAAAGAAGTTGACCAAACAATCTCAAAGTTCATATGGAGGCACAAAAGACCCAGGAAAGCAAAGACAATCCTGAGTAACAAAAACACTGCTGGAGGTATCATCATACCAAACCTTAGTCTATACTACAAATCCATAGTTATAAAAACAGCCTGGTACTGGCTGCAAAATAGACACACAGATCAATGGATAAGGGTTGAAGACCCAGATATAAGCCCACAAAATTACAGCTATTTGGTCTTTGACAAAGGGGCCCAAAAAATCCAATGGAAACCAGAACAGTATCTTCAACAAGTGGTGCTGGCAAAACTGGATCTCCACATGCAGAAGATTAGAACTGGATCCATACTTGTCACCATGTACAAGAATGATTTCCAAATAGATCAAGGATCTTGATATAAGGCCAGAGACTATAAAAACCATAGTTGAAAGGATAGGGAACTCCCTTGAGCTGACTGGGCTAGGCCAACAGTTCCTAAACAGACACCCAATGGCACAGTCATTGCTACTAACTCTTAACAGTTGAGATCTTGTGAAATTAAAGAGCTTCTGTTCAGATAAAGAGATTGTAACACAAGCTCAAAGGCAACCCACAGAATGGGAGAAAATCTTCACTAACCACATATCTGATAGAGCTCTACTACCCAGAGTGCACAAAGAACTTAGAAAACTAAACATCAAGGAAACTAATGGCCCAATTAAAAAATGGGCCCTGGAACTTAAAAGAAACTTTACCAGGGATGAAATTAAAATGTCTAACAAATATCTTAAAAAATGCTCACTCTTCCCTGGATATGGTTGGCTATGACATTGATATCATGAAATTCATTAAGACCTCTATTAAGTTCTCCCTTCATGTTTTCCTTCTCTATCCTGCAGAGACTGCTGGCCCTGGGGGAATCTGAGTTAAAAAGCCAGCCTGGAGACATAACAACACCCTGTCTCAAAAACAGCCCCAAAGTCATCAGAAGTCACAGGAGGCTTCTTCCCATCCCTCAATCTTCCTCTGTGCTAGTCCCTTTGTCTGAAATGTCTTATACTCACCCCAGCTGCATGTATCCAAAACTTCGACAGCCTCAACATTTCATTTAGCATGAAAACTACTGTCATAGTCTAGAGACCAGAAAACAGAACTGAAGCAGCACTCTCCTAATCAGTAACACACTGGATTCCCACGTCATAAATTCCCAGAGAGAAGGACTGTAGCTCATGACACTTGCACACACAAATAGATCAAGGTTTTCCTATGATATTGAAGTTGTCCATCCAGCCTAACTCAGCCCAACTACACCGGAGCAAAAAAGACACTGACGAGCAGGTTCCTCATGTGTGGTGTGTGTGTAGATATAGTAGTTCACTAGTATAAGACCTACTTTAAAAGGTTAAATGATGTATCACTAGAATTTGTATTGCAAATACTCCTCCCCAAGTCCCATGTGTTAAAGGCTTGTTCCCCAGTGTGGCACTATTGAGAACTGGTAGAAACATTACGTGTGCCTGTTGCAGTTCACCTGCATGGCTGCTGATAAATGACCATCAAACAGCTTAACAAGGGGTTTATTATCTCTTACAATTATCTAGTTACAGTTCTCAGTCCAGCTTGACAAGTGATCTCATGCCAACATCAACGCCGAGGAAACTGGCCATACCATCTCTACATAACAGCTGAGAGAAGGTCGATCCTTACTTGCTAGACCAGCATGTCTGGCCAAGTGCACAAAAGGATGCCAAGCCAACTCTGTCAACCAGATGTCTGTATTTTTTTCCAGGGCTTTGTCCCACCCACAATGGGCTGGGCCTTCCACATCAGTTAGACAATTTCCTGGAGGTTTGCTCTGGGCTTAACTGAACCACTAATTCTCTACAAATGTGCCCAGAGCTCAAACCCTCAACTGTCAAGTTGACACCTGTACCTAACTATGATAATGTCTAATGGGAAGTTTCACATCACTGGAGATACATCATTGGTTGTGTGATCTCTTCTGGGGAGACTTAAGCAAACATCTGTTCACCACAGATAAAGCATTGATGAAAGACCAAAGAAATGACTCCACAACACTAGCGTAGTGAACCAGTGAGTTTACCAGAGTTTCTTATAGACAATGGGCATGTGTGGCTTATAGGAGCACAGATGACTAAAAGGCATCTTCACCAATGGCCCATCCAAACTGAGCTAAGGATTTACGAATGTTGCATCCATGGAGCTCCCAGAACAATTTCAGGGACTCAGTCTTCCCTCCCCAGACATTCGATGTTACAGCTTATATGCCCTTGGAGAGGGGCCTTGGGAACCATGCAAATTTCATCTACTTCCATAGTCATGAGCCGCCCTCTTCCCTCTGGGGGGGGGGGGAGGAATACAAGGATTGTGGGACCTAGCTCTCTTTCTTTTCTGATTCCTGGCCATCAGACAAACACCTCTGTTTGCTATGGGCTCACTCAGCACAAGGATAACCAGAGAAGGACTGAAGCCTCTGAATCCTTGAGCTAAATAAATATTTTCTCTTTATAAGTTGATTACCCTATACCTAATTAACATTTTTTTACTTTATTTTAAGCGTGTGTGTGTGTGTGTGTGTGTGTGTGTGTGTGTGTGTGTATCAGAAGGCAATATATGTCCCTGTAGAGGACTAAGAGTGAGTTTTGGAATCCTCTTGGATTGCTTTTGCCTCCTTTTTGTTTAACTCAGTTATTTCCCAGGCTCCATCCACCAGGGCCAAAAATACAAGCTGCTGCCCTTTCTACATGGTGTTTTTTATATTTATTCAATTGTGTGTGTGCGTGTGTGTGTGTGTGTGTGCATGTGTGTGGAGAACCACGGGCAAATTCGGGAACCACCATGGACACCTCTACCTCCACCTTGTTTACTCTGCCCCGGGAATCACAGGCTCCGCCCTACCAGGACCAGAAATGCAGGCAGCTCCTGCTTCTGCCCGGTGTCTACACGTGGGGTCTAGAATCCGAACTCAGGACCTTCTGCCTCCAAGGCAGAGGCTTAACCCTTGAGCCACCTCTCCAGCCCCTACATGGTGTTTTTTAAATGGGACCTGGGATCTGAACTCAGAACCCTCTGCTTGTGAGGCAGAGTCTTAGCCCCTGAGCCATAATGTTTCTTTGTCAGTAAAACATTTATAGGTTTTCCCTTTTGTGTGTACATATGTAGCATGTGCACATGTCTATGTAGGTATACACACTCATGCATGTGTGCAGAGGCCAGGGGAGGATATTAGGTGTCCTGTTCTGGCACTATCTTACTCCCTTGAGACACAGCCTCTCCTGGAACCTGGAGCTAGGTTGGCTGCCAGCAAGTTCCAGCCTGTCTCCTGTCTCCACCTGCTGTATCCAGGCTGCAATTACAGGACCTAAAATCACACCCAGCCTCTTACATGGTTTCTGGGGTGCTGAACTCAGGTCCTCATGTTTACACAGTAAGCGCTCATACCCACTGAGCCATCTTCCCAATCTGGGTTTTATTAACTGAGCATTTTTAAGGATCTAAAATAAAGACTTGAATGCAATGCTGATTTTTAAATTTATAGAATTTCATCCGTGACAGTCCCAAGTCAAGCTAGCTGTGCCATCCCTTCACTGCCAACCTTGCTTCCGCTACTGGACTCATCATACACCTGTGGGTGCTGACTATTTAGATACATACCTTACTCTCTAAATAGATTGAATGACAGGTTAAGAAGCTACATAGCAACTGCTAAGGAACTTGCCTGAAATACAAAGTTCAGAATAAGCAGCTTTTTACGACAGAATCAGCCTCCCAGAAAATTCCAATTGGCTCCACACTGGTCTCCCACCTAACACCTACTTACAAGTCAACAGCCAGAGGAAGCCTATACAGGCTGGCAGTCTCAGCGCTCTGTGAAAGCTCCCAGTGGCTCCCACATTCAGTCCTTATGACTGCCTGCACCATCCTGCAAAACTAGCACCTGACAGATCTCATTAGGAAAGTCACCCTTTATCTGAGGCAACTTCCAATGTCTGCTGCTCCTCCAACACAGCTGGAACGTCTCTGCTGCAGAATCTTTGCTAATGTTCTTCCCTCTGTCTGGAACAAGCTTGCCCTAGACATTTCAAAGGGTCGGACACTTAGAGTCCTAGTGCCTTGACTTGGAGGGTAGGAAGCCTGAACTGAGAGCCTCTGCAGGTTTACAGCACTGTTCTTCTGGTGCGCACACTGCCCTCTGGCGTTCAGTCAAGTCCCAGCAAATAAAGCACCTGGGTCTCAATTGCTGCAGTGGGTTGTCACCTGGTTTCATTCTAAGTGGTGGAACTGTGGTAGCAAAGAAGCAGCCAGACGGTGTGGATCCAAGGGTTTCACAGCAAATAATGCAAATGAAGCGGCGTGCTAAATGAAGCCACAGTGCCCTAACCATAAAAGGTACCGAATTCTTTAAAAAAATAAATAATAAATAAATGGAAGCCACAGAAGGTGGCTGAGAAGGTAAAGCATTTGCTGTACAAGTGTGAGGACTAGAATTCTGATGCCCAGATCACATGTAAACATCGGGATACAATGATATAAGCCTCTGTAGCTCCTGCACACTTTTGGGAAACTGTAAGTAGAGACCCGAGCATTTCCGAGAGATCGTGGCCACTAGTCTCTGTTCAACAAAGGCAAGGAAGGGCAGGAGTAACAGCGGAGGTTATCTTGTACAGACTAGAGCGCCATGGTCACTTGGGCCTGTACTCATATGTTATACACATGCATGCACACAAAATAATCAAAATAAAGATATGAAATGGAGCCAGTGAGGTGGTTCAGCAGGTAAAGTACAAGCTTGCAAACCTGGAGACATGAGTCACAGGGAGGCAGGAGAAAACAGACTTCCTGAAACTTATTGTCTGACCTCCACATGCATGTTGTGTGTGTGTTTCCTCCCTTCCCTCCTCTCTCTCTCTCTCTCTTTCTCTCTGTCTTTCCCTCTCTATCATTTCTCATGAAGATATATTTAAAAAAGACAACAGAAGAGGAAGAATAAGATATGCACCAGAGATACAATTAATTGTAGTGATGACCTTTACCAGAAACTTTTTTTAATATGAAAGTTCTATGAGAATATCAAAGTAAATTCAAACGCTGCATTTTGGTTGAAAGTAGCACTTCTGGTTAATTTTGCTGCAGTGCTCATCCTCCAGAGACACGCAGTAAAATACTGGTTTTTGAAATGGCAGAATATGAAATACTCTTCAGGAAATCTGTGCATGGTGTGGTGGTGAGAGGAAAGACCACTGAGCAAGGTGAGAGTACAAAGGGGTCAGTGTTGGTGCCTGGTGCTGACTCTCCTCTACATTTGCATCAACACAGTAAAAGCTTCTAGAAAGGCAGAAAGTGCACAGAGATAGGAAAATAAATACTGTTTTTTCATTTGATACAGTTCTATGTCATTTCAGGTGTTATGCTCTATATGTATGTGTGAATTCTGTCATTTAAATGTGTTATTAATAAACTGATGCTGTAGAAACTTTTAGTTGGCAAAAATTAGTAAACTTTTTTCCAATATAAACCTGAATAGCATAAACTTTTTGAAATTTGAAATTTTTTGTTGGCATACAAAGCAACAGAACTCACTGTGACATTTTTATACATGTCTGCCATTACACTTGTGGATATATATTCTCCATGCCCTCTTCATTCCCCTGTTTGCCTCTGCAGGTCCCTGAAAACACCATCCCTTCTTCTATCAAGTCAGAAATACACATATGTGTGATAATATTTATGGGTTGGCAACATCATTTTATCAACAGTGTTCATTTTCTGCTTGTTTCTGTTGATGTTGCATTTTTCCACCATAATTTTGTGTTCCATAGAATAAATTAGTGATTAAATGTTGTTTATAATTGAATTTATTCTTAATTCCACCATTTTATCATCTTTTTCTAAAATTTCATTTCAGTTTGGATATAAAAAACAGAAAATGTTTATATAGTTACACGTACACAAAAATTAAATGTTTACAATTTTATAAAGTACTATGCAGCTAGCCTAATCTTTTATTTTTATGACTAACATATGTTCCTGCCATGGTTTGAAATGTGTCCCTCACAGTCTCATATGTTTGGGAAGGTCATGGTACCTTGAGAGGTGGCCCCTTGCTGGAGGAAGTGATCAAAAAGGAGGGCGCCTTGAGGTGGATTAGTCCCACGCTACCTCCAGAAGGAGTCTGCCTTTGCAGCAAACAGTCTTACAGCTCTCAGCCTCATGAATGGGTATGATGTAGCCTGTCTCCAGCTTCAGGTAGCAGCCAGCCATCCCATCTCCACCATAAAAGACTGTATCTCCCCTCTGGAACCATAAGCTGAATAAATCTTTCTTCCTCCCTTAAGTTGATTGACTTTGGGTGTTCTCTCACAGCAATAAATAGGAATAACTATTACGGAAATTGGTAATGAGAGTGGGGTATTGCTATGAGATTAAGAGCATGTGGTACCACAACATGAAGCTGTTGTGAAGCTGAGAGAAATTGGTGCCCAGCAGTATGGCCAATGCTGTGATGTGGCTAGTGTGACTTTAGAACTGTTTAATAGGAGAAATATGGAGAACTTTGGGACTTTGTGCTGGGAAAGTCTTTGTGTCTTGGCAATGGGGCCAAATGGGCTTTTCTCATGAAAACTCCAAAGAGAGCAATGCTATGAGAGACTCAGGCAGTGGAAGCCCAGCTTGTGATGGTCCAGAGGGGAACAGAGACTGTGTTTGCAACTGTACGAGTAGCAAATCGAGCCATGTGTTGGTGGAGAGTTTAGTGAAGGTTTGTCCTCATCCCGAAAGTTTGCCTGAAGTTAAATTGGAGCACTTGGCAGAGGAAATTTCAAAGCAATATAGTCATGACACTGTGATGTGGCTACTTCTTAGTTGTCTTCATAGTTATGAAAAAGAACAATGAATCAGGCAGGAAGAAGCAATAACTGTAACATCTGATGAAGAAAAATACAATAGCAAACTTAAAAGTTGAACCAGGAAGAAGCAGAGAACAAAATGGCTGTTAAAGAGATTAGCTCCATTAGTAAATCAAATCCCCCAGAAACAAACAAAAAAGGTATAAAACAGAAAGTGTCTTCTAAAACTTTCATATCCAATATAAAAGTATGTAAATTTTTCTTAGTGCTCTCTTGGGCAGAAAATTACTAAGAAATTACTAACTGGTAGCCTAAAGGTTTGTAGGCAAGAGTAATAGAAGGGAAATCATGACCCACAAAGATCTCAAAATTCTGTGTGCTCTACGAGCAGAAGCAGAGGTATAAAATCCAAAATAACATTACTTCTCTATTTCATTATGTACTTGTTCTAATGGGATTACACACAATTACTGAATACTGAATAAATGTTGGTAAGCTATGAATTAACCAGAGGTACACTTTCAGCTTCATGAAGCCCAATACACACTGAGAATCTCGGAGCAATTCTAGAAAAGGCCAAGAATACCAGCAAGCCTGCTTCAGGCTCTTTGGCTGGTCCTTGCTGGGCTGAGGATCTCATTCTCACAGCAGCACAGAGTTCATGAAACAAAATAAATTCACCTTTTCACTTATTGTTGAGAGAACTGTCATGGCAGACCTCTGTTCTATATAGCACCATCTGTAACTGAAAGATTCAAAATGGTAATTTAGGGGTTAGGGAGATGGCTCAGTGAATAAAGACTTGGGGCACAAGTGCCAGGAGTGTGAATCTCAGAACCCTTAATGTAAAAAGCCAGGCAACATGGAGGCCACCTGTAATCACTTCATTGTAGAGGCAAAGATGGGAGATCTCTGGGGCAACCTAGCCAGCTAGAATCCCTGGAATCGGAAGCCCAGATCCATGAGAGGCCCTGCCTCGATATATAGAATGGAGGGATCAAAGAAGATACCCTGACAGGAACTTCGGGCCTCCACATGCACACATACACATGTGACACAACACATATGCAAAAAAATGATCATTTTTGCTGTGTGGTGGTATAAACCTGTTATCTCATTACTCAAGAGATTAAATCATGAGGATCAGGAATCCAAAATTATCCTTGACTATACAGTAAATTCAAGGCAATTTTAGGCTACAGGAGAACCTGTCTCAAAAAAAACAAAGAAACAAATGAATAAATAAATAATTCATTGAAATTTAAGTATATCAGTTTACATATGGCTTTGATTTGATACTCAAGTGACTCCTAATATGGCATGGTATTTCCAACTGTTAGTAAAGAAGAAAAAAAAGTCTTTTGATCTGTACCTGGTAATATCTTCTCCCTCTACTGTCCCTGAAGTGATCCTTGAAATCAAAGAAACAGTCCTAGATCCTGTATAAAATGGAGAAAGCAAGCTGAGTATTTATTTTCTGATAAGATCCTAATTGTATTATGTAACTTCATTATCCAAAAGAAAATTAGTCACAATTTGAACCTGAATTAAAAGGTCAAGAAAGCACTGACAAGCCTATAATAAATTCTTTAAATTATGTTCAGTATAAAGTCCTTTTGTGTGGCGGAGAGAAGGACCTAGAGGAGAGTTTGGCATGCACATTAAAGGATGCTCCAGGGATGGGAGGGGGAGGCACTGGAGGATGGGGAGGGAAGGGGGACGGGAGGGGGGCATTTATAGTCATGACACTGTGAATCTGGTTTGAATATGTTAGCAATTAAAACTGTAATGATAATTAGTTACATCTACCATTTTCTTTCTTTCTTTCTTTCTTTCTTTCTTTCTTTCTTTCTTTCTTTTTCTTTTTTATTTCCACTCATATAATCTTAACAGGTACATGGGTCCCTTCCCTCCCCCCACCCCCCACCCCCTGTGCCCCCCTCCCATCCCCCTTCCCTCCCCATCCTCCAGTGCCTCCCCCTCCCATCCCCAGAGCATCCTTTAATGAGCATGCCAAACTTTCTTCTGAGTCCTCCTCTCTGATGAGGTGCAAGGACCCTGTGGCATTTCCCAGAACCCTTTCCTGTGTTCCCTTTAAGCATAGGAACACTACTGTGGCTGTCAATCCCTTCCTGCCAAGGATCCTAGTGCCTTTAGCAAACGCTAGACTTTATGGGGTCAATAGTGTGTTGGACATTGCGCAAGGCATGCAAAGTCCAAATATGATTGCTTCAGCCCTAACTTGTGTGGAGTATCTTGCAAATCATTGTTCCTCCCATCCTTTTGCTCTTACACTCTTACCGCCCCCTCTTCTGCAAATTTCCCTGAGCTTCAGGATGGGGAGAGATTAGGCTGGCCTAGTTCCAGGTGGTTGATATAGAGTCTCTGATGTTCTGGATTATGGTTTGTTGATTTATTTTTTTTTTCAGTTTTGTTGCTCCTGCAATGCCCTTCACTCCATCCTGATGGGTATTGGATATCACCCCCTGGCCAGAGATAAAAACCTGTTAAACTAGAGTCTTGTTATAAGAGTATATTCAAAGGTACATCTACCATTTTCTTAAGGAATTTATCTTTTCTATCAAAAAGTGTTCACAGGGCTGGGAAGATGGCTCAGTGGATAAGGTACTTGCCCTTGCAAGTGGAAGGAATGGACTTCAGATCTCCAGAACCCAAGAATAAAACTAGTAAGCACAGAAACCTCCTTCAACTCCAGCCCTTGAAAGGCAAAGACAGGAAATTTCTAGGGCAAGCTGATTATCTAGCCTAGCCAATTGGTGAGCTCTGAGTTCAAAGAGACTTTGCCTTACTAATAAAAGTGGACAGTTACCAAAAATATCACCCAATATCAGCTTCAAGGCTTCACAAGTTCACACAAATGTCAACATGGATATATACATGCACCTCCGCCCTACAAACACACACACACACACACACACACACACACACACACGCACGCACAGACAAGCAAAATGATAAAACTGAAAGGTGTCAATAATAGCAAGCAGTCTTCATTTTTTGACATTCTGAAGCATCTTGTAATGCTGTGAATGCTTTTATTAGAAAGCACAGATACAATACACAGATGACACAATATCAAATACAAAGCAGGAAATACAAAGATTCTCTATAACACAGAGAAAAGGCAGCAGGACTTGAAGTACAGGCTCCCCAGAATCAGAGACCAAGTGGAGGGTTATCATACCCTTGCCCCCAGCATACTAGGATCAGGTATGCAGTCAGTTGTTCTATACCTTGAATCCCCAGTGGGTGTGTAGGGAATTCTGTTAATGAGTAGACAAAATATCATTGTTTCTTTTTAACTTTTCTTATTATCAGGTTTCTAGCTTTTTTTATTCTTCTAGTTTTACAGACATATTGAGTATTTATCTCTGCTTCCCTCCATTCCCCTCCCTTCCCTTCATCAATCCATCCTGTTCCCTCCCATCTTCCTGCCTGGCCGCAGGGTTTCCCCTGGCTTGTTTACTCTTGTGGGGGTTCAGGTCTCTGTGGAATAACAAATTGGCTCTCTTTGAGTCACCCTACTAATTGGCATTTCCCTTCACTCATCCAACTTTAGTCCCCAAGGTATCCACTGTATGTTCTTATCTCTCTTGAGTTCCTCAAGAGAGCATGTTGGCAAGTCAATCATTATGCAGTTCTGGTAAAGACAAGTCTCACTGTAATGAGTTCCTAGATGTAGCAGTACTGCCTTGAAATGGAGTGTCTTGTCCAACAGTGGACCTTTCCATATTTAGGGTCTTACAATCTCACCATTCCCTGTTCCTTGAGGTTCCCTAAGCTTTAGGATTGAGAGAGATTAGGTTGGCTTGATTCTGGGTAAACCTTGCCCGGTTGCTGGTACTCTGAATTTATGGCTGGCCATTGTTGTCTACTTCACTGCTCCTCTGCTGACTGAGGCTGCATCCTATCAGGGTGTTGAGATCCTCTACCTCTGTTGTAGAAGAAGATTTCTAGGCTGAGTGCATAAATGCATTCTTTTGATGGTCATCAAAAACCATCAGAAACTGGGGCTGGAGAGGTGGCTCAGGGGTTAAGCCTCCGCCTTGCAGGTGGAAGGTCCTGAGTTCGGATCCCAGATCCCACATATAGACGCCAGGCGGAAGCGGGGGCGGCCTGCGCTTCTGGTCCTGGTAGGGCAGAGCCTGTGAATCCCGGGGCAGAAAGAGGTGGAGGCGTCCATGGTGGTTCACAAATTCGTCCATGGTTCTACACATACACAGACACACACACACAGACACGCACGTGTGCACATACACACGCATATGCACACAGTTGAATAAATAATAATAATAAAAAAAATTTCAAAAAAAAAAAAACATCAGAAACTGTATACCACAGAGAAAGCAAATTTAGCACTAGCATGCAAGCATTTATCTCTCTGCTTTCTGACTTTGGATACAATATGATCTGCTGCTTCATGGGACTCTTAGAGGTCAGCACCATTTTATACAAAGATCTCAGAAGGAGGCAAATCATGCACAAATTCTCAAAACTCACCTCTGTTAAAATTTGTTGACTCTGAGGAAGGGCAGAACATCGGATTGTTTTGAGAATAAAACTATTGGCTCCTATACCTGCTCTTTTTCTGGTCCCAATTCTCAATGTCTTTCTTCATGCTACTTTGTTTCTATAGTTTTTATGTTTCTCTCTCTGTGTGTGTGTGTCTCTCTCTCCCTTCTGTTCTTCTCCCTCCATTATTTCCTTTCCTCTCTGACAATAAACATTCTTTGTACAACAAAAGCTAAGTCAGATAAGTCCTTGTAGTCACTGTCTCTGAGAGACCAGTCTAGCTTCAAACTTTTGATCCTCATCCTCCCAAGTACTAGGATTGGAAGAGGGCACCATACTTGCCTTGCTCTTCTTCCAAAGCAAATCATCACATCACTTCCTTCAAGTGGCTGTCACCTTTGTAATCATGTCTAAGATCAGTCTTCCCTGAGTTCCCCCAAGATTCAGCCACATCCTCCTGTTTCCTCACAGGACCAGCTGCCAACACACTAACCACTTTGTACTGTGATCATGTGTCACACTTCAATCCATGTGACAGTCCCTGCCCATCTTGTTGAACTAAAATGAAAAACATGGAGCACAGGACAAGGTCAGGTAAGAAGAATCTAGAGTTTCTCTAGCCACATGCATCCGTGCAATGCAGTATCCACAATACAGCTATAACTAGAAGGCAGCTGAAAACTAGGGTTCTGAGGACAGAGTTGAAAGAGTGTAATAGTGAAAGATAATAAACTTTAAAGAATTAAAGTAGACTTGATTTTCATGTGTATTTCATCTTCACCCAGGACTGCAGTAAAATGTGTACTCTAAGATACACAAACTAATACATGGGTGTGTAGCTTAGAGGTTTAGAGAGCATCCAATAGTCGACTGAATGTCAGAAGTTGAGAGTAAACAGAATGCTTGATCAGCTGAGCACATCTGCAGGCAGTACTGTGTCTGTGGCCATGGCAACTGGTCCAAAGGGAGCGCTGGCATCCATAGCTGCAGCCACTCCTGGGCCACTGGCTGGCCATAACGAAATGCGTGGGAAAATTCCTTTCCCAGTGACCCATCTTTTTTTTTTTAAGTTAAATCCTTAGGTAGATTAGTTTACTGTTTGTGGTTACTGAGGACCATTGGCTGTACAGGGGTTCAAACACCATGTTGACTTGCATTTTAAGTTGTCTCCCACCTTTAAAATTCTAATAACACTTACTTTGCAGCTCTCAATGTAGGCTTATATACATATAAAATATCTGTGTAGTAAGTTTCTAATTTTTTGTGCTTATACCACGATTATACATTGGAAATATTCTATACTCTGTCTCATACTCTAAAGGTCAGTTGAACATGGGTACACTCACAACAGTGACCCACCTTTAGGGAAGGGAAGAACCTTATTAAAGTTTGACATAGGGCAGGTATGTGTGTGACTATGTCATTCCATAGTTACTCATGAGCACTTTGAAAGCAAAAATGATATGCTACTACTGCTATCATTCTTTTTAATTTGTGAAGCCCTCTACACTTCCTTTATGGATTCCTAGAATGTCATGAAGGGACACATTTATTTCTTCAATTGGCATTTGCAGTTTAAATGCTATAAACAATCATTAATTTTCCAAGCTTGATAGCCATGGCCTAGTCTTCCACTCTTTGAACACCCTGCCCCACCATCAAGTAGCTCTACATGTTCTGTGGTTTCCAATGTGGGGATATACTACCAGTGATTCTCTGCAAGGTTGATTTTTCTCTACTAAGATTATACTAACTTGGAAATGTCTTTTTACTATAACTTTGGTTGATAGTTCTATTGATTATTTCATCATATTTTTGAGCTTGTGATGAACATGATTTATAATATATATTGATCTATGTCCATGTAGCTACCTATGGATATACCTATCTATATAGACATCTACAGATACAAATATCAATACAGCCACATACAGATAGGCTTTAGGCCTATCTGCATCTATCTATATATGGACATATACATACATATATATACACATATATATATAAGATATAAATATATGCACCAGTTATTCTTCCTCTGTTTCTATGAGACAACATCCAACCAAAATCAAGCAACTTAATGGAAGAAAGGGAGATTTACTGACCTTTGGTTCCAGAGGGGAGACACAGTCCTGTACAACAAAAAAGGGCATGGCAGACAGCAGAAACTGGAGAAAAGTTAAGTCACTACAGATATCATGGAGGCTGAGAGCAGACTAACTAACTCAAGCAGGACAGAGCTTCCTCCAGTAAGGCTCCATCTCCTAAAGGTACCATGACCTTCCCAAACAACTATTCAAACACATGAATCTGTGGGGGACAACTCACATTTCATGACAATATATAATTTTTAAGCACTTCAGGGAAGAAACCAAAAACATGCAGAAATATTTAGTACATCACATAATCCATTTCATGAGGTCAGGTTTTGGCAAGCTGATATAACATGCTCACTCAGAGCAAGGGAGAGAGATATACACACCTTTGCATCAAAGACTTTCCATAAATTATGGAAAGAAGAAAAGCCCTACAAATCTTGCAGAACTGTATTAATTTACTGGCTCCATTACATTGAATCCTAAGTCACTTTCTAAATTCTTCCTGTAAGACTATGAAATTAAAGAGACACACACCACTTGATTCAGTCTGGGAAAACTGTCGACTTTGAATAAATGATTCACAGGTGACAATAGTTGCAGCCTGAGATTCTGAATGAGCTTTCCTACATAAAGCCACCTCACCTGGCACTCATTACAAAGAACAACAGGCAACAATGTGCAGTGTGCTGAATTTTCCACCAGTTCATAGATATTTTAGGTTTGGGACATTTAAATGAAGAAGAAAGAACATTGGCAGAACACTGGAAAACCTGGGGCTTTAGGTATGTATAGATAGATGGATGGATGGATGGATGGATGGATGGATGGATGGATGGATGGATAGATAGATAGATAGATAGATAGATAGATAGATAGATAGATAGATAGATAGATAGATAGACAGAGCAAATAACAACCTAGTGCATGTCCCAGCTCAGTCACTGATCAAATTAAATGACCATTGTCTCTGAATGTCAGTTTCTTCACGATGTATAGTACAGAACATCAAATCCAACTTCACGAATCCCATAGTTTGAAAGTCCATATACTCCAAATACATATAGTTGTCATATTGTTTAATCAAACAGTAGATATTTTATGCCAACAGGTCTAGTAGAATAATTTCATTGTAAGTATTCAAGCAGCTCAAAATTCCAAATAAAATCTAAATTGCAAAGAATATTATGTACCTCAATTTTTTAGGCTTTCATTCTGCTAAACAAGATACTTTGTTGATGACACATATTATCAACATGTAGCTATGTCTGAATACCTACACTCACGTCTGTTTGCTTCCTTTCTTTTCACACAACTAGATTGCCTCATGTCAGCTCTGTGTTACCCAGCCTCTCAAGGTCCCCTGACACTATGAGCTACTAATGTTGGTGACCAGAGACCAGCATAGCTACATACTACGTTTTAATTTTGAAAGATTTAGAAAGACTTCTCCTTTGTTTAAACTGGAGAGAAACAACCAATACTTACCTTACAAAACAAAAATGGTGCTAAAATTAAAATGAATAAGGACTTTGCTTAAGATCCCTATCTAATGGAACTTGTGACTATCTTTCTTTTTTTAAACAGATGTTCCTTTTTCCCCTGTGATCTTATTCCACTACCATCACATCTTGTGTTTTACAACTTGCAAAATAATACGAGGACATTATTTCAAAGATACAGGAAATAATAAAATGACCATTAATATATACACAACCAGCATAAGCATTAAATATTGCCCAGATGTGTTTGGTCATTGGTCCCATTTTTGGTTCTGATTTCTTACCTTTACAGTTTTGCCAAAAAAAAAAAAAGCATAGATACAAGATATGATGGTGAATATTAAGTTGGCAGGCTCTATAATCTCCAATAAGATAAGCCTTTGGCCAAGCCTGTGAGGGATTGTCTTCACTGGGTTAGATTACCCTAATTAGGGTAACTGAGGTGGGGAGACCCTCTCTATAGTGAGTGGCACAATTCTCTGGGTTTGTGTCCTGGATGGCATAAGGAGAAAAAGCCACATGAGCACGATGCTGTTCTCTGCTTCTTGACTGTGGATCTGTGACCAGCTGCCTCCTTAAACTCCTGCCACCATGACTTACCAACTATGATGGACTTAAACCCGTGAATTGTGAGCCAAAATAAACCTTTTCTGTTGGGCCCACCTAGGGATAACAGTCTGGGAGGGAGTGAGCAGGGCATGGCTTAGCACATGGGACCAAAGATGGCGCTGGGAGGTAGTGTCCTAGGTGTAACCCTGATCACATTACAGAGAGCCCTAATTGGCTTATAGGAGCCAACATAGATTTATGTTTAGTCTGACCTATGCAGCCTGTGTGCTGTACTGGCCATCAAGGTAATTGGCTGCCTGTTTCGCGTGCTTTGATTCTTTGTTGATGATTCTAAGCTGATTTGTTACCCCCAACAGACGGAGATCTTGCTCTGACAAACTCCTCTGGAGGGCTGAGACGGAGGTGCGGGCAGGTCAGGCTTTACTTATTTTCATCATCACAGCCAGCAGCTGTGTGTTTGAGTGAGTGAATGAGTGAGTGAAGGAGTCTCACCTTGTCAGACTCCCTGCTGTGTCCGGAGTCCCCTGGATTTGGGTGAGGGGGTAAAGGGCCTGCAGCACGTTCACCTTTCTCTACCCCAATGGCCTGGAACCATCACAGTGTGTGCCTGGGAAAATCAGCCCAGCATTTTCTATATGAAGGGTTTTGTTAGGTATTTTGTCTCAGCAACATGTAACTGACACAGAAGACATATAGCAAAATTAGTTTAAATTCAAACAAATGAAATGACATTGCTTGTATTTTTCTGAAATTTGCTTTTGGTTCAGTGTTTAGCTTGTAGAATTCGTTATGCTTGTCTGTGCTTTTTCTCATTGCTCTATAAAATTCTATCATGTGTGCATTCTACTTCATTAGATTGAATTGTAATTCGTTTTTGTTATTAAAAAATCAGTTACTATTTTCTTATACAAGAATCCTACATAGAGAGTTAGATTTATCTCTAGAGTACACAATCCAGTATCACAATCATTGTGTTAAAATGGCATGGTCAGTTTAGCTGAGACGAAATTTCTATCCCTATGAAGTGTTAAAGGCTCAGGTAGGTTCATGTTCTCAAACTGTTAATATCATACCTTTTTCTTTAGTTGGGAAACAGTTTATAAAACTGTTATAAAAACAGTTAAAAACTGAATTAAGTAATGAAAGGAAATAGTATTTCAGCAACTAATAAATGTTAGGAAGAAGTAAATCAGGCAAACTAGTTAAGGGTTTGTGAGGGGCTCCTTGGAAGATGGTCTCTCAAGACACTGAGTGGAGAGGTGAATAGTAAGATGGGAAGAGTGAGCAACCATCTGAGGAAGGAGACTGCAGATACAGGGTGTGGCCCTGGCTCTTAAAAGAAGCAAGCACGCTTTCTTCCCCAGGATTGGGAGGAAGCACACACAATCCTGACTTTGCACAGTTCCAGTGTAGACAGATTTAAGGTAACCACACCAGCCCCCACTACATACTTCTGATTTTAGACACCCACTTTGTTAACTATAACATAAATAGTATAAGCTTTATTGCTGGCTTTCAGGCCACAAACCCTGACGGATGTAAATAACTGACAAGCAAGGTGATTAGTGACTGGATTAGTTTCCTAGAACTGAATACTTAAGTGCAAAATTCTGGGCTGCTTGAAAGAAGCAAATATATCGCCTCACAATGAAGAAGGTAAGCCAAAAAGCCTAGGTTCTGGCAGATTCAGGATAACTCTGAGGGATCTTTTGATTTGTAAATGAAGAGTTCCAGTCAGGAGACCTTCTTCTTGCATCCTCACATCAACATCTTCCTGTGCTAATCTGTCTAGGTTCTGAGTTGCCTTTTTGAAAGGACACCTGCCTATTCTAATGGATTTATTTAATCTTGGTAACCTCTGTAAATATCTTATTTCCAGATCTTCTGAGATGCTGGAGATTTAGATTACAGATACAGATTATTCGTTCCTGTTTTCCTCATCCCCCTCCCTCCCATCCTCTCCCTTCCCTTTATCAACCCCTCCACTCCCTCCCACCCTCCTACCTGTGTGCTTCTATGGACCCCAGGGTTCCCTCTAGCTTATCTATTCTTGTGGGGATACAGGCCTCTGTGGCATATCAAGTTGCCTTTCTTCAGGTCATCCCACTTGAGTTCCTAGGTAGTTTATGGGAACATATTTATATGTCATTTTGCAGATCTGGGAAAGACAAGTCTCATGGGAATATCTTGTCCAGGAGTGAACCTTTCCATCTTTAGCTTCTTACAATCTCACCACCCCCTTTTCTGCGAGGTTCCCAGAGCCTTAGGATGGAGAGAGATTAGGGTGGCCTGATTCTGGGTAAGCCTTGCTGAGTCTCTGGCACTCTGCATTCTGGTGGCCACTGCCATCCATTTCACTGCTCTTCTACTGGCTTAGGTTATATTCTGTCAGAGTGTTGCGATCCTCTACCTGTTTTAGAAGACTTGTAGGCTGAATGTTAAGTGTTCTTCCAATATATGGGTATAATAACAACTACTCACAGAGCAATTTGATATACTGTCTTTCTACCATAAATTCATTGGCTGTTTTTCCTATTGAGCTATTTCCTTCCCCTATTTTTAGGTTCTTGTTCCAGTTTACAGTAACAGGAATGTGTACCATTCTGACAAGCAGGTCTTGAGTTCAATCAGAAAGCTGCTGGTTGTCTCCTTGGTGCTCATGCAACTATTACGCCAGTGGTCACCTGTTGCCATGGTGATTTTTTATTGAAACTTACAGGTTTCATCCATTGATGGGGCTTGTGATTATTTCTATCCCCAGTAGCTTCTACAGTATTCTTTAGTACTGTGTAAGCTACCCACCAAGGAGGAAGTTCTCAGACCAGTTCCAGTTGATATATTTTGCCTACGTTCTGTGGTCCATATGTGGTGTATCTTCAGTAATAAGGTCTTACTGAAAGTTTTGGGAGAGTAACAAAGAGCAAAGGCAAAAGCCCATAATGTTCGGGGGGCCTTTAAGACCTCTGTAACCAATACTTTATCAGGAAGTGTCACATTTCTGTTACTTCTAGTATAAATTTGTTAATGGGTTCTAAGTTGATCAGATCAGGGCTTTTTTCTTTTCATTTTCCTCACTCTGTGCTCCTCTGCATACGGACTTCCCATTAGTGTGTATGTTGATGGGGTACATGAAGTTGCAGTTTTATGTGGTCATTTGGATGGCTCCCCAGATAAAGGCATCTGCACACAGACCTAAGATCCCTGGAATCTATGTGACTGGAGAAAACCAACCTCTGAAAGCTGTCCTCTGACTGCCACACACATGTCCCCCAATAATCTTACTGCTTTGCTCTGGGGGTTCTCAGGCTCCACCTTTCAAGGCTAGAATTTCAGGCCACTACTATATGTGCTAGATATTTTTATATGGGAACTGAGGATCCAAACTCAGGTCCTTTTGCTTATGAGGGAAAGTCTTTAACCACTGAGCCATTTCCCCATCCACTCACAGTACTTTAAAAGACAGTGATATCCAGGGATACATGGTTCATTTGTGGACTTGTCCAAGGGCAGAGGTGGGCCTGCACCTGCTCCTGTCAATGGTCAAGAATTTGAAGACAGAGAAAACTTTATACCTCAGTAGCACTTGAGGTAGTTGTGAAAAGTGAATATTTAAAGTAATGATGACTTTGAGGTCTCAGAAAGAAACAGACAAATTTATTTCCTATTTTTGGAGTAAATAGATTCCCAAATTAGTTCTTGGAGTAACCTACAAATGATATGGGAAGGAATAATGAGGAAAGGATTTTTGAAATAGGAATAACTGGGAGATGATACTATATTAAAGTGAGAGAAAAAATTCAGGGAGGCTATGGGAGAAGGTGTGGGAAAAAAGGATGAGATCACGTGGCAGCCACAGTTGCTTTGTGCAGTGCCGAGGACGAACACAGTAAAGCACTACCACTACTGAGCTCTCTGAAGCTCTCCACACAAGATCTGCTCACCTTCCCCAAGCTGGTCTTGAACTCACTCTGTAGCCCAGGCTACCCTTGAACTTGCAGTCTTCCAGCCTCAGCCTCCAGAGACCTGCGATTACAAGTCTGCCCACCAAGTCTGGATAGATTTCAATGACATGAAATTTGGGGTTGCAGTGGATTATCTGATGTTCTAGTTTTTCTTTTAACTTTTGCAGGAAGAAACCACTTTATTTTTATTATCACTAATATACATAGTAGACTCAATTATGCCATGTTAATACAGGTATATATTACCTTTTATTACATTCATCCCACTACCTGCTCTTGTTCCCCTCCCACTCTTGCTGATCCCCTTCTTCTTACCAAATAGTCTCCCTTTTACTTTCATGTCTTTTTCCTTTGTGTGACCCAATGAGTTCAATAAGGGTTGGTTGCAGGAGCATAGTTGAGAGGTTCTTTACCAGAGCTCCACAATTTAAGAATGATGTAGCCAAGAAAGATGATGTGTCTGCTCTCCCAGCAACTATCATCTGCCTACAGATCCTCAGGGAGGGTGGGGCCCTGTGAGCCCTGCCATGATGGAATGCTGAAGGGCCCAATCTTATGCAGATCTTTTTCAGGTAATCACAGGTATTGTGACTTCAAGAGTGCAACAGCCCCCCTGTGCCCAGAAGACACTCTGCCCCTTCCTCCAGCTCTTGTATTCTTTTCCTGACTTAGAGCGGCTGACAAATGTCCCACTTAGGCCTCAGCAAGCCACAGTCACTTCTCAGCACTTTGGTCAGTGACAAGTGTTTACAGTAGCTGCTGCCCACTGCAGAAAGATGTTTCTCTGATCAAAGCTGGCAGCAGCATTTCAATGTTTAGAAAGTGATTTGATGGGCATGGCATGAACATTGCAAAACAACAGCAGATTTCTTGTCTCCTCTCCCTTTCCTGCTACAAAAGAAAACACAAGCAGACGCACACGCGCGATCCAGCCGGGCCTCACCGCACGCCCTAGGACCCCAGGTCAGCCCACAGGGACCCGGCTCCTACTCCCACCATCCAGCCGGAGCCGCGCGGGGGGCCGAGGGACGAGGAGGACCTCCCCCTGCGCCCGGGCCCCGCCCCAGCTGCCCTCAGGTTAAATAGCTCCACGCCGACACGCCCATCCTCCCTTTTCACCCCACCCCGCTCCGCCGGTTGGTCGGGACACGCACCCGGTCCACCCGGGCCTCACGCCCCGCGCCCTAAGTAAGTCCTCGTTCGGGCCCCGCCCACCAGGACCCCAGGCCAAATAATTCAGTTTAGTGAAATTGAGAGATCTTAAGAGTTAAAATGACAATGCCAAAGTCAAAGTGCAAATCCATGAGAAGCAACACTCAAGTAAACAAATTTCCCACTGAAGAAATTAATCCCATAATGTTAGACTCCAACAAGAACAAACCCGCGGAAAAAGGCCAAGAAAGCCTGACCCAAGATAACGACTTTCAAAATATGATCATTACCATGTTCAATACTATGAAAGAGGAAATCCGGGAGGAATTACATAATCGAATCAATTGCTTTGAAGAGGAACACAACAGACATCTGGAGGAGTTGAGAAAAACAGTGCAAGAAACAAAAAGTGGCATAGAGCAGTTAAAACAAACTCAAGCAGAGTTTAAAACTGAGCTAAAAGACAAGTTATCTTCAACCCAGAACGCCACAGAGAGTCTTATCAACAGAACTAATGAAGCAGAAAACAGAATTTCAGACCTTGAAGATAAAGTGGGAGTACTAACCAGCTCAATGGAAGAGGTTGTTAAAGCCAAAAAGATACTTGAGAGAAATATCCAGAGATATGGGACACCCTGAAGAAGCCTAACATGCGTATTCATGGAATACCGGAGCAAGAATCTCAAAATACCACCCCTGAGGAAATTTTTCAAACGATCATCAAGGAAAACTTTCCTCATCTAAAAAAAGAGAGGCCCATTCATATACAAGAGGCATTCCGCACCCCAAACAGATACGACCAAAATAGAAGCACACCGCGGCAAATAATAGTTAAAACACTCCACATTCAAGATAAAGAACTGGTGCTGAGAGCTTCAAGGGAGAAAAAACAAGTCACTTTTAAAGGCAAACCTATTAAAATAACAAATGACTTCTCAGTCGAAACAGTAAAAGCAAGAAGAGCTTGGAGAGACATACTTCAAGTATTGAATGAGCAAAAATGTCAACCCAGGCTGATTTACCCTGCAAAACTATCAGTCATGATCGAGGGAGAAAGAAAAATTTTCCAGCACAAAGACAACTTTAAGGGATACATGGCCACCAAACCAGGCCTTCAAAAACTGCTAGAAATGATACTCAAGCGTGAAGAAAAAAACAGGCATATCCAGGAGAACAGAAGGCAAATATAACACCATTAAAAGTGAAGCAATATACTTATAAAAGCTACTAAACATAATAAATGTCTGGAATTAACAATAGTTTCTCCATTATAACACTAAATGTTAATGGACTTAATTCACCGATCAAGAGACACAGATTACAAACTTGGATTAAAAATCACAATCCATCAATCTGTTGCCTGCAGGAAACCCATCTCACCACAAAAGATAGACACACTCTAAAAATAAAAGGCTGGTCAACAATTCTACAAGCAAATGGGAGCAGAAAACAGGCAGGGGTAGCCATTATGCTATCAGACAAAGTGGATTTCAAACCAAAAAAAATTATAAGAGACACGGATGGATACTACATTTTAGTCACAGGTACAATTCACCAGGAAGATTTCACAATACTGAGCATATATGCACCCAATATGGGCCCCTCCACATTCATTAAGAAAACCCTACAGCGTCTAAAGCAAGAAATCAACCCCCAAACGATAATTCTTGGGGACTTCAACACCGCCCTCTCTACATGGAATAGATCAACAGGTCAAAAGCTTAACAGAGACACTTTGGAACTTAATCAAACCCTGAAAGAAATGGACCTTACAGATCTCTATCGAACTTTTCACCCACGCACCAAAGAATACACATTTTTCTCAGCAGCACACGGAACTTTCTCCAAAATAGATCACATATTGGGCCACAAAATGAATCTACACATATACAAGAAAGTTGAAATTCTAACCTGTGCCCTATCAGACCACCACGGCCTAAAGCTGGACATCCACAACACATCAAACAAGAGAAAATACACTCACTCCTGGAAACTTAACACTATGATGCTGAATGAGAACTGGATTCAGGAAGAAATTAAAAAGGAAATTCAAGATTTCCTGAAAGTGAATGATAACGAAAATACAACTTACCAAAATCTCTGGGACACAATGAAAGCTGTTCTAAGAGGTAAGTTCATAGCTCTTAATGCCCACGTCAAAAAAATGGAAACATCAGAAATAAACAACTTAACAATGCAGCTTAAAGCTTTAGAGAAACTAGAGCAGTCTGATCCCAAAAGCAGTAGAAGAGAGGAGATTAGCAAAATAAGGGGAGAAATATCTGAAATCGAGACTAACAAAACGATAGAAAAAAATCAACCAATCAAAAAGCTGGTTCTTTGAAAAAATCAACAAGATTGATACACCCCTAGCTAAACTAACCAAAAGCAAGAGAGAGAAAACCCAAATTAACAAAATTAGAAATGAACATGGAGTTATCACTACTGATACCCAAGAAATCCAGAGAATTATAACATCCTATTTCAAAAACTTATCCTCTGTGAAGTTTGACAACACAAAAGAGATGGATGAATTTCTAAGTAAACACAACTTACCTAAATTGAATCAGGAAGTTGTGAATTATTTAAATAGTCCTATAACATATAAGGAAATTGAGGAAGTAATCTCGAATCTTCCCACCAAAAAATGTCCTGGACCAGATGGATTCAGCACAGAGTTCTACCAGACATTTAAGGAGTTAATAACACCAATACTCCTTAAACTGTTCCATCAAATAGCAAAGGAAGGAACACTACGAAATTCCTTCTATGAAGCTAATATCGTTTTAATCCCAAAACCTAATAAAGATTCACTTAAGAAAGAAAACTATAGGCCGATCTCCCTGATGAACACAGACGCAAAGATTCTCAACAAAGTCTTAGCAAATCGGATTCAAAAACATATTAAAAAGATCATTCATGGGACCAAGTAGGCTTCATCCCCGGCACACAAGGTTGGTTCAACATACGCAAATCAATAAATGTAATTCATCATGTAAACCAGTCCAAAGTCCAAGACCACATGATACTCTCGATAGATGCAGAAAAAGCTTTTGACAAGATCCAACAGCCTTTTATGATCAAAACGCTAGAGACAGTAGGAATGGAAGGAACCTTTATCAATATAATAAAAGCTGTATACAACAAGCCCACAGCAAGGATTATGCTCAATGGGGAACAATTGGAAGCATTCCCACTTCGATCAGGAACTAGACAAGGCTGTCCACTCTCACCACTTCTATTCAATATTGTACTTGAAGTCTTAGCTGAAGCCATAAGACAAGAAAGGGACATAAGAGGGATTCAAATCAGCAAGGAAGAAATCAAGCTATCCCTATTTGCAGATGACATGATCTTATACCTGAGGGATCCCAAAACTCCACCAGGAAGCTCCTGGAACTAATTGAGAAGTTCAGCAGGGTGGCAGGATACAAAATAAATGTGCAAAACTCAGAGGCCTTCCTATATGCCCAGAATGAAAGAAGTGAAAAAGCCTTGAGAGAAACCATGCCATTTACTATAACCCCTAAAAAAATGAAATACCTTGGTATAAACCTAACTAAGGAGGTAAAAGACCTTTACAATGAAAACTTTAAAACCCTAAAGAAAGAAATTGCAGAAGACACCAGAAGGTGGAAAGACCTCCCTTGTTCCTGGATTGGCAGAATCAACATTGTAAAATGACCATCCTACCAAAGGCAATATACAGATTCAATGCTATACCAATCAAAATCCCAAAGCAATTCTTCAAAGAAGTTGACCAAACAATCTCAAAGTTCATATGGAGGCACAAAAGACCCAGGATAGCAAAAACAATCCTGAGTAACAAAAACACATGCTGGAGGTATTACCATACCAAACCTAAGTCTATACTACAAATCCATAGTTATAAAGACAGCCTGGTACTGGCTCCAAAATAGACACACAGATCAATGGATAAGGATTGAAGACCCAGATATAAGCCCACAAAGTTACAGCCATTTGGTCTTTGACAAAGGGGCCCAAAGAATCCAATGGAAAAAGAACAGCATCTTCAACAAATGGTGCTGGCAAAACTGGATCTCCACATGCAGAAGATTAAAGCTGGACCCGTACTTGTCACCATGTACAAGACTTAACTCCAAATGGATCAAGGACCTTGATATCAGGCCAGAGACTTTAAAAACCATAGTTGAAAGGATAGGGAACTCCCTCGAGCTGATTGGGCTAGGCCAACACTTCCTAAACAGACATCCAATGGCACAGTCACTGCTACCAACTCTCAACAGTTGGGATCTTGTGAAATTAAAGAGCTTCTGTTCAGATAAAGAGATTGTCACACGAGCTCAAAGGCAACCCACAGAATGGGAGAAAATCTTCACTAACCACATATCTGACAGAGCTCTACTGTCCAGAGTGCACAAAGAACTTAGAAAATTAAACTCCAAGGAAAACACTGGCCCAATTAAAAAATGGGCCCTGGAACTTCAAAGAAACTTTACCAGGGATGAAATTAAAATGTCTAACAATTATCTTAAAAAATGCTCCACTTCCTTCGCCATCAGGGAAATGCAAATCAAAACTTCCCTGAGATATCATCTCACCCCGGTCAGGATGGCAAAAATCCACAATACAAACAACGACAAATGCTGGAGAGGATGTGGAGAGAGGGGAACTCTCCTACATTGTTGGTGGGAATGCAGGCTCATACAGCCACTCTGGCGAGCCGTCTGGAGATTCTTAAAGAAATTAAAGATTGAAATGCCATATGACCCTGCTATCCCACTTTTGGGAATAACCCCCCATGCAGCAGAGGTTCGCCTCGATAGCACAAGCTCGACCATGTTCATAGCAGCACTGTTTACAATAGCAAAGTCATGGAATCAACCTAAATGTCCAACAGTTGACGAGTGGATAAGGAAACTGTGGTACATCTATACAATGGAGTACTACTCAGCCATCAAAAATGATGAATTACTGGAATTTGCTGGGAAATGGATGTCATTAGAAAGAATTATATTAAGTGAAGTATCCCAAACCCAGAAAATTAAGCAATTAAGCGCCGTATGTACTCCCTAATAGGTGGCTCCTAGTACCAAACTCACCCAGCCCACATTGAGACACTCAAAAGTAAACCTATGTAACACAGTAATTGCAAGGATTATGAACAAGAGAGATGGGTTAGGAGGGCCACACCAGAAACAAGGAGAGAGGAGACCATGTTACAGCAGAGAAAATAGGCCTCCATCAAGGTCTGCAAGTAAGTAATGAGAAACCTGGTTAAGTTCACAGACGTTCTTTCCTGATCTCACCAGAAGGGGAGGGCATATAGTCTAGCAGATAAAAAGTAATCATTTTGCAAATGGGTGATGGACCCCTCCCTCAGTGAGGTTTCCTACTCTTATTACATCTACCCTTGAATGTGCTATTACAACAAGACTCCAGTTTAACAGCTTTTTGTCTCTGGCCAGGGGGTGACATACAGTGCCCAGCAGAATGGAGTGAAGGGAATGCAGGAGCAGCAAAACTGCAAAAGAAAATCAACAAACCACAATCCAGAACTTCAGAGACTCTATATCAATCACATAGAACTAGGCCAGCCTAATCTCTCCCCATCCTGGAGCTCAGGGACATTTGTGGAAGAGGGGGCGGTAAGATTGTAAGAGCAAAAGGATGGGAGGAGCAACGATTTGCAAGATTCTCAACAATAGTTGGGGCCAAAGCAATCATAATGGGACTTTGCATGCCCTGCGCAATGTCCAGCGCACTGTTGCCCTCATAAAGTCTAGCATCTGTTAAGGGCACCGAGACCCCTGGAGGCAAGGGATTGATAGCCATAGTAGTGATCTTATGCTTAAGGGGAACAAGAGAAAGGGCTTATGGAAATGCCACTGGGTCCTTATATGTCATCGGAGAGGAGGACCCAGTGGAGAGTTAGGCGTACACAATAAAGGACTCTCTGGGAATTGGGGGGGAGGCACTGGGGGAAGGGGAGGGGGAGGAGGGGGGAGGGAGGGAACTGGTAAAAAATTTTAAAATGTATAATTAAATTTTTAATAAAAAAAAGATGAATTTAAAAAGAAAAAAAAAGAAAACACAAGCAATAACATCAATAACATCAATAACAAAGAGACAACCAACAGCTTTCTTTTTTTATTATTATTATTTCCGCTCATACAAACTTAATAGGTACACCAGTTCCCTCCCTCCCTCCTCCTCCCCCCTCCCCTCATCCCCTCTCTCCCTTTCCTCCTCTCCCTCATGTGTAATGGATTGCTAACCTTCACATACAAGGATTAGTCTATTCCATAGACTCCCTGCTCCCCCTCCCCTCACCCCTCCCTCCCCATCTCCCAGCGCCTCCTGACCCAATTCCCAGAGAGTCCTTTATTGTGCATGCCTGACTCTCCTCTGGGCCCTCCTCTCCGGTGATGTACAAGGACCCAGTGGCATTTCCCTGAACCCTTTCCTGTGTTCCCCTTAAGCACAGGAACACTACTGTGGCTGTCAATCCCTTGCCTCCAAGGATCTTGGTGCCTTTAGCAGATGCTAGACTTTGTGAGGTCAATAGTGTGTTGGACATTGTGCGGGGCATGCAAAGTCCAATTATGGTTGCTTCGGCCCTAACTTGTGTGGAGTATCTTGCAAATCATTGCTCCTCCCACCCTTTTGCTCTTACACTCTTACCGCCCCCTCTTCCGCAAATGTCCCTGAGCTTCAAGATGGGGAGAGATTAGTCTGGCCTAGTTCTAGGTGGTTGATATAGTCTCTGAAGTTCTGGATTGTGACAACCAACAGCTTTCTGATTGAACTCAAGACCTGCTTGTCTGAATGGAACAACATTCCTGTTACTGTTAGCTAGAACAAGAACCTAAAAAAGGGAAGAAGGTAGATCAATAGGGAAAAACATCTATAGGTAGGAAGACAGTGTACCAAACTGCTCTGTAAATAGCTACTATTATACTCGTAGATTTGAAGAGCACTCAGCACTCAGCCTAGATGTCTTCTTCTACAACAGATTTAGAGGAGCTCAACACCCTGAAAGGATTCAGCCTAGGGCAGTAGAAGAGCAGTGAAGTTGACAACAATGGCCAGCACAGCACTATACCAGAAAACAGGCAATGTTCATCCAGAATCAGGTCAACCTAATCTCTCCTCATCCTAAGGCTTAGGGAACCTCACAGAAGAAAGAGTAGTAAGACTGTAAAACCTAAAGATGGGAAAGTCCACAGTTGGACAAGACCTTCCATTCAAGGCAGGACTGTTGTATCCAGGAACTCACTGCAGTGAGAGTTTTCTTTACCAGACCTGCATAATGACAGACATACCAATATGCCCCCATAGACTATAGAGGAACTCAAGAGAGATGAGAACACACAGTTGGAAACCTTAGGGACTAAAGCTGGATGAGTGAAGGGAAATGCCTCTATCAGAGGAGTGGCCCGAGGAGGGCCAACTCGTTATCCCAGAGGACTGAACCCCCACAAGAATAGAAAAGCCAGAGGAAATCATGGGGTCCATAAAAGTGGCCAGACAGGCTGGGGGAAGGAATGGAATGGATTGATGAAAGGAAGGGAGGGAACAGAAGGGAAGAGAGATGGGAGAATCAGCAGTCAATATGCTTTTTGTATGAATAAATGAATGAGTGAATAAATAAATAAATAAATAAACAAACAAATAAATAAATAGTAAAAAAAAATGAGCTTCTATGATCACCATTCAGGTTACCCAAGAGAAAGTTCCCAGAACTTAAAAGCACCACTGGTGCCCCATTTCAGCAACAGGGGGCCACTATCCTTCATATTCTGTTAATCGTTTTGTTCTGTTTGCCATTGTAGCTTTGTATATTGTGTAGCTTTGCATGATTGAACTCTTTAATAAATGAAGCTGTCTGCTGTGTCTTATGATCAGTTTTTAAAGTTTTAAAAACTGAGCAGAAGATATAGAGTTCCTGTATATTCCCTAAGACATTTTACCAAAATTGCCCCCACTCCGAGTGGTACATTGATCCAAAATGACAGACCTGCATTGAAAGATCACCATCACCCAAAATACAGATTACATTAGGGTTCACACTTATTAGACACTCTGCAGGTTTGACTAAACTCAGGATGGCATACATCCACCAATATGTTGTAAAAGAAGTTTTCCAGCTGACCCCTTAATCCTCAGCATTCCACTTTTTCTGATTTAAATATTTCCTTAAAATATTAAAATTTAGATATATTTAATATTTACAAAAAGGTACCTTTATCCTCTGAGTCATCTCACTAATCTTAAAACTGTTTTTTTACATTTGCCTAAACCCTTGCCAGTCAGTAATCAGTTTCCTGTCTTCACAGTTCTACCTTTTTCTAGTTGGAAGTGCACAGTAAGTAGCCTTCCCAATCCTGTAATGTGCAGCTGAGCTTCTGTGTTTCCATGGCCTGACAGTCATCAGCTTTAGTGCTCCACTGTAGGGATGCACCAGTTTATGCATTCACCTACTCAGGGGCATGCTGGCAATTACAAACACAGCTACGATAATTATCAGTGAAGGGTTCTGTGTGAATGTAAGTCTTCCACTCTTTTGTTGGTGGTGGTTGCTTTGCTTTAGCTGCTGAGATGGTCTCATTGTGGAACCCACACTGACCTCCAACTTATGATCCTCCCGTCAAACCTCCAACAGCTGGGAGTACAGGCATGTATCACAGCACCCAGGTTTCAACTCTTCCTGGTAGCAAGATTGCCACATCATATTAGAGTAGGTTTACTTTTGCGTGACACCACCAGAGTGTTCTCTAAGTGGTCGTGTTGTTACTCCCTCCCCTAGTGAGGGAGTACCCTTGCTCTCCCCTGCTCTCTTGCAGCAGCATTCAGTGTTGCCAGAGTTCTGGTTGTTCCCCACACTGATGGGAACTAGTAATTGGAAACAGAGAAACATAGGAGTTTCTCTGAGTCACTTATCAGATTTACCACGTTCCATTATTGCTGAGGGAAAAATCTAAATAAAATCGTACAGATTCACTAACTTCTAGCTAATATTTAAAAATTACTGATTTTAGAAGTCACCCAGCAGTGTAATATATCATTGCCTTTCCCCTGAATGAACTGAGAATGACAGTTCCTACCGAAGCCATTTAACATGCTAAAGCAACTTTTTTGTAAAAAGTTATATTTCACTATTCTGTCTGACCACATATTCTCCCCACCACCACTGCCTTTCAGATGGATAAATAGTACACAATGTCACTATCTCATTCAATATCACTATTTCTTTTCTTGTTGTTGTTATTATTTTAAATCAGGATCTCACCATGTAGCCCTGGCTGACTTGTAACTTGCAACGTAAACCAGGCTGACCTTGAATTTACTGTGATCCTCTTGTCTCTGCCTCCTGGGTGTGCATACCATGCCCAACCTCCTTGCTCCTCTCTTAGAAATCAAGGCCTTTCAGGGTTCATCTCAAGGACCCTGTATTTCTAGAGGGGAAAGCTCTTTGCTTCTCTGTATTTCTGAGTCTGTCCTCATCCTTTCCTGAGACTCTTTTCTTTCTGAACCATGCTTGGCTAGAAGAAGCCACACTGAGGTTGTGCTGTCGGCTCCAACCACTGCGTTTTATTTCCTCGGTGTTCTGAAAGTATTGGTATTTAGTGCAGCCCAAAAATTAAATTATCACCACAATATGTATCCACCAAAAAGCTGAGAAGTTTTTGTGAGTTTTTGTTTCTGAATTCCTTTGCATATCCTAACAGGTATGTAGTCTTTGAGGAAAGAATTTGAAAGTTATGACACAACATGTATTGGATTATAGCGAAATAATCTAATTCCTCAATGTTAAATTGTAAATTATATTTACAGTTACAGCTCATTAGAAGTATTTAGGGTTGAATGCTGTACCCAGTGAGGCATCTCCTCAGCCTCTCCTGTCTTTAAATCTATACCCGCACATAGGAGCTGAAGAGATGACTTAGGGGTTAGGCCTCTGCCTTGAAAGCAGAGGGTCCTGAGTTCGGATCCCAGATTCTATGTACAAATGCCGGGCAGAAGCTGGGGCGGCCTGCGTTTCTGGTCCTGGTGGGCGGAGCCTGTGAACCCCAGGGCAGAGCAAAAGAGGAGGTAGAAGCAGTCCACGATGATTCCCCAATTCACCCTTGGTTCTACGCACACACACACACACACACACACACACACACACACACACATATACACACACGCACACACACAATTGAATAAATAAAAAAAAGAAATCTATGCTCGCACATAAAACAGAATCAGGCAACACCTATTTTTCTGAGTCTGGTTTGGTTTGCTTAACAAGAAAATCAACAACTGTCTCCATTTTCTTGCAAATGGCATCATTTCATTCTTCTTTATAGCTGAGTAAACCTCTGTATCATGTGTGTATCACACTTTCTTTCTATTCCTCACTCACGGGCATCTAGTCCTGATTTCAAAACTTGGTGCCACAATAAACCTGAGTTAGCAGATATTTCTGTTTTGTGTTCATTTACATTCCTTTGTTTGGTCCATAATTTTGATGTATTTTATTAGATATTTTTAAAAATGTCTTACAGTATTTGGTCCTGATACTATTGATTGACTCAATAGGATATGGAGATTAGTGCATAAAACCCCTTCCTTCCAACATTCTTCAATGGCTTTTGAATTTTATCAAATAAACTTCAAAGCTTCCATTGTGAAGTTTTATGTGGCTTACACACTAATGTAGTTGTAATTATATTAAGATCTTCCATATTTTGTCCATATGTTCACTTTGAACATGGGAGTTCACAGAAACTGACAGTAATGTGAGCATACTTATTGTTTGTTGACACTGATGCAGATCTACTTTGGTCTACAGGATGATGATTACATCCTTCTTAATCATGTAAGCATCCAAAAGGAATCCAGGAGATGAACTAAGGACCTCCTTTGTCTTCACTATCTGAATCATGTCATTTCCTTATATGGTCAAGAGAGAGTAACCACTGATGTGTGATCCATGTTCCAGTAGATGCTCTGACACATATCATCAGGGACTGATCAAGTGAGACTCATTGGACCACACAGGCAAAAAGACCTAAAGGGAGAAGGGTTGTAATGAGAAGAGAAGGGAAGGTGGGACTGGAGATATCATAAATTCAATGTATTCATAAGGTGTAACACTAACAGGATGAAGAAAAGACATATCTAAAAAGGGAAAACAATCTGCATTAAAAAACCCACAGGAACAAATTATTTCTCCCCATTTTTTTAAATCAGGATCTCACTAGGTAGCTCAGGCTGGCCTTGAACTTCTAACCCTCCTTTCTTGTCTCTCACATGCCTGCGATTTCATGAGTACACATTTCCATGACTGCTTTCTCCCTCATAAGTTACCCATTCCATGGTGTATTATTTTTCTGATTTTACAACCTGTACTTTAAATGGTAAAAAATAAC
Source organism: Typhlomys cinereus (assembly GCA_023101885.1). Taxonomy (NCBI): domain Eukaryota; kingdom Metazoa; phylum Chordata; class Mammalia; order Rodentia; family Platacanthomyidae; genus Typhlomys; species Typhlomys cinereus. The sequence goes on along the minus strand of JALPQD010000565.1, from coordinate 329,891 downwards.
ATTACACAGCTTTCAAACACACTGCAAAATAACATGCCTATTCCATGCTTTTTGTTGCACATGCATCTAGGCAATACAACTTGGAAGGCTCCCAGCCAGCTGCTGACAGAGCTACATAGGAGACTCAGGCACAATATCTGTCTTTCATCAAATTTCATTTTCACTTGTTTTCCTAATTTCCAGGTCATTAATTTTCTTGAGCAGTTTCATGTCTCAAGAAGCTATAATTGTTTTGATACACCATTAATACTTTAGTTAACCTTTTCTAGTAATATATACTTAAAATATTGAAGATTTCTGTGTTTCCAAATTTCCCATGAAAGTGACAAAAAACAAGATTGCCTTTCAAAGAAAATTATCTTCAGTTGACATCAGATTTTCTCAACAGAAAAAAGAATCCAAGGGAATGTTTTTAAAGAGCCTAAAGAAATAAATGTTCAACCTTGAATTATGTGTGGGCACAATCTTAAAGATGAGGACACATTAAAAAGGTGTAGAGAAAATAGGCCTCCATCAAGGACTGCAAGGGGTGACATACAGTGCCCAGCAGGATGGAGTGAAGGGCATTGCAGGAGCAGCAAAACTGCAAAAGAAAATCAACAAACCACAATCCAGAACTTCAGAGACTCTATATCAACCACCTAGAACTAGGCCAGACTAATCTCTCCCCGTCCTGAAGCTCAGGGACATTTGCGGAAGAGGGGGCGGTAAGAGTGTAAGAGCAAAAGGATGGGAGGAGCAATGATTTGCAAGATACCCCACACAAGTTAGGGCCGAAGCAATCATAATTGGACTTTGCATGTCCTGTGCAATGTCCAACACACTATTGACCTCACAAAGTCTAGCATCTGCTAAAGGCACCAAGATCCTTGGAAGCAAGGGATTGGCAGCCACAGCAGTGTTCCTATGCTTAAGGGGAACACGGGAAAGGGTTCAGATAAATGCCACTGGGTCCTTGTACGTCATAGGAGATGAGGGGGCCCAGCGGAGAGTCAGGCATGCACAATAAAGGACTCTCTGGGAATTGGGGCGGGAGGCACTGGGGGATGGGGAGGGAGGGGTGAGGGGAGGGGGAGCAGGGGGTTCGGGGAGAGGAGGAGGGAGGGAGGGAACTGGTGTACCTAATAAGTTTGTATGAGCTGAAATAATAATAAAAAATGTATTAAAAAAAGATGTCAAGAACACAAAAAGTTTTATGTGACAAATCTCTGTGAAAATATTCTTAATATTTATAAACAATCCAAAAGAAAAATAAAATAAAGAATGTAGTATTGGGTTTGTGAAAGTAATGATTGATGTTAAGTATATATCATTGTACATAATTACACCAAAGGTAATAACATATCAAGAAGAGTGCAGCCCTTTAGAATAAGAGCCATTGTTTTTGCACAAAGCAGAGCCACAGATGGCATAAATGAGATGGCAGAACTAAGTCTTTAAGGGACAATAATTAACAAATGAAAGGTAAGACTTAGCAGGAAAATATATAGTGTGTGTGTGTGTACACGTGAGAGGTGTGTGGTGTTTGCACAGAATTGGTGTGCTATTGTATGTGCCCATGTTCCTATATGAAGGCCAGAGTAGGACACTGAGTGTCTTGGTTTCTATCATTTTCCACCTCATTCTGCTGGGTTTTTCATTGGAGCTAAACTTATGGTCAGGAATCCCTAGAAATTCACATGTCTGTCATCCGCCGCCCAGCCTTGAGCTTATAGGCATGTGTGTGCATGGTTATACCTAGTTTTTTTACATGGGTGCTTGGTGTTTCACCTCAATTCTCTTGTCTGTCTTCTTCAATTTAATGCTACATGTACAGTTTTCAGTGTGTGCATACCTGATCACTTTGGTTAAATTTACTCCTAAGGATTTTGTTCTCTTTGACCTTGTTCTAAAAAGACTTTTTCATTTCTTTCATGGATAGTTCATTGGCAAGGTCCAGATATGCAACTGATATTTTTATTTTAATTATGCAAGGTGTGCACTTATTATTACTTGTTTTGGGTGGTGGCGGGTGGGAGGTTTGTGGGAGTGGGCACATGTGTGCCATGGCACGCATGTGGAACTCAAAGGTCACTTTGTGAAACTGGTTCTGTCCTTCCACCTCTACACAGAGCTTGAGCTTCACAGTAGCCCCACTTCTCTGGTACTAATCTCTGTTTTAGCTTCATATTCCACTGCTACTCTAAATACCAGACCAAACAGCTTAGGGGGACACGGGATTTAATTTCCAGCTTGCAATTCTAGTTTACAGTCTACCGTTGCAGGAGAAGGCATTCCAGCTACAGGAGGAGAGAGAAGTGGGCACATCGTGTCCACAGCAAGGGCAGAGGGTAAGGACTGAGGCACATCAGCTTGCTAAATTCGAACTAGCACTCACCCTGTTAATCTACCTCCCTAAAGAACAGCCCACCCACTGTGGGTTTAATCTTCCCACATCAACTATACAATGAAGACTCTCCTGGAAGCTCACTCTGAGGCCTTCTGAACTAAATGATTCCTCACAGGAATGCCCAGAGGCATACATGCCAAGGGTGAAGCTGCAACTGAAACTAAACATGGCACGTGGGTTCCAGGGATCAAACTCAGGACATCAGGTTTGGGTGGTAACACTTCTACTCACTGAATCTTTCTTCCTGTCTTCTTTATTGTTTTTTATTAAAGTCTTTAGAATTTTATACATGTAAGATCATATAATCTGCACACAGACAACACCTTCATTTCTAATTTGGACAAACTTTTTTCCCTTGCGTAGCTACTCTAGGTAAGATGTCCTTGCCTTCCCAGAAAGAAAATTAAAAGCTAATGGAGTCCACGACCACAGCATCTGTCTTACAATGTAAAGAGAGTTCTTCAAGCAGGAAGGCAACAGGTGAATGCTGTGAAAATATATGTGAATATAAAAAATTCACTGCTAGGGCTGGAGAGGTGGCTCAGGGGTTAAGCTTCCGCCTTGTAGGCGGAAGGTCCTGAGTTCGGATCCCAGATCCCACGTATAGACGCCAGGCAGAAGCGGGGGCGGCCTGCGTTTCTGGTCCTGGTAGGGCGGAGCCTGTGAATCCCGGGGCAGAAGGAGGTGGAGGCGTCCATGGTGGTTCGCGAATTCGTCCGTGGTTCTACACACACACATACACACATGCACACACATACATACACACACACGCACAATTGAATAAATAATAATAATAATAAAAAATTTAAAAAAAATTCACTGCTAAAGTAAGTAGATGGCCAAATCCACAACCTATATGGTTGTATAGTTTTATGCAAAAACTTATACAAAAGTTTTATAAAAAACTTTATATAGTTGTATAGTTTTAACTCTATTGTAAAATTAAAAGTCAAAACTGTTAAACAACCATAGCTACAATCATTTGCTAATGAACACCCAATGTTTGGTAACATCAGAAAGCATTAAAAATGGAGGTAGTAAAGGACAGTGTTTGTTATGAAATCAAAGTTATTATCTAACCTTAAAATACTTCTTGTAAACTACTGTAAATAAGCCTCATGGTAATCACAAAGAAAACATATTTGTTTCATGCACAAAAATGCAGTAAAGCACAACACTAGACAATTCTCAGATAGCAATGGAACACTTAAAGAGAATAATGAGGGAATAAAGGGTTCCAAAATACCAAAAAGAAACAAGCAAAATACACATAGCTATAAGGGTTCTCATCCATAAGCAATCTCTTTCTAGCTATCAGAATAAATTAATGCATCAAAAGATAGAGTAGCTGAATGGATTAAACAAGAGCCAGTTATCTGTTGCTTATAAGAGACTCACTTCAATATTAACAGAGAGTAATGAAGACACAGAACCAATACCAACATAAGTAGCTCTTTGGATTCCTTTGGTTTGTTTCTGAGACAAAGTCATACTACATAGTTCTTGGTGGCCTCAGAGTTGGAAAGATCATTACATAGAATACAAGAATGACTTCATCAAGAGAATATAACAACCACAAGCACATACAAACCCAACACTGAAATTCACACATAAAGCAAAGTAGTAACAGGAACCCTCAATGTCTCAGCAATGTTTCAGCAACAGACTAGATCATCCAGACAGAAAATCAATCAAGGAAGCAGCAGACTTGAAGTAAGACATAGATCAAATGCACCCAACAAACAGACACAAATCACTGCACAAAACAGCAGCAAAATGTTAATTATTCTCAACATACACAGAACATTCTCCAAGATGAACACATCTCCATAGACAAGTCGAACAACTTTCTGAACACTGAGTTATTATCAGGCATCTGTTATTAATATTGTTCTATAACATTAGAAACAAATAACAGAAGAAAACAATTGAAAGTTCACAAATACATGGGAGTGCAGAATGACCAATGCATTGGAGAAAAATTAGAAGGCAAATTAAATATCTTTGAAAAAAATAGAAACACACATATCTGAACATCTAGAATACAACAAAATCAATTCTAAGAGATAAGTTGGTAGAAATCAAGTATCCGAGTGAAGATCATGGAAGAATAGATGACCCAGCAAGTAAAAGCACTTTCCAGCAACCTGAGGGGTCAAGTTCAATCACTGACTCCCCAAGGTTGTTTTCTGACCCCACATGTGTGCAAGGACAAGTGAGTGTGGACACACATACACACAAAATGTAAATAAATGAAAAAAAATGTAAATAAATGAAAAAAAGAAAAAAGTTCAAAAAACAAACAACTTTATACGCAAATAGAAAAAATAATAAATTAAACTCAAAGTAAGCAAAAAAATGATAAACAGAAATAGATTAACTTCAGACAATGAAACAATGCAAAGAACAAATGAAGCTGTAGGAAAGATCATCAGAGCTGACGAACTTTAAAATGTGTGAAGATATGTGTGAATACACATTCATGCATGCGAATGCCACAGCACACATTGGTTTAACCCTTGAGTCATACCCCAGCCCCTAGAGAACAATTTTGTGAGTCAGTCCTCACTTACACCTGATTGAGACAGGATCTCTTTATTGTTTTTCCCCATTACGTACCAGACTAGCTGGCCAAGAGCTGCGTTCATTCCCATCTCTGCCTTCTCCCACAGGAGTACCTGTATTACAGGGATTTGAGTGTGACAAAATCTTCCACAGCCCAGTTGTGCATTTTAGACCCAAGGGCTGCAAAGCTAGACAGGGTCACCAAAAATGATCAGCCTGAATCAGTGGCTCCAAGTTCTTTGTCTCATGCCAATGAAAACAGAGGATTCTCACTGGAGCACGCAAAATAGAAGCAGGCTTTATTAAGAGAAATTAGAGAAAAATAAGTGATGGAGGAAAAATGAGAAATAAAGAAAAAGTGAGAGTCATTTTCAGAGTAGGAGGGGATTTCAAAGAGGAAGAAACCATCACACTCTTTTGTCTAGGGTTTTTATGGGGTCATGATGGAAAGTGGACAAAAGATGCAGTAATCTCCATTGAGTTTGACAATTCTCTGAGCTGTAATGGACACTCTATGTATATCCACCTGTCCAAGCCGAGACACGACCATTTACTGTATGCACATTGCCCACCCAGTTAGGAGTTACTAAATCTTCCCCATTCTCCCCCACCCTGTGTTCATCTCTGGCTTGTGCTTTGCTGACTGTGGCCATCTCTACCTGATGGCTCTTGGGGACCATCTGGCATTATGACCTTTGAGCTTGCAAGTGTCTCAAATGCTGTAAATTGTACCAAGTTCCCTTTGTTCTATTGACATGTCAGGCTTGCAGTTTTATCATAGCAGAGAGTTCACTCTATTACACTCACCAAGATATAGCTGCAGACTTGGTTACTCTATATGTAGCTCCTCATCTGTGGGGTGATGTCCCAGGTGAAAGCTTCTTGTCAGCAGCATCTTTATGTACAATCGAGGTCATTAGGATGAGTTGCCTTAGGAACAAGGATGTGTTTTAAAGCACAATAGAGCCTTACATATGCTCTCAAGGGCTCCGGAAGAGGACCAGCCAGCTTGCTGACACTGACCCTAAATCCTCCTTCCCCTCATCTGTTTACTTGTCTCATTCTTTACCATGGGTCCTTTTTCCTGGCTGCCTACTGTGAGCTAGTTCCTGACTTTATAGGATTACAGATGCCTGTGCTACACGTTCGGCTTTTCTATGAGACCCTAGGACTCAAACTCTTGTCTTCATGCTTATGTTACAAGATCTTTTACCTACCAAGAATCTCCCTAATCCAGGACTGACAAACTTTTCAGTGAGTCTAACAAAAAAAAGAAGACTCAAATTAGCAAAATCAGAAATTAAAGAAGAGGTCTAAAACTGATTCTATAGAAATTTAAAATATTATAATAGTCTACAATGAGCAACTATATGCCACCAAATTGAATAAATTAGAAGAAATGGAAAAATTCCTACAAATGTACTGATAAAGACCAAAGTATGAAGAAACAGAAAATCTCAATGAGTTGGTAATGAATAAAGAGATTGAATCCGTCTATAAAAACCTGTCAACCAACAAGACCCTGAGGCCAAATGACTTAAATGTGGGTTCCACAGACCATTGAAGGAGAACTGACATACTTCATGAACACTTCCAAAATCCCAAGAGTAAGGAACACATTTTATGAAGCCAGTTCTCTTCTGGTAAGTCAAACAAGGATGACAGAATTTCAAGTATACATACTGCCTGCATAAACCAAAAAACAGCCTCCCTTTATCCACCTACCTCTTCTCAATCTCTAGGAATCACTAGTCTTCATTCTAAACCAACTTAAAGAAAACCAATAAAACCTTCTGCATGTAATAGAGAACAAGAAGCATGTGTTCTGCTGTGTCTGTGTTAACACAGCAACATGCAGTTCTGCTCTTGCTACAAATGGCAGGATCTTATTCCATTGCTAGTTGTCACTCAGGGTTCAAGGGCTTCCAGGTTCTTGGACCTTTATTCAACAATGAATTAAAAGACCACACAGATTTGTGAAAGTGATGAAGAAAATATATTTGGAGCAAAGCGATAGCGAAGTCAGGATATATTGCAAGGAAGCAGCAGCCTCGTGAGTGAAGAGACTCAGGGCCCCAGGTGGTTCCTGGGGTCTCTTTTGATGGAGTCTAAAGGAAGGAGGGGCTGGTTGGTAAGGGTTGTAATTCGGGCAGCTGTCTATTTTGACTAAGAAGTTGGTTCACTTTTTCTACTGTGCATATAGCATCCCACAAGGCATATGGGATGGCTTGTTATATATGCATAAAAGGACAAATAGACAATGCTTCCCTAAAAGGTTGCATGAAGGTGAATTTAAAAGGCATGTTTCAGCTTATTGCCCACAAGCCCTATTGCAGTTACTCTGCATGTTGCCAATAAATTCATGACCGAAAGGCTTACAGGGAAACAATGGGTTTTATTCTGTTACAACTGTCATGTTACAATTCTTAATCCAGTTTGGCAAGAGGGTCCCCATCAACACCAAGGCTTGAGGGAAATGGCCACACTGTATGTACATATCCACAAACCTGCTGAGAGAGTGGCAATGCCTATTTGCTAGACCAGCATGTCCAGCCAAGTATACCAAAGGATGCCAACTTCCCTGACCAGTTCCCTCCATGTTACGTATTCAGGGACCAGTCCCACCCACCCTCCCCTTTGATAGGCCCTCCCCATCAATCAATCTCCTGCAGGCTGGCATAGGGCTTTACTCAACTACCAATTCTTCACAACTGTGGCCAGAACTCAAACCTTCAATTGCCAAGTTAACACCTGTATCTAATTATAACACATTCCAAAACAGTTCAGACCACATCAGCTCTATCATTCTTTTTTTTCTATCAGGATAGGAGGGTATATCTTTGAATAGACACTAAGTTTATGGCTATTAGGGAAGGCTGTTACATTGTTTATAGAGGGCCATACATGTGGCCTGAACTGTAAGGGCTCAGGGTTGGTAGGCACATTTTAAAGATGGATATGTAGGTACAGTTTGTAGGTAAAGGACCTAATCTGCCAAGTGGATGGCAAGTGTCTGGGGGGGGGGAGTTGGGTGGATCAGTATTTAGCCCAAAGTGCAAGTCTCAAGTTCCTAAGCTATTCCCTATGCTTATCTGCCTCAATTCTTTGTGGATAGATTCCATTTTGAATGTATATCACATTTCATCATTCATTAGTTCATGGACACCAAGGTCAATTTAGTAGCTGAGCTATTATGGCTAGTGCTTGCTATAAAGCAATTTCTTCTGAATTGAAACAGTCCCTCCAGAGGGAGCAAAGACTCAGAAACAAATGCTACAAGTCTGAGAAAGCTGAAACGAGACTTCTAAGACCTCTTCCCAAGATAGTGAAAACAGAAAACAACTGCTGGGGAAGGGTTTTTGGGGAAGGGGACTCTCCAGTCACAGGGCTGCCTGGGGGAGACCCCCTAGTCTGTCAGCAGCAGTTCTTGCAGAGAGCATCGCTCAGGCTGGAGTGGGGATTGCAGTGATGCAGCTGCCTTTGCACCATCCCTGTTCCTATAAATAACCCCTCACCCACACCCCTGTAATCATCTCCACGAATGAAGGCACCAGATGGTCAAGTTGAACTTGGATGCAATTGTTACTTTGGGGTATCACTGGTTCCCCAACAGTGGTTGAGAAGACATTTGTGATCTTGGTGGTCAACTTGACTGAACCAGTCACTGGGCATATCTCTAAGGGATTATTTGAAATGGGAAGTTCTACCCTAAAGGTGAGCAACATCTTTCAGTGGCAACCAAGGGAAAAACAAAAAGGCCAAGAACACTTGCTTCTTCTCACTTGCTCTCTCATCAGGCCAGAAGTTAGTCTTCTCTGTTGGCTCCCACACTGCTGCTTCCATTCTCGGATGAGATTAGAATCCACTTTATTTGACCTTTCAGGTTTTCAACACCAGACTGACTACTGAAGTACTCAGCCTTGTGCACTAAGCTACTGACTAATTCATCTCATAAGCCAACTTAATAAATCCCTACAATATTCAATTTATCAGTTTTATTCCTCTAGAGAACCTTAATACAATTGTCTTATTTAGATATATATTGAGGAGAGGAATCACATTAGATCTTTCGATTTTTTTGAGGAAGTGTCTTCCCATTTATAATTAAGCTTTATGAATTCCCATACCTGCCAAGAGTGGAAGACCTTCCCTTTCTCTACATCCTCTCCATCATAGGTATGATTACATTACACTCATCACTGTAAGTGGAGTAAGATGACAGACCATTGTAATTTTCAATGGCATTTCCCAGAGACCAATAACTAAGCAGTCATTCTTGTATTTAAAAACAATGGATTGGTTTATGAAAAATATGAAATGTTTGTACATTGTGTCTCTTTGTGTTGTGTGTATGTGTATGGATGAATGCATGAAGTGATCCAAAATATGTTGATGCCATTTAAGTTCTATCAATACCAGAATTAGAAATGCTATACACTTAGCCCAGCCCTCACCCACCCCGGAGCCCCACGCATCCCGGCGGCGAGCACCCAGGCCGACTGCGGCTTGGCCTGCGCCCCCCGGCCCGGACGACCCCAGCCCCCTCCACGCCGCCCGGCCCCCGCCCGCCGCCAGCATCCCGCCGCCCTCCGCCTGCCGCCCAAGGAGCCACCCGGCCAGCAGCACCGCACTGCGCAGCCGGCTTTGCCCCGGGCCCCGCCCCTCTCTGCGCCCACCTTCCCAGGTCGCAGGTGAAGAACTCTGCCATCAACATCAGACCCTCTGCCTCTCTGGCCCATCGGGGACCTACGCATGTGGTCCACGGAAGACACACTGCTACTCAGAATTCAATAGAGCCCAAAGGAAACTCAAGCAAAATTCTAAGGAACAAAGGGAGCACAGGCCATACATCTGGACTCCACTACAATCATTATGTCACGTGGGCGAGTTTCTTCTCATCCAGCCCAAAGATAAGTAACCTTTTTCTTTTCACCCTACTGATCCTTTAAAGTATCAATGCTGTAGATCAACTTTCTCATACAGCCACCCCACAACATACAACTCCAGGGAGTACACCACTCACCCCCACATTTCATCAAGAAACTAAATCGTAAAAGTGCACTACCAAACTAATACTCACCCCCTGGTAACGTAACCTGACTTAACTGACTTACTAACAGCCTAGTAGCCTCATCTAGGATATAATACTAACAATACACAGACATACCCAATCCAAGGCAAGCACTAGTAATAACTGGCAAGCGTAACAATACTAACTACGTGGATTCAGTAAAAAACAGAAACTAAAAGGTCCTAAAAAACAAAACAACAATGTACAAGTCAAAGTGCAGATCCACGAGAAACAAAACCCAAGAAGACCAATCTCCTGCCGAAAGAATCAATCCCATAATGAGGGATTCCGACCAGAACAAATCCACAGAAAATAGCCATGAAAGCCAGACCCAACATAACAACTTTCAGAGTATGATTCTTACCATGATTAATACTATGAAAGAGGAAATCCGAGAAGAGATAAACAACCGAATCAACCACTTTGAACAGGAATACAACAGGCACTTGGAGGAGTTGAGATAAACAGTTCAAGAAACAAAAATAGGTATGGAGCAATTAAAACAGTCTCAGGCAGAGTTTAAAATTGAATTAAAAGACAAGTTATCTTCAACCCAAAACTCAACAGAGAGTCTTATCAGCAGAACAAATGAGGCAGAAAATAGAATTTCAGATCTTGAAGACAAAGTGGGAGAATTAACCAGCTCAATGGAAGAGATTGTTAAAGCCAAAAAGATACTTGAGAGAAACATTCAAGAGATATGGGACACCCTGAAGAAGCCTAACATACGCATTCATGGAATACCAGAACAAGAATCCCAAAATACCACACCTGAGGAAATATTTCAATTCATCATAAATGAAAACTTCCCACAATTAAAGAATGAGAGGCCTATCCAAATACAAGAGGCATTTCCCACTCCAAACAGATACGACCAAAATAGAAAATCGCCACGGCAAATAATAGTCAAAACACTCCACATTCAAGACAAAGAAAAGGTGCTGAGAGCTTCAAGAGAAAAAAAGCAACTCACTTTTAAAGGTAAACCTATTAGAATAACAAATGACTACTCAATGGAAACAGTAAAAGCAAGAAGAGCTTGGAGAGACATACTTCAAGTATTAAATGAGCAAAAATGCCAACCCAGACTGATATACCCGGCAAAACTATCTGTCATGATTGAGGGAGAAAGAAAAGTTTTCCAGCACAAAGACAACTTGAAGGGATACATGTCTACCAAACCAGGCCTTCAAAAAATCCTAGAACTGATACTCAAGCTTGAAGAAAAGAACAAACGTATCCAGGAGGGCAGAAGGGAAGTATAATACCACTGAAACATAAATATCAAACAACATGCTTACAAAATCTACTAAACATAAAAAATGTCCAGAATTAAAAATAATTTCTCCATTATAACATTAAATGTCAATGGGATTAATTCACCGATTAAGAGACATAGATTACAAACTTGGATTAAAAACCACAATCCAACAATCTGTTGCCTTCAGGAAACTCATCTCACCACAAAAGATAGGCACATCCTAAGAATGAAAGGCTGGTCCAAAAATTTACAAGCTAATGGAACCAGGAAACAGGCAGGGGTAGCAATTATGCTTTCAGACAAAGTGGACTTCAAACCAAAGAAAATCATAAGAGACACAGATGATACTACATTTTAGTCACAGGTACAATTCACCAGGAAGACTTCACAATCCTGAACATTTATGCACCCAATACGGGCCCCTCCACATTCATTAAGAAAACCCTACAGCGCCTAAAGCAAGATATCAACCCCCAAACGATAATTCTTGGGGACTTCAACACCGCCCTCTCAACATGGGATAGATCAACAGGTCAAAAGCTTAACAGAGACACTTTGGAACTTAATCAAACCCTTAAAGAAATGGACCTTACAGATCTCTATCGAACTTTTCACCCATGCACAAAAGAATACACATTTTTCTCAGCAGCACACGGAACTTTTTCCAAAATAGATCACATATTGGGCCACAAAACGAATCTACACATATACAAAAAAGTTGAAATTCTAACCTGTGCCCTATCAGACCACCATGCCTAAAGCTGGACATCCACAACACAACAAACAAGAGAAAATACACTAACTCCTGGAAACTTAACACTATGATGCTGAATGAGAACTGGATTCAGGAAGAAATTAAAAAGGAAATTCAAGATTTCCTGAAAGTGAACGATAATGAAAATACAACTTACCAAAATCTCTGGGACACAATGAAAGCTGTCCTCAGAGGTAAGTTCATAGCTCTTAATGCCTACATCAAAAAAATGGAAACATCAGAAATAAACAACTTAATAATGCAGCTTAAGGCTTTAGAGAAACTAGAGCAATCTGATCCCAAAAGTAGTAGAAGAGAGGAGATTAGCAAAATAAGGGGAGAAATATCTGAAATCGAGATTAAGAAAACGATAGAAAAAATCAACCAGTCCAAAAGCTGGTTCTTTGAAAAAATCAATAAGATAGATACACCCCTAGCTAAATTAACCAAAAGCAAGAGAGAGAAAACCCAAATTAACAAAATTAGAAATGAACATGGAGTAATCACTACTGATACCCAAGAAATCCAGAGAATTATAACATCATATTTCAAAAACTTATACTCAGTGAAGTTTGACAACACAGAAGAGATGGATGAATTTCTAAGTAAACACATCTTACCTAAATTGGATCAGGAAGTTGTGAATTACTTAAATGGCCCTATAACATATAAGGAAATTGAAGAAGTAATCTCAAATCTTCCCACCAAAAAATGTCCTGGACCAGATGGATTCAGCACAGAATTCTACCAGACATTTAAGGAGTCAATAACACCTTAAACTGTTCCATCAAATAGCAAAGGAAGGAACACTACCAAATTCCTTCTATGAAGCTAATATCATCTTAATCCCAAAACCTAATAAAGATTCACTTAAAAAAGAAAACTATAGGCCGATCTCCCTGATGAACACAGACGCAAAGATTCTCAACAAAGTCTTAGCAAATCGGATTCAAAAACATATCAAAAAGATCATTCACAGGGACCAAGTAGGCTTCATCCCCGGCACACAAGGTTGGTTCAACATACGCAAATCAATAAATGTAATTCATCATGTAAACCAGTCCAAAGTCCAAGACCACATGATACTCTCGATAGACGCAGAAAAAGCCTTTGATAAGATCCAACAGTATTTATGATCAAAACGCTAGAGACAGTAAGAATGGAAGGAACCTTTACCAATATAATAAAAGCTGTATACAACAAGCCCACAGCAAGGATTATGCTCAATGGGGAACAATTGGAAGCATTCCCACTTCGATCAGGAACTAGACAAGGCTGTCCACTCTCACCACTTCTATTCAATATTGTACTTGAAGTCTTCGCTGAAGCCATAAGACAAGAAAGGGACATAAGAGGGATTCAAATCGGCAAGGAAGAAGTCAAGCTATCCCTATTTGCAGATGACATGATCTTATACCTGAGGGATCCCAAACACTCCACCAGGAAGCTCCTGGAACTAATTGAGAAGTTCAGCAGGGTGGCAGGATACAAAATAAATGTGCAAAAATCAGAGGCCTTCCTATATGCCCAGAATGAAAGAAGTGAAAAAGCCTTGAGAGAAACAATCCCATTTACTGTATCCCCTAAAAAAATGAAATACCTTGGTATAAACCTAACCAAGGAGGTAAAAGACCTTTACAATGAAAACTTTAAAACCCTAAAGAAAGAAATTGCTGAAGACATCAGAAGGTGGAAAGACCTCCCATGCTCCTGGATTGGCAGAATCAACATCGTAAAAATGACCATCCTACCTAAGGCAATATACAGATTCAATGCTATACCAATCAAAATCCCAAAGCAATTCTTTAAAGAAGTGGACCAATTAATCTCAAAATTCATATGGAGGCACAAAAGACCCAGAATAGCAAAGACAATCCTGAGTAACAAAAACACAGCTGGAGGTATTACCATACCGAACCTTAGTCTATACTACAAATCCATAGTTATAAAAACAGCCTGGTACTGGCTCCAAAATAGACACACAGATCAATGGATAAGGGTTGAGGACCCAGATATAAGCCCACAAAAATACAGCCATTTGATCTTTGACAAAGGGGCCCAAAGAATCCAATGGAAAAAGAACAGCATCTTCAACAAATGGTGCTGGCAAAACTGGATCTCCACATGCAGAAGATTAAAGCTGGACCCGTACTTGTCACCATGTACAAGACTTAATTCCAAATGGATCAAGGACCTTGATATCAGGCCAGAGACTATAAAAACCATAGTTGAAAGGATAGGGAACTCCCTCGAGCTGATTGGGCTAGGCCAACATTTCCTAAACAGACATCCAATGGCACAGTCACTGCTACCAACTCTCAACAGTTGGGATCTTGTGAAATTAAAGAGTTTCTGTTTAGATAAAGAGATTATCACACGACTCAAAGGCTACCCACAGAATGGGAGAAAATCTTCACTAACCACATATCTGACAGAGCTCTACTGTCCAGAGTGCACAAAGAACTTAGAAAATTAAACACCAAGGAAACCAATGGCCCAATTAAAAAATGGGCCCTGGAACTTAAAAGAAATTTTACCAGAGATGAAATTAAAATGTCTAACAAATATCTTAAAAAATGCTCCACTTCTTTAGCTCTCAGGGAAATGCAAATCAAAACTTCCCTGAGATACCATCTCACCCCGGTCAGGATGGCAAAATCCACAATACAAACAACAACAAGTGCTGGAGAGGATGTGGAGAGAGGGGAACCCTGCTACATTGCTGGTGGGAATGCAGACTCATACAGCCATTTTGGCGAGCTGTCTGGAGATTCTTAAAGAAATTAAAGATTGAAATGCCATATGACCCTGCTATTCCACTTTTGGGAATAACCCTCCATGCAGCAGAGGTTCACCTCGATAGCACCAGCACGACTATGTTCATAGCAGCACTGTTTATAATAGCAAAGTTATGGAATCAACCTAAAGGTCCAACAGTTGACGAGTGGATAAGGAAACTGTGGTACATCTATACAATGGAGTACTACTCAGCCATCAAAAATGATGAATTACTGGAGTTTGCTGGGAAATGGATGTCATTAGAAACAATTATATTAAGTGAAGTATCCCAATCCCAGAAAGTTAAGTGCCATATGTACTCCCTAATAGGTGGCTCCTAGTACCAAACTCACCCAGCCCACATTGAGACACTCAAGGGTAAATCTATGTAATATGGTAATTGCAAGGATTGTGAACAGGAGGGATGGGGTTGGAGAGCCACACCAGACACAAGGAGAGAGGGGAACATGTTACAGCAGAAAAAATCGACCTCCAAGGAATGCAAGTAAGTAATGTGACACCTGGTTAAGTTCACAGACATTCTTTCCTGATCATGTACAACTGAGGGGGGTATGATCTCACCAGAAGGAGAGGGCATATAGTCTGGCAGATGAAAAGAGATCATTTTGCAAATGGATGACTGATCCCTCCCTCACCGAGGTTTCCTGCTTTTATTACATCTATCTTTGAATGTGCTATTATAACAAGACTCCAGTTTAACAGTTTTTTGTCTCTGACCAGGGGGTGACATACAGTGCCCATCAGGACGGAGGGAAGGACATAGCAGGAGCAGCAAAACTGCAAAAGAAAATCAACAAACCACAATCCAGAACTTCAGAGACTCTATATCATCCACATAGAACTAAGCCAGCCTAATCTCCCCCCCATCCTGAAGCTCAGGGATATCTGCGGAAGAAGGGGAGGTAAGATTGTAAGAGCAAAAGGATGGGGGGAGCAATGATTTGAAGAGTCTCCACACTAGATAGGACTGAGGCAATCATAATAGGACTTTGCATGCCCTGCACCATGTCCGTCACACTATTGACCTCACAAAGTCTAACATCGGCTAAAAGCACCAAGATCCTTGGAGGCAAGGGATTGACAGCCACAGTAGTGTTCCTATGCTCAAGGGGAACACGAGAAAGGGTTCAGGGAAATGCCACTGGGTCCTTTTACATCATCAGAAAGGAGGACCAAGAGGAGAGTTAGGCATACGCAATAAAGGACTCTTTGGGAATTGGGGGGGGGGTACTGGGAGATGGGGAGGGAGGGAGGGGGAGCAGGGGGTTCGGGGGGAGGAGGAGGGGGGAGGGAACTGGTCTACCTATTAAGTTTGTATGAACGGAAATAATAATAAAAATGTTATAAAAAAAAGAAATGCTATACACTTAACAGTTATGAATACCACTTGAAGTAACAACTTTTAATCCTCTCTTCCTTAGATTTATTTTTATTTGTATACATTTAACTCCTTCCATTTGAAAACTGAATAAGAATGTGTTTCAAATTCAAATTCATATAACCACAATTGTACAAAAAAAATTAAGTTCTTCCCCCAAGTTGACAAAAACACTACATGGGAAAGCAAGATATGGGGGAAAAAAGATAAAGTGAAATTCCCTGGGGAACAGTCAAAATTGCAGAGTCCATCTCAGATTTTTATTGTTTTATTTTTCACTCACGTACATACTTGTGGTAGGAGGCTATGTTTGTGTGTGAGAGTACAAGAGGCTACTTGAGTGTGTGTCTCCAAAAGTGACATTAGGAACATCTTAGGTTGCTCGACCTTCTTATTGCTTTGCTCTGGGGTTTCCCAGGCTCTGCCTACCAGGACTGAAATTGCAGGCTACTACCGTGGCATTTTTGTGTGAGATCTGAGGGTCCAACTCAGATCCTTTTGCTGTAAGACAAAGGCCATCCCCCGAGCCCCATCTCAGATTGTTAAAGGCCATGAAATTGGTCGATCTCAGGCCAAGATCATCAATGGAGAAAAAGAACCAGGCAATTTCTGAGTTCTGGGTGGCGGGAATGAACAGAAAGTGTGTGCCATAGAAGAATCAGGTGGAATTGAAGGAAGGGTTAGGAAACAGAGGTGAGGTGTGCTAGACTGGAAAGCTTCTTCCCAGCGCCCCACCCCCCATTCTGAGAAGCCCATTGTGATGAGAAACCCCCAGCTCTATGATGTGCGTCTCTTTTCTCCTGCCAGGTCCCAGTGAGAATTCCCTGTAAGCATCGAGATTCAGGTGATGGCTGAACAGTGAGGTTCAGGTGATGGCTGAACAGTGAGGTTCAGACGATGGCTGAACAGTGAGGTTCAGACGATGGCTGAACAGTGAGGTTCAGACGATGGCTGAACAGTGAGGTTCAGACGATGGCTGAACAGTGAGGTTCAGACGATGGCTGAACAGTGAGGTTCAGACGATGGCTGAACAGTGAGGTTCAGACGATGGCTGAACAGTGAGGTTCAGACGATGGCTGAACAGTGAGGTTCAGACGATGGCTGAACAGTGAGGTTCAGACGATGGCTGAACAGTGAGGTTCAGATGGAGAATCATCGTTTCCTTTTGGAAAATATTAAAGCCGAATGGCTGAGCTCCATCTCTGCCACTTGGGCAATGGACATGGTCCTTGCACTTGTGTGTGGAGTGGGGCTCTTTCTCTTGTTACTCCCCTTCCTCCAGGGTGATCCACCTTCGCTGCCAGCACAGGACAAGAAAAATATCAGAAAGGTAAGAATTGCTCAACTTAGACCGAACAGAGATTGGCTCTCTCCTTTTCTTTTCAACTTAAAAACACTTTAGTGTCACAATTTGACATGTGAGTTGTCCCCCACAGGCTCATGGGTTTGAATCTTCAGTTTGGGAAAGTCATGGCACCTTTAGGAGATGGAGCCTTACTGAAGGAAGGCAGTCACAGAGTGTGAGCCTTGAGGTTGGGTAGCCCCATGCTGCTTGAGTGGGCGAGTCTGCTCTTGATCTAGCAGCAGCTGTCAGCTTCTTCGATGGACATAACTTAAGCTTCCTCCAGCTTCTGTCAGTCAGCCATGCCTTTTCCACCATAAAGGACTGTATCTCCCCTCTGGAACCCGAAGATGAAGAAATCTCCCTTTTTCTCCCCTTAAGTTGTTTGCACCTCAGTGGTGTCTCACAGCAGCACAGGTGGTAACTGTTAAGAGTATTGGGTCTCACTATGACACTGTCAAGACTATTTCTGTTGATTCTCCACAATATTCCTTCCCACCCCTTGCATTCCACATCCTTCGTAGCCTCCTTTCTGCTCTCATGTCACATGGGCTACTGCTCTCCCCTCTTCCTCAACGCTACCTTGCATTACAGTTCCCAAAACAAGTAGAGAGACAACAGCTTAGGAGTAATTATAGGGAAGACAGAACCTCAGTCTCATGAGAACTGACAGGGCACAGCAGGATGGGAAAAGGCACTGGGAGATGCAGCCAAAGCTCTGAGTCTGTGTGGTGTACCAGGACAAAGGTACCAGGGCAAAGTTAAATGTCATCACTCAGTGGGTGAGGTGACAGTTGGGAACCTCTGGGGAAGGACAGACTGATCACTGCTCCATCTGTTCTCTTCTTATGCCTACTGTTAATGTTCTAGGCAAGATGAAGGGGGTGTGGGATTTATTAGGAATGTCCCTGTTGCCACAGTAAACATGGTAAGGAATTCTGGAGAGGATTTAGATCCCTGAATGAAGGCAGTGTTCCACTTCTTATGAGTTTCTGAGGGAGGGAGGATATCTAAAATTATACAGTTAATAACACACAGTACACCCCTGAGTCAGGTTACTTGATTCCCAAGGGGAAAGGGGATTGCAGGCAACAGAGTGACCTGTCATTACCATGCAGCACTTTTGCAGGATGGGAGATTGCATGCACAAGGAGCAGGGACTGCAGGGGCTCTGATCTGATATGCTCAGAGCTCCTGATCTGATGTGCATGTGCCTCTCCTCTGTGTTAGGTGGATATGAGGCTATGCTGAGTCACAGAAGGCATCAGACCAGAGGCTGAAGTCACCTCTGACCTCAGAAACGAGAATCCTGCCTAATAGGGCCCACAGATACCTACAGAATTGAACCTAAGACTTTTATGTCCTTGGTGGATTTCACTATGGAAAATGCCACTTTGATGTTTCTTAAAGCAAGAAATCAAAGAATGTTTGCAAGCACTGTAAAAAATACTGTGCTAATGCCATTCAGAATGTCAGGAAATTCATGAAAATTGCTGTCACTTGTGTAAAGATGAGAACAAGTTCTTTCTCTTTTTTCTTGTTTCTCAGCATCCAAGTCAGTCGGGCTGGTGGAGGAGGAACTTGAAGACTGGTTCTTGGAAAGGTAAGGCCATGCCATTCTGTCCCCTTTCCATGAAGAGCCAATGCCGGGTATCCCAAGATGTCAGCAGCAGAGCCTTGAGAAGAAGTTACTGGGAAGGAAACCAGAACCAGAATACTTGTCAGGTTCCTTGCTGGGAAGGGAGCTGTGATGGGTCAGGATGGGGGGTGGAGGGTGGGGCTGGAGGAAGGCAAGTTTATCCCTAGCAGGGGGACACTGTGTGCAGTAGGAACGACACTGCAAGGACTGAGGTAAGATTTTCCCAGGTGGATTCCTTCTGAAGAAGACTACATTGGTCTTCTGATGTAGCCACTTTTCAATGAGCCACTTTTAAATGTGTTGTTCCAGGTTCTGTCACAGGACTATTGTGAGGACCATGGAGGGTTACACTTGTGAGAGCAACTTGTAAATAAGGTGTTATCCTTCTGGGTATCTTGAGATCACCTGAACTAGAATTTATTCTGTCTTTTCAAATGGGACCCCCAAGTTTAGCCTCCTATAAGAACCTCATTCTCTTTGTTCCATCGCCATAACACAGTCTCCTCATTTCCAGTTTATGGAGGGCACTCAACAAAGATGATTGAAGAAAAGGATGAATCATCTGAAGACCAGATGGACGCAGGACGCAGTTTCAATTCCGATAGGAACATGCTTAAGTCACCAGGTGCAGCACAGGACACCACCACCCTGCCAAACCTCTGCAACATGAAAGAAAAATCAGAACAGCAGATGGATGCAGAGAAACACTCAAATCCAAAGATAATGGGGGATGATTTTCAGCAGAAAAATAACCAGCTTTCCTGGAGTCTCCCCTCTCTGCACAGTGATTCCCTAATAACTACCTGGATCAATCACAGCCGGTCTATTCTAAAGTCTTCCATATTTCTATTCAAAAGAAACTCGAGTGTTCGTCCAACTCCAACTCAGGAAGCATCTTCTAGGCTTTCTCAGGCCCAACTAAATCCCCAATCCCGAGCCTCAATTCCCAATTCCCAATCACCTCAATTCCATCACCCACCTCAGGGTCAAGTTCAGAGTCAGTCCCATCCTCCATCTCTCCCAATCCTACTGCTGCCTCCTCAACCCCACACTGAAGACTATGGACCATCTTGTTCCCCTTCCCAGAACAAATCATTGTCTCTCCCCATTGAAATTGAACACTCTGAAAGATGCTCGTGGAGGAAACAAGTAGGGAGTGAGTCACCTTTACCCTTTACTCAAGAAGTCTATGACACCATTACTTCCCACCAAGACTTGGTAGATTCTATCACTCATGAGAATTTTCACACTAATCCTGAGCTCCAGGAAAAACTTGAGCAACATGTTCAAAGGTGGCCCATTCAACGCCAAAGGGAACTGCCCTTGGAAACCTTGGAACAGATGCACCTTCAGGATAAGTTAACAAGGGCTTATGAAAATCATGAGCCTGGACCCTCACACCACTTTATGTCTAGCGATGAAACCAAGGATGTTTATGACAAAGAGTTTCCCCTAACGGACATGCCAAGTAAGAATTTAGGACCTATTCTAGGAAAGGCCCCAAAAGGCCTATCCAGAGATATGGAAACATCCCAAGTAGATACTCATGGATTGAACTTTGAAGCATCACAAAGAAACCTAATGAAGGGCTTAAAAACAGACCTCCAAAAAGACTTAAGAAAAGACGTAGACAAGGATCTAGAAAATAAGTTGAAGGCCCATTTGAGCACAAAGGCAAGTCAGATGAACCAGGGTCTGATCCCTTTGCGAGTGCGACGATCTGGACTTGCTATGAACAGTGGTTTTTCCATGACTGACACCTATGTGAGAAAGAAAAATGTAACAACCTCCAAGAGTTCACAAAATTCCACCAGCTCCTCTGAGCGGCTTGCCTTTCTCTGTCCTTGTACTCGAAGGGCCCTAGAGGAAGATATAGTAAGGCTCAAGGTGAGGCACAGGTGGGGCCTACTCCCCAAGGTACTGAGGACCATAAAACTCTTTGAATTGAAAATGGCTCCATCCTTGCCCCTTACACTGTGTCCTCAGTCCTTGACCCTCACTACAGCAGACGCCAACTCCGAAAGTGAGGTTGTCGCTTTTCTAGAAGAACCATCTCAGACGGAAGAGGCGGTAGTTGACGAGCCGTCTTCCTCTTTGGGGGGTCTACCTCTTGTTTCCTCTCCTTTAAGTAAGGAGTTAGAGGCTTTTATAGGGATTCCATCTGGCTGTCACCATGGACCTTCAAAGATCCTTCTAAACCGACTGCAGAGTAGTCAACTTTCTGACATTTTCACACACATCATCACGGACAAATCCTGTCAGAACACGACTATCATAGAAACTGTAACAGAAAAACAAGAAACCCCTTTATTACCTAGAAAGGACATTATTAAAGATACAGGAGCACCGAGCCTTGGAGCAGACATTATTAATTTAGAGTCTCAACATAAAGTAGGAATGAGCACGATAGATCAGCCTCAAGTCTATGCCACTGATGCACTTCTTCCAGAATGTTCGAGTGGCATGTCCCTTGCTGTAAATGTTTCGGCTTCATCACAAGCATTTGATGACCTTGTGGTGGATGGGGACAATAGCCTGGAAAAGCAGAAACTCAGTATTGTGAAGCACCATGACTTACTGGCAGGCCAAAAGACGACTGTGGCCTCTGCTTACCTTAATAGAAAGGATAAGTTGAACACAGCAAAGTATGAAGAAACTTTCAAAGAACCAAGGACCTCCAAGTTTACCCAGATCAGGAAAACAGAACCCACCTTTGGCAATAAACGCCATCAGTTTCTTCCCCAAAACAAACGTGTTATTCCAGAAAATTCTTTCCATAGAATGTGGAAGCGCTTTCTTCACTGGATTTTACCCAAGAAAGCAATCAAAGGGCAGGGCGAACCCTTGAAAAAAAGTAAGCTTACCTTGGGCATCATCCAGAGACAAATGAAAGCGAAATCACCCAAGGACAGTGATGTTGCTGAAGCTCAGCAACTCGTGACAGCGGTCGGGCAGATTGTGGAAAAGAAAATGATGCTACAGTGCAAGCTCCCTGCCTCCAGCTTCAACCGGCACAGGGAGGGGCTCCTCCTGTCTCAGTCCCTAGGCCCACCTGCAGCCAAGGGCCTCCCTCTATCTCAGGGCAAAGGCAGACTCCTGGTTGGGGGGCCAGTCCCACCAGTTAGAGTTATTTCATCGAAGAGAATCATGCCAAAGACCAACAATGCTGTAAGGATATAGGATCCAAGACCCAGAGCACAGGGCCCTCCGCATCCCCACCTCTCACCCCAACAGGATTTTGTCCCTAGTGAGTTCCTCCCAGCAGGGGACATTATTGCCAGAAACCTCAAGCCACCATTATCACTGCCCTATGCCCTGCGCTCTAGGGATAAATGTCTGTTCTGATTAACCAGAAAATTCCTTAGTCTTTGCTACTTCTAATGCTACTACTAGTATGACTATGACTATGACTATGACTACGACTATGACTATGACTACTTCTACTGCTGTTATTACTACTACTATTACTAACAAAGCATATCTGCATGAAAAAAGTCCATGTAACAAAAAAGTATTTTTCGCATGTTAATATGCCCAAGATATTTAATGCAACCCAAAATAAATGTTATTTGTTTTCACTGGAACAGGATAATGGCTCTATTTCTTGCCTTGTCTAGACTTTGGCAGAGATTGCAAGCCCACATCTGTCTTGAGTTCCTTCATTGAGACTTTTGCTCTCATAATGCCATTATTATAGTACTAACACCAAAGCATTCCAAAAATAAGATGCCAGTACTGGGGAAGATGGTTCTGTCAATGTAGGCATGAGGATCTGGATTTCTGCACTCATGTCAAGAGCTGAGCAGGGTAGCACAGGCTTGTAATATCAGAGATGAGGATGTAGAGATCTCTAGGATTTGCCACCTGCCAGCCAGTCTAGTCAAATCAATGGGTTTTAGGTTCAGTTAGAGATCCTGTCTCAGAGAATTAGGTGAACTATGATTGAGAAGACAGTCACATTGCACCTACATACAGGTACACATGTGCACACAGACACACACAAACACTAAGGATACAAAAACTGGTAAAGATTCCTCCACAAAATCAGTTTCAGCCCCTCTCTCTCCACTGCTTTTTCTTGATTTTAAATAAACATCTGAGGTTGTTAGAAGCCTCTTAAGATTCAAAATCCTCCACATGGGTTTCATGCAGAGTCAGAACCAAGTAACTTCTCACATCACTCAATGAGTGGAAATTTGGATGGGGAGATGCCGGGACCTGAACTGAGAAGCAGAGCTTTCCCCTGGCTCTCTTCACGAAGGACAGTGTGGGAAGTCCCTTCTGTCCTGGGATAAGGCTGGAATGGAGATGAGCCTCTGAGCTCAGAGTCACTGCCATCCCTCCTTGTCTGCTGTCTCTATTTTCTAGAACAGCATCCCTCAGCTGTGGTAGGGGTGGCTGCTCATGAAGGCCACCAAGGGTCATGACTACCCCCAAAGGAATGATCCCAAATTTCACCAATCCTGCTTTATCTCACATCTAACTCCAGAGAAAGGTTCTGGGTAAATGGAAGAGAAGTGACTGATGGGTAATGTGGACTGAGGATGGATTAGAAGCAAAAAAATGCTGGATGCAAGATGGAGGCAGAGCAGCATGAATGGTGCACTCCCAAGGTTCCTGGGCCACCTGTAAGCCTAGAGAAGGTGACGTTAGGGGCCGAGTGGCTCATCCTAATCCCATCCCACTCTCACATGTGCAGTGGGATCTCTGATCACAGACCTGAAGACACTGTCTCTGGTTCTCTCTCAGAGGCTCAGAGTAGGGCAGAAATGGAGCAGGTTGAGGAAACTGTAAATGTCTTCACACCTTCAATAAACTTGGATGTAATCACCTCTTTGATCCCAGGATGAGGTGACAGCAGGTAGAAAAGCCAGGACTGGGGATCGTGAGCTCCTTCAGGTTAGTGACCTTGTCACAAATAAGCAGCACACCCGGGGAGATGTGGGGATTTAGAATGGTGGAAGGGCTGTTCTGGGTACACATGACATGTCTTGCATGACTGAGAGGACTTGCTGAGCCCAGAGATCAAAAGGACAACAGTTTCTTTTTTTTTTTCTTTTCTTTTTTTTTTATTAAAAATTTAATTATACATTTTAAAATTTTTTACCAGTTCCCTCCCTCCCTCCTCCTCCCCCTCCCCTTCCCCCAGTGCCTCCCCCCCAATTCCCAGAGAGTCCTTTATTGTGTACGCCTAACTCTCCACTGGGTCCTCCTCTCCGATGACATATAAGGACCCAGTGGCATTTCCATAAGCCCTTTCTCTTGTTCCCCTTAAGCATAAGATCACTACGATGGCTGTCAATCCCTTGCCTCCAGGGGTCTCGGTGCCCTTAACAGATGCTAGACTTTATGAGGGCAACAGTGCGCTGGACATTGTGCAGGGCATGCAAAGTCCCATTATGATTGCTTTGGCCCCAACTATTGTTGAGAATCTTGCAAATCGTTGCTCCTCCCATCCTTTTGCTCTTACAATCTTACCGCCCCCTCTTCCGCAAATGTCCCTGAGCTCCAGGATGGGGAGAGATTAGGCTGTCCTAGTTCTATGTGATTGATATAGAGTCTCTGAAGTTCTGGATTTGGTTTGACAACAGTTTCTTTTATGTCAGAAGAAACATGTCAGAGTGCTCCTGCAGATAGGGGTAGACCAGGAGCATCCTCTGCTCTGCTTTGCTAGTTGCTTCCAACGTCTGCCTCCCACACAGGGGAGAAGGAACCATTTCTTCAGAAGCACGTGCATTCTAAGCTGCATCACACACACAGCATGGCACAGCTGTGAGCTTCCTGTCCTTAGTGGAAGGTCCCACACCAAGTACTGCTGATCCTGACAACAGTGGGAATGGGTCCCAGACCTCCACATGTGGAAATAGGTTGGTGCCTGGGTAGAAGGGGAGCAGACACCAGGCCTTGCTGTCTGGATGCTGATATCAGAGGTCACGTGGTAATGAGCAAGTCGGTGTCCACAGTGAGCTCAGCAGTAACAGTGAAGCTAAGAACAGGAGGAGGGGCTGGGAACTGGAGTGGAGTGGTCCCCAGTATCTCGGACTTAGGGGAAGGGTACACAGAATTAGACCTAGATCTTGACATCAGAAAAGGCCATGGCCAGCTGTTGCTGGATTCTGCATGTGCAGGACACACCAACAAAAGAGTTCTAGAACGTGAGGGGCTGGCCCCAGACCACATGGATCCTATCAGGAAAGAGTTAATTAACTAGCCTACCTGATGCACCCACTGAAGACAGGAAGGACAAAGTCTCTGCCTGTCTAATACTGTGTCTTCTGTAAGATTCAAGGTCAGCAACAAAGATCCACAGAAAACTCTTGCAGAGGTGGCACAGAGAGGTTTCAGTATCTCACACACTGGACCCTCATATGATTCCCTACAGGACCTCGACAAAGCCTTGAGATCTCGTATCCACCCACCCAGATTCCACAACAATTTCCCCAAGAGCTCTGATAAAAATCTCACAAAGACACCCTTACAGAGACTTCTAAAGAGACCACATATAGAGAATTCTTAATAGCACAGACATCCCATGCTCACAGACCTAACACAAACCTCACAATGCCCTTACACAAACCTGGCCAAGTCAACAAATTGGGACCCTCATAGAAGCCTCTGATATAAAGACCGTCCAACAGAGGCCCTGCTATCAGGGCGAAAGAGACATCTCCATTGGCACCCTAAAACACTCCATACCCAAAAGAGACCTTCTACACTCCACAAGAGACCTTTCAGCAAACACAAAGATGGACCCTACTTACCCCACACATGTCTACCCATACTTGCCAGCTGACCCCCAACTCAGAGCAGAGACCTTCCCGAAGATTCCTGTGTCATCTGTCACGGGCAGGGAGCTGTTTCCACTGCCCTGCCACCTCTAGACAGAGAAGCCCTAAAGGACAGGGCTAAAGGCAGAACAGCTGCTCATCAGTCCACTGCTCATCAGGTCTCCCAGCTGCCCCTTGTTGAGGAACATCCTGGGACTTTGAAATACAAGAAAGCATGATGCCAGTAATTGGGTGATGTCAGCTATCTTTGGGCTCATTTCCTTGGGGCACAGTACCTCCCCCACCCTATACTCTACTCTCACAAGGGACCTTAAAAGAACAAACTCTGCTCTTACTGAGAGGGCCTGAAACTCTCAGAACCCACTTTGTAGCTGTGTCTGTCAGCCTGCAGTGTTGATAAATTCGCCCAAAGCACCATCCATCTTGTTCTTGAACCTTCTCAAAACCTACACTCGGGTTGTTCCCCAATCGCCACACAGAGAATTCCCAGGGACATTTCCCACTTCCCATGGACTGAACTCCTGCAAAGACTGACACTGATTGAGACTTCCCACAGAGAAATTCCACAGAGGTCTGTCACCACTGAAATCAACACAAGGACCTTGACCAGAGACCCCATGAGCAGATACCACTCACAGGCCTCCCTTGGCCCGACCCCATGTTACCCACAGAGAACTCTCACAGGGAATTCTATCAGGGACTCTACAGAGAAAGACTTCTGCACAGAAAACCACCCTCATGCCCCTACCCCCCAACACACACCTCATCCAGACCTAACAGCTCTCCCCCTGCCTCAGGTCGCCACTGATACCTCATCCAGCAACCTTCCCTGGAGAGTTCAGATTTCCATACAGACACACAGAAGCTCAGTGGAGACTCCACAGAGACCTCTTCCTGGGTTCAAGGCAGAGACCTGCTCCAGAGAGCTCACGTAGAAACCTCACACATCCAACTTGGGGTCTAAGCAGCCACTCCAGAACAAGTCCTTCATGGAGATGAAACAAACCACTTAGGCACCACAGACAGGATAGTACCTGCTTTTTGCCACGTGTTGATGAAACAGTGCAATTGTTTTTTTTTTGAAATGGACCTTTTGCCTCTGAAGAAAAGAATTATGGGAAGGCAGCAAATGACTCCAGAAAGTCTGCCACACCAGAACCCTGGAAAGAGGCACCTTAAGGCTGGAATGCATGGAACAGACAGGTCAAACATATGTCTTAAGAAGTGCACATGACTTAAGAGTCAGTAGCCAACCAGATTCACACGGATGGTGGCAACAAACGTGTGCTGTGAAGGACATGCCATCTCCTCCTTCCCTTCCTAACACCTCTCTTCCCTCAGTCTAAGCTGGCAAAGGTCCAAAACTCCCCGCCCTGCAGCTCCCCCTGTTTAACTCTGGCCATTTGATGGGGGAGAGAGATGCCCAGGCTTGAAACAAAGGCCTGCTCCACTGCTGCTGAGGTTGGTCTCTCCACTTCTTGTTTTCTGGCTTTAGTTTTCATTCATATTTCCTTTCTCTGTGGATTTACATGTAAGACATGCAAAATATTTTCTCTCATGAGATTCCAATAGTTTGAACCCCACAATTTAGATTCTCATATTTTAAACAATAAAACGTTCCCAGGCTCCAATGGAAGAAAGCATCTGACTTGTCCGGTTTGTTACCATCCAGTCGAGTTCTGTCCATGCTGCATTTTATTTGCTGTTTCACTAGGGACAAGCCCTGAACTTAGAAAGGTTTATAGCAAGGTAACCTAGAATAAAATGAACCACCAAAGAGGGAATTGGACTCACGCTGGTCCACAGTGATCAGCAATGTGAGAACATTATTTTTTACATAACAATTTTTCTCTGACTTGTAAATTCTATTTTTAGCAAGCTAATAATTACCCAAACTAAGGAATATTCACGTATCTTTCACAAATAGTTCAAATCTCTGGCAGCGTATTATTGCATTACATGGTAATATTGTATTTTTTAGATTATAGTAATACTTTTTATTTTTATCTAGTTTTACCAGCATATTGTATAGTAATATCTGTAATGACTTTGATCTACATTTCAGAGGACAGTAAGTTTCTAAAGTTCAGCTAATATATCTTAAACATAAGGCACATATGTCAAAGAACATTTTTAAAATATGTGAGTATATTTTCTAAAACATTTAGAAAAAAATGTTTCTTCATTTATCATATAAGATTTAATTCTGCAATAGATTTTTTTCACTGAAAAATACAATGAAACACTTGAATGATGAACCACAAAACTTAATTTTTTTCACATTTTAGCATGCTAGATATACATTTAATTTTAAATATACCATTTAAATTATAAATTGAAGCACTACCATAGTCACTTTTGTATAGTACAATAAAAGTATGTTACCTGCAGTGTACATATAGCACACTGTCAAATTCTTTTCCTTAAGGTGCATAGCAAATGTATAGTCAGTCACAGGCTGTTTTATAATGTATTACATTTCTAATATATTATTCCTAACCTGTTATAAATGTTTGCAGAGCAAAAGGAATTTTTTCAATGATCTGTAAAAATGTGTTAACTTCTTTTTTTAAATTTTTTATTATTTATTCAATTGTGCGTGTGTACTTATGTATGTGCATGTGTGCATGTGCATGTGTGTGTAGAACCACGAACGAATTCGGGAACCACCATAGACGCCTCCACCTCCTTCTGCCCCAGGATTCACAGGCTCTGCCCACCAGGACCAGAAGCGCAGGCCGCCCCGCTTCCACCTGGTGTCTATTCTGGGATCCCAACTCAGGACCTTCCGCCTGCAAGGCAGAGGCTTAACCCCTGAGCCACCTCTCCAGCCTCTTAACTTCTATAAGTAGGCATTCTAAGTAAATTTTTTTAAAGAGAAAAAATTATCGTATTAAATGTGCACTAAACAAGTGAGGGATACATAAAATGCAGGCCTAAAATTTATGCAAAATTCATCACGCATAATTGCTGTGGATGTAACATTTGAAGAAAATGAACATTTCATTAAATTTTTACAACAAAGTCAAATAATTACATTCCTTACTTATTACCTACACATCATTGTCCAAGAGTGCCCTTTGTTGAGAATACTCATTTCTCGCTGCTTACAAGTGAATTTTTGGCCCTGCCTTGTTTAAATCTGTTTTGATGACAGCAGTCAAGCATCTATCACTAGATCACCCATCGAGACCACACTATCAACAGTCCATCTCTAGAGTTAGAGCTGAAGTGAGAAACACTTTAACTTAATGTGTTTCAATAAGAAATTTCCCTTTTATATCTTCTAAAATTTAATTACTACTATTAATTTTTCTACTTCATTCATTTATGATGTTGAACGATAAAATGATGAGACACCATGGACATCCTTTGGTGTTCAACCATAGGATACATATCTTCTAATAGTGCAACATATGCAGGTAAGTTGGGTGGTCAGCACCAAATATGATGTTGAGGAAAACTACAAACAGGAAATGAGGTTGAAGTTGGTGATATTGCTCAGTCTTTTGAATTAAAGTTGCTCAGGTAGGCCAGGAAATCTGGAAACAGAAAATTTCCATAATAAATTCTGCTGCTATAACATGTTGGAAATATGCATTGCTCCTCCTCTTTACAAATTCATTGCTTAATAATCAATGCATCAAATCAACTCCCCTATCAATCACAGTGCATGTATTGCCTCAGGATTTGCATGTCTAATTTTTGTAGAATAAGCTGAGCCTTTACTGATTTGTGTGTGTGTGTGTGTGTGAGAGAGAGAGAGAAGACACGTAGAGACCCAAGAGTGACTCTGGGAAACACCCAGGATTGAACTACCTCCTCTTTGCTTTTGTTCTAGAGTTTCCCAGGCTCCACCTTCCAGATCCAGAAGTGCAGGTTGCCACCATTTCCACCTGGCATTTTTTACATGGGACTCAGAATCCAAACTCAGGACTCTCTGCTTTTGAGGCAAAGACTTAACTCTTGAAGTCACCTCTCCAACCTCTGAACCTTTTCTCTCACAGAAATAATCAATGAGATTCAATCCTTTAAAAAGAAATTGCCAATATTTTCAGACTCTTATTTTGGTACATTATTTTGAGTAAGATTCATCTAGTATAAGTTTCATTTTTATCATTTATAAATCCCCAAATAAAATGGACACTAGCAATTAGGTAATAAACAACACAAACAGATCTCTTGATATTTTGCTAGAAATGAAGCTATCTTGAACCTACAGAGAAATATTTAGTACATATTATAAATTCAGGATTAAAACAGATTAATATGTAAAACCTGGTTCACACCATCTATCAATTAGGAATTCTAGAACAGAGTATTTATTGATGGTGGAGAACAACTATGTGATTCCACTGGTCAATGTATGTCCATGGTTGGGGGATGCATGTGTATGGGAATGCAGAGGACACCCTTTAGTGCTATTCCTCTCTCTCTCTTTCCCCCTACCCCATATTCAGGATCTGTCATGGCCCAGGGCTCACCAAATAGGCTTGATAGCTTCTCAGTTCAATGTTACATCTGCATGTAAGGGAACAGTTATCTTTGCCTCCCCAGTACTGGGAATATAAGCACACACCTTGCCTGGTCTTTTTATGTGGATTCTGGGGATTGTCCTGTTTGCACAGCAAGCATTTTACTGACTGAGCTCTATCTCTAGGCCCATAATGGTTGCATTTTGGTGTCAACTTGACAGTTGTAGACTGCTTGGGGTGCAGCTATGGAGGTTTAATGGTTGGAATGGCCCATGAACAAGTCTGTAGGTACTTGATTGTTGTGAAAAACCCAACCCATAGTGGGTGGTACTTTCCAATGGTGGACCAGATAATAGGAGGTCCAAGGAAGGAGGAGGGACTTGCTCTTCCCTTCTCTGGTGTCCACTTGCTGTGGACTTTATTCTGCAAGCATTGTTCACTTTTAAACATAGTGCCTTCTTTGTTGCTGCTGCTGTTGTCTCCATCCTTGGCTGACTTGGAGCTCATTTTTTCCACCAAGTTGTTGCTGTTCCCACTGCCTTTGGAGCCTGGCCTCTAGGCCTTGCTACAGTTCACTGTTCATCACTGATATTGGAGCCCAGCTGTTCACCATCAGAACCCAGCATCATGGACCCTGCTCCCCCAAGACAAGTAAAGACTTGAGACCTTCTTGGGATCTTTTGGCTTGTGGAACATTCTGGTCAAGAACGAAGCAGCTACAGGTGGCTACTTTGAAAACCACTATTTTTTACTCTGAGTTAATTTAAAAAACATATATATTACATTCTAGAATGATTCTGTTTCTTCAGAGAACCCTGACTAATACAGCACCTGATGACATTTATAATCTAGGTGATAAACATCTTTTCCAAGTAAGAAAAAAGACCAGTAGTTCTTTTGCAATGATAAGCACTGAGAGTCCCCATTATAGACTCTAACTGCTAGTTTCATACACTATTAATTCACTGACAGCTCCCTCAGGAAATTAATTTTCCCAGATATATGCAGCCCCTACCTCTCCTTGTCTCCCTCTCCCCATCTCAGTTTCATGCAGCCCAGGCTAACCTTGAACTCACTATGTAGCCAAGAATGGCCCCCAGCTCCTGATCTTCCTGCCTCTACCTCCAGAATGTAGGGATTAGAGGTGTGCATCATTCTATCAGGGTTACATAGTGCTGGAGAGCAAGCCTGGGGCCTCAGGTATACTAGGCAAGCCATCTTCCAACTGAGCTACATACCTGACCCTCTTCAGCTACACTATCCATTGTGACCACACCACTGGGAGGTGGAGTCTGGGAAGCGCTAGAGCAAAGTAATAAGAAGGTACAGCAATCCAGGCTAAATTGCATCATCATTAGGCCTCCACAGGCACACAATGTCCTCTTTACCCACACACACTGACACAAATGCAATAATTATAAACTATGCATATCCCTATTACATAATATATACAATGAGTATATATAAAATTTATTTTAAGAATATTTCAGGTAAAGGTACTCATGAATTTCTCAGGTAGGCCAAAAAGGTGCTCTATTGCCTTGAACTTTTCACTCACTATTTCATGGTTCTGTAGTATTTTAGTGTCTTCATTTCTTTCTATTTTAAATTCCCAGATCCTGGAAGGGAGACAAATGTCCCCTTAGTGATACACATTCACCTGTTCTCTCCTGACCACTAAGTATTGCTAAGCAAACCTTCTGGATTAGATGCTGCTAACTGCACAAACTTGATAGTTTATTGTTATATCCCCATATGAGAGAATATGCAATACTTGTATTTCTAAGACTGAATTATGATATTCTATATAATATTTCCAGCTCAATACATTTATGTGGGTTTCATGGTTTCATCTTTCTTAATAGCTGAATAATATTCCATTGTGTGTATGTACCACATTATCATTACCCGCTCATCAGTAGATGAGTATACAGGCTGGTTTTCTTGCTATTGTGCATAGGGCCACAATGAATACTGGTGTGCATGCTTTTCTGTGGTATGAGGTAGAGGCCGTCAACACGTCCAAAAGTGGTATGGATCGTAAGGATGCTCTATTTTTACTTTTGTTTTGAGGAGTCTCCACAGTAACTTGCACTAGTATTTGCACTAGTTTACATTCCCACATAGAGGGTAAGGATCCCCTTTTTGTGGTGTGATTCTTATTTATGGGTTAGTTGCTATTTTCTGTTCTGTCCAAAAATGGCTTCCAAAATAATGTATAAACTACAAAAGAGTTTTGCAGTTGTGCCCTTCACAGTAATGATAAACAGTCAGCATCTAACCACTGCCTTTATGAACTGTGCAGTTAGTGCATGTTAACACTGAATGGTGGATGTTTCCATCTCAGGTCCATTCTCATATGCTATGAGGCACCTGTAGTCAAGATGCCCATAGTTTAAAGTTTCTAATGAAGAGTGGTCCATTGTATGACAGCTGGAGACTGGACTCAGGTGGTCAACAGGTGCCTGTAGCCAGTGAGGATCACAAGGGCCAAACTAACACTTTCATCAAATGATATTTTTGCACCCCTGTGGCCTCTTCAAAGTACCTAACTTGAGGGACATTTTGAACACTACTATGGGACCTACCTTTTGATCAGACTTGCCAACCAGGAAATTTTCTCATATTTTAGTATTCAAAAGGGATTTTCTAGAAAACATCATACTTACTACTTGGCAAATTATGTCTTGACAAATTATGTTTTCTAAGTTGTTATTCTATCAAACTGATCATAAAAAAAGTCAGAATCCCTATTATGTGTATCTGATTTCAACGTGGAAGCAACTTAAAGATACAAGAACCCCTAATTTACCTTTCCCCACTCCACCGCCCAGGACACACGCGCGGTCAAGCGGGGACGCACCTCGACCTAGGTAAGCTCCGCCCCCGCCCATCACCAGAGTCCCAGGCAGCCCAAGGGACCCAGCTCCTTCCACCAGCCAGCCGGAGCCTGAGCTGCACAGGGCCGGGGAGGGGGACCCCCTGCGCCCGAGCCCCACCCCAGCTCCCCCAGGTTAAAAAGCACCCCACCAATGCCCCATCCTCCCTTTCCTCACTCCGCTGCCCGGGACGCGTGCGCGGTCCAGCCAGGTCACACCGCGACCTAGGTAAGCTCCATCCCTGCCCATCCCCAGACCCTCAGGCCAAATAATTCAGTTCAGTGAAAAACGCACAGAAATTGAAAGAAGATCTTAAGACTTAAAACGACAATGCCCAAGTCAAAGTGCATATCCATGAGAAACAACACTCAAGTAAACAAATCTCCCACTGAAGGAATTAATCCCATAATGTTAGACTCCAACCAAAACAAACCCACGGAAAATGGCCAAGAAAGCCTGACCCAGGATAACGACTTTCAAAATATGAACATTACCATGTTCAATACTATGAAAGAGGAAATCCGGGAGGAATTAAATAATCGAATCAATCGCTTTGAAGAGAAACACAACAGACACTTGGAGGAGTTGAGAAAAACAGTGCAAGAAACAAAAAGTGGCATAGAGCAGTTAAAACAGACTCAAGCAGAGTTTAAAACTGAGCTACAAGACAAGTTATCTTCAACCCAGAACTCCACAGAGAGTCTTATCAGCAGAATTAACGAAGCAGAAAACAGAATTTCAGACCTTGAAGATAAAGTGGGAGTATTAACCAGCTCAATGGAAGAGGTCGTTAAAGCCAAAAAGATACCTGAGAGAAATATCTAGGAGATATGGGACACTCTGAAGAAGCCTAACATGCATATTCATGGAATACCAGGGCAAGAATCTCAAAATACAATGCCTAAGGAAATTTTTCAAACAATCATCAAGGAAAACTTTCCTCATCTAAAAAAAGAGAGGCCCATACATATACAAGAGGCATTCCGCACCCCAAACAGATATGACCAAAACAGAAGCTCGCCACAGCAAATAATAGTCAAAACACTCCACATTCAAGACAAAGAACTGGTGCTGAGAGCTTCAAGGGAGAAAAAACAAGTCACTTTTAAAGGGAAACCTATTAAAATAACAAATGCCTTCTCAGTCGAAACAGTAAAAGCAAGAAGAGCTTGGAGAGACATACTTCAAGTATTGAATGAGCAAAAATGTCAACCCAGGCTGATTTACCCTGCAAAACTATCCGTCATGATCGAGGGAGAAAGAAAAATCTTCCAGCACAAAGACAACTTTAAGAGATACATGTCCACCAAACCAGGCCTTCAAAAAATGCTAGAAATGATACTCAAGCGTGAAGAAAAAAACAGGCATATCCAGGAGAGCAGAAGGCAAGTACAACACCATTAAAAGCGAAGCAATATACTTATAAAAACTACTAAACATAATGAATATCTGGAAGTAAAAATAGTTTCTCCATTATAACACTAAATGTTAATGGAATTAATTCACTGATCAAGAGACACAGATTACAAACATGGATTAAAAATCACAATCCATCAATCTGTTGCCTGCAGGAAACCCATCTCACCACAAAAGATAGGCACACCCTAAAAATAAAAGGCTGGTCAACAATTCT
The DNA here is from genome assembly GCA_023101885.1 of Typhlomys cinereus. Taxonomy (NCBI): domain Eukaryota; kingdom Metazoa; phylum Chordata; class Mammalia; order Rodentia; family Platacanthomyidae; genus Typhlomys; species Typhlomys cinereus. The sequence goes on along the minus strand of JALPQD010000565.1, from coordinate 294,918 downwards.
ACAAGCAAATGGAAGCAGAAAACAGGCAGGGGTAGCCATTATGCTATCATACAAAGTGGACTTCAAACCAAAGAAAATCGTAAGAGACATGGATGGATACTACATTTTAGTCACAGGTACAATTCACCAGGAAGACTTCACAATACTGAACATACATGCACCCAATACGGGCCCCTCCACATTCCTTAAGAAAACCCTACAGCGTCTAAAGCAAGAAATCAATCCCCAAACGGTAATTCTTGGGGACTTCAACACCGCCCTCTCTACATGGGATAGATCAACAGGTCAAAAGCTTCACAGAGACACTTTGGAACTTAATCAAACCCTTAAAGAAATGGACCTTACAGATCTCTATTGAACTTTTCACCCACGCACAAAAGAATACACATTTTTCTCAGCAGCACACGGAACTTTCTCCAAAATAGATCACATATTGGGCCACAAAACGAATCTCCCCATATACAGGAAAGTTGAAATTCTAGCCTGTGCCCTATCAGACCACCACGGCCTAAAGCTGGACATCCACAACACATCAAACAAGAGAAAATACACTAACTCCTGGAAACTTAACACTATGATGCTGAATGAGAATTGGATTCAGGAAGAAATTACAAAGTAAATTTGAGATTTCCTGAAAGTGAACGATAATGAAAATACAACTTACCAAAATCTCTGGGACACAATGAAAGCTGTTCTAAGAGGTAAGTTCATAGCTCTTAATGCCTACATCAAAACAATGGAAACATCAGAAATAAACATCTTAACAATGCAGCTTAAAGCTTTAGAGAAACTAGAGCAATCTGATCCCAAGAGTAGTAGAAGACAGGAGATTAGCAAAATAAGGGGAAATATATATCTGAAATCAAGATTAAGAAAACGATAGAAAAAATCAACCAGTCCAAAAGCTGGTTCTTTGAAAAAATCAATAAGATTGATACACCCCTAGCTAAATTAACCAAAAGCAAGAGAGAGAAAACCCAAATCAACAAAATTAGAAATGAACATGGAGTAATCACTACTGATATCCAAGAAATCCAGAGAATTATAACATCATATTTCAAAAACTTATACTCTGTGAAGTTTCACAACACAAAAGAGATGGATGAATTTCTAAGTAAACACAACTTACCTAAATTGAATCAGGAAGTTGTGAATTATTTAAACAGTCCTATAACATATAAGGAAATTGAGGAAGTAATCTTGAATCTTCACACCAAAAAATGTCCTGGACCAGATGGATTCAGCAGAGTTCTAGCACAGACATAGTATATGAAACTTGCTTTCTATTTTCAATTTTTCTATCTCTTTTTTTCTCTCTCTCTCTCTTTTCTTGTTATCTGGAAGAAGTGGGATGATGAGAAATCCAGAGAGTGACCAAAGAGTTGGAGGGCAGTAGGGGGGTCCATGGCAGTGTCCTAAAGGAGGGAAGTGACGGTGTGGGGCCAGGCAACCTTGGGGACACTCCTGCCATCACCAGGATGCCACAAAGCAGGCTCAGAGCCCACGTGAATCTGACCGTGTAGAGAGCTGTACCTTTGGGGACTTCTGTGTGTGGTCATTCAAAGTGTCCACTCAGCCCTACCCCAAACAGTTTCCTGGGGTATTCCTGGCTCCTTCCTCCTCAAGGGTCCCACAGGTGCCCTCAGACCTGACACCCAGGTCACCTCCCCTGGAATCACTAGGGGATTCTCTCCCCATGCATTCCGACTCCCCACTTCATGCTGTCCCCTTACTCTTTATAAGTAAGCCCCGTGCCATCCTTAAGTCTCAGGTTCATGTGAAGGTCCACCTAAAAGGCCCTCTTCCTGCCACTCATTATAGTTTCCTACCTCTAGATCTCCTGTTTACTCCCTCAATGCATTTATGCCAAATTTCATCAACCACAAGCATTTACATGTATATCTGTACAGACATCTTCATTAGCATCTAAATGAGTGAGTTAGCTGAGCAGCCCTTGGATGCTGAGTCCCCCTTGATGGAGGAGTTGTGATGTGACCTAACAGGAATGAAGCAGAAAAGACAGACTTCCGAGGCCAGGACACTTGATTGAGTGCTTCTGCTCCACTCTTAGGACCACAGGAGACACTAGTTTAGACCACAGCACCACATCTTCATCCTCAAGGCAGAGAGGCAAGAAGAGTCCAGAGGTTCCTCGGTTGAACTGGATGAACAGCTACATGAGTGTGAGTTTGGTCAAATGATTATTATTATTTGTTTCTATACGTGGGGTCTGGGATCCGAACTCAGGACCTTCTGCCTGCAAGGCAGAGGCTTAACCCCCGAGCCACCTCTCCAGCCCCAAGGTCAAATGATTATTGAGGATGAAGTCCTGGAGTCAGATTCCACAAAAACAATAGCCACTGTTTTGTGTCTCCTAAGTCTTTCCTAAGAAACCACTGTCCGATCCCACAGGTTGACCCTGTCTGTCTTGCAGATGAGATACCAGATTGCTACATCCACAGACTGGCCCCTCATGAAGAAGAGGTGAGTTTTTTTCATTGCCATAACATGATCAAACTTGTTTTACCTGTGAAAATTATAATAAATATATTTTTCATATCAATCCAAATATTAGAAAAGTATTGCTACTTAATACATGCCTGTGATCTCAAAGCATGAGGGACTTAAAATTTCCTTCAGTTGGTGAGCAAACAGACTGTGGAAAAGACCTATGGAATATTCTGCAGAAATAAACGGAATAAACTATTAATTCAGGGAGAAGTCTGAATTGTACATTGCTAAGTAAAAGAAAGCAATTGGTAGAGGTACTGAATTCATATACTAGATAGATATATAGATGATAGATAGATAGATAGATAGATAGGTAGATAGATAGATAGATAGATAGATAGATAGATAGATAGATAGATAGATAGATAGGTTTTTTTCCAGATGAATTGTAAATTGCTTTTAGGCGGTAAATGTTCTCAGCACTTTATATAGTGTGTCTTATGGACACATTTAATAAATATGAGTCAGGAAAATAGCTCATTTGGTTCAGTGTTTCCTTTGCAAGCATCGAAGACCTGAATTCAATCTCTGTAACCCCTGTTGGGTGACACTTTTCCTGGAGAGACACCACATACACATCTGTTCACCCAAAAGAAGCACTCAATTACAACAACGTTCAACTTGACAAACCAATGAGTATATAGGGACTGTTTATAGAGTATGGGGGAGAGTTATTTACAGAAGCAAGAATGACTCAAAACTACATCACAAGAAGGCCCATCCCTCCCTGGTTGAGATTCACAGATGTTCCAACTCTGGCTCTCTCTGCATGACTGAGTCTGCTCCAGACAGGCCCATCTGGGTTTTCTCCAGACCCCTAGACTGCTCAGAGTCTTCTTCAGACATCTGGCCTGGCCTGGAAGTCTCCTCCTCCCCCAGAAGTTGTTTATTACTTTTTTTTTTTTTTTTTTTTGGTAGGGAGAGCCTCCAATCCCGAAGTCTTGTTCACTTCAGGAACATCCTGAGACCAGTGTGCTGTTTACTTTCAGCACCTTCCTGTAAGGTGAATGGCTTAAATTTTACACATCTTTCCTTAGACTAGGGGCAAAGTCCAAGATGGCATCATACCATGCATGGAAGAACATTATCAAACAATACCATTAAAAAAAAAAAACTGCCAGATTCTGAACTGAAAACACATGCACTTTTATTATTTATAAACCACCCAATCTACAGCATTCTTTTGGCAGAAAACATACTAAATTACTGTCAAAGACTTTTTAGTTTTAGAGTTTAATGTAAGAAGAAATTCACAGGAGGTCCAAAGGTAGAAAGATTTGGTTCTGAGATGACCCCCAATACTTCCTATTTCTATGACTGTGAGCAAACCACAGAGTATCACAGTGCACCTGCCTTCCCCTGAAGACAATGAGAATCATGACACCCAGGAATCATGATTCTCATCATACCTCCACAGTTTTTGCCAAATAATCACTGTCAAGCATTTCTTGTGGTCACTGTTACTGCATTAAATGATGATTCCATTCATTTTTATCACAATTATCCCAAATCAGCGACTGGAAAATAAAATGTATGCACACAATCACTGCTCTTCATGAGTCTTTAGACTTTGCTCTCATTTTCATATACAAGACAGCCAGGCCACCATAGAATCAGTACCCAGCAATTACAGAAAGAACTTCAAAAACAAAAAAAAGAACTTCAATCAACATCCTAAAAGTGGTTTTACACAAATAGAAATCCTAACTCAGGCATCAGAGACTAGCAAAATAACAATATAAATCAAAGAAAATAAGTGGCAACCTAATTCCAGATGCCAACATCACAAAGGAAAAATAGAAAAAACACAAGAAGCCAAGAAAACAAGTTTCTCTCAAGATCACCAATCCCAAAGCCTCAGTTCCCATGGAGGATTCCCTATCGGGAGGTACCCCAGAAAGCACAATCAGGACAATAAATTTTATTTTATTTTATTTTTAATTTCAGCTCATACAAACTTATTAGGTACACCAGTTCCCTCCATCCCTCCTCCTCCCCCCGTACCCCCTGTTCCTCCTCCCCATCCCCCAGTGCCTCCCACCCCAATTCCCAGAGAGTCCTTTCTTGTGCATGCCTGACTCTCCTCTGGGCCCTCCTCTCTGATGATGTACAAGGACCCAGTGGCATTTCCCTGAACCCTTTCCTGTGTTCCCCTTAAGCACAGGAACACTACTGTGGCTGTCAATCCCTTGCCTCCAAGGATCTTGGTGCCTTTAGCAGATGCTAGACTTTGTGAGGTCAACAGTGTGTTGGACAATGCGCAGGGCATGCAAAGTCCAATTATGACTGCTTCAGCCCTAACTAGTATAGAGTATCTTACATATCATTGCTCCTCCCATCCTTTTGCTCTTACACTCTTACCGCCCCCTCTTCCGCAAATTTCCCTGAGCTTCAAGATGGGGAGAGACTAAGCTGGCCTAGTTCTAGGTGGTTGATATAGAGTCTCTGAAGTTCTGGATTGTGGTTTGTTAGAACTTCAATCAACATCCTAAAAGTGGTTTTACACAAATAGAAATCTTAACTCAGGCATCAGAGACTAGCAAAATAACAATATAAATCAAAGAAAATAAGTGGCAACCTAATTCCAGATGCCAGCATCACAAAGGAAAAATAGAAAAAAACAAGAAGCCAAGAAAACAAGTTTCCTCTCAAGATCACCAATCCCAAAGCCTCAGTTCCCATGGAGGATTCCCTATTGGGAGGTACCCAAGAAAGCAATAATCAGGACAATAAATTTTAAAGATAGATTACAAATATGTTCAAACAGCTCTAAGAGAACATAGACAAACGTCTAAACAAATTTGAAGAACAAAACAAACTTAGGAAAAAAACCCAAGAAAACATAAACAAACAAGACACAAATAGAAGGAAAGTGGAAAAACTGAAAACAGATATAGAAACACTGAAGAAAATCCAAACTAATATTCAAACAGACATGGAAACACTGAAAAAGAGCCCAGGTTGAAACGATAATGGAACTAAAACATTTAAACAGTGTAATAAGAAATTCATTAGAGAGTCTCAAAAATAGAAATGATCATGTAGAAGACAGTCTCAGAACTGGAAGATAAGATAGAACAGGTTGATAAGTCAATCAGAGAAACTGATTAATTGAAAAACACTTTTTGAATAGAACATACAGGAACTCTGGGACACCATCAAAAGACCCAACATACCGATCAAAAGTATTCTAGAAACAGACATACAAGAGGAAGATCTATCATGCATAATTAATGAGACAATAGAGGAAAATATTCCTAAAAAAAGAGATACCCATCCTGATTCAAGAGGCATTCAGAATAACAAATATTCAAGAAAATAAATATTCCACGGCATATAATAGGCTGTATACCAAATATGCACATTGAAGACAAGGTTTTAAGAGCTGAAAGACAAGAGGAACAAGTCATATATAGAGGCAAACCCATCAAAATAATAACTGACTTTTCAATGTAAAAGGTAAAATCCAGAAGGGCAATAATACACTTTATGAATGAACACAAATGCCAACCCGGATTATTATATCCAACAAAACTGATGGTCATAATAGAAGGTGGAAGGAAATACTGCATGACAGAAACAGACTAAAAGACTATACAAGCACTAAGCCAAGGCTACAAAGAATACTGGAAGAAATGAGCAAGATGGAAGAGAAGGGTAAACACATCAAAGAGGCTAAAGGAAATAAGTAATACAAGCACAAAAGCTGAATGAGGGACTAAAAATGCAAACACAAGATCAATAAATGTCAGAAACCATTAAACACCTTTCAATAATAACTTTGAATGTCAATGGGCTCAACAGCCCAGTGAAAAGACAAAGGTTTATAGTTTGGATCAAACATCATGATCCACCGATTCTTTGCCTCCAAAACACACACCTCACCATAAAAGATAGATACTTTCTCAGGATGAAAAGGTACTCCAAGCAAATGGAAAGAGAAAACAAGCAGAAATTGCCATTTTAATATCAGACAAAACAAACTTCAAACTAAAGCAAACCATAAGAGATACAAACTAAACACAGAAGCACCCAAATTCATCAAACAAATACTACAGGAGACAAAAACAATTAATCAATCCAAACACAGTGATAGTAGATTTTATACCCCAGTTATACCATTGAACAGGTCTATGGGTCCAAAACTGAACACAGACTCATCAGCTTTAAGTGAAACCATAAATCAAATAAACCTCACAGCTATCTATAGAACATTTCACCTAGATACTAAATAATACACATTTTTCTCAGCAGCCAATGGGACAGTCTCAAAAAGAGACCATATGCTAGAACACAAATCACGTCTCCACAAATACAGAAAAATTGTAATCACTCTCTGCATACTACATGACCATCATGGATTAAAGGTGGATATCTACAAGAAAGAAAACAACAGAAACCACACACGAACTCATGGAAGCTAAATAACACATTTTTGAATGAGGAATGTGTCAAAGAAGAAATAAAACAAGAAATTAAAAACTTTCTTGAGGCTAATGAAAATGAAGATACAACCTGTCAAAATCTAGGGACACATTGAAAGCAGTCCGAAGAGCAAAGTTTATTGCACAAAAAAGGAAAGTCCCCTGAATAAATGTTATACCTGAAAGCTTTAGAAAAAAAGGAACAAACCAATCCTAAAACTAGCACACAGCAAGATATATCCAAGATCTGGGCAGAAATCAATGAATTGGAATACAAATACAATACAAAAAGTCAATGAAACCAAGAGCTGGTTTGTGGAAAAGACAAACAAGGTTGACAAACGCTTAGCTACACTAACCAAAAGCAAGAACACTCAAATCAATACAATCAGAAATGAAAAGGGGAAAATCACAACAGATACTGGAGAAATCCAGAGAATCATAAGGGCATACTTTAAAAATTTGTATTTCCTTAAATTGGATAATCTAAGGGAAATGGATGAATTCCTAAACACATATGATTAACAAAAATTGACTCAAGATGAAATAGATACTTTAAACAGACCAATAACAAGTGATGAAATTAGGACAGTAATTACAAGCCTTCCAATTAAAAAAGCCCAGGATCAGATGGATTCACTGCAGAATTCTACCAGACCGTCATAGAAATAACACCATTACTTCTTAAATTATCCCATAAAATAGAGAAAGAAGGAATATTTCCAAATTCTTTCTATGAAGTCAGTATTATACTTTGATTCTAAAACCAAAGATATAACAAAGAAAGAGGTAATACGCCAACTCACTAATAAACACAGATGCAAAATCTTTGATAAAATACTCACAAACCAAATCCAAAAATGTATGTAAAAGATCATACACCATGATCAAGTTAGGTTCATTTCAGGAATGCAGGCTGGCTTAACATACATAAATCAGTCAGTAAATGTGATTAATCATATTAACAGACCTATAAAAACATCATATGATCCTCTCAACAGACACAGAAAAGGCCTGTGACAAAATTCAACATCCCTCCATGAAAAAAAAATCTTTGGAGCAAATAAGAATGGAGGACATATCTTAACATAATAAAGGCAATATATGATAACCTTAAGGTACACATCATTCTAAATGGAGAAAAACTTGAAGCATTCCCACTTAGGTTAGGAATGAGACAAGGCTGTCCACTGCCACCACTCCTGTTCAATACTGCTCTTGAAGTCCTAGCCAGAACAATATGGCAATAGAGGGATATAAAAGTGATACAAACAGGAAAGGAAGAACTTAAAGTATCCCTATATGCAGATGATGTGATTCTATACCTGAGAGATCTACATGACTCCACCAAGAAACTACTTAAATTAATAAACACTTTCAGTAAAGTGGCAGGCTACAAAACCAACAAACAAAAATCAGTAGCCTTCTTATGCACCAGAGACAAACAAGTTGAAAAGGAATGAGGTTATTAATCCCACTCACCATAGCTATAAAGAAAATAAAGTACCTTGGAACAAACTTAACCAAGGAAGTAAAAGACCTATACAATGAAAACTATAAAACACTGCAGGAAGAAATTAAAGAGAATATTAGAAAGTGGAAAGATCATCCTTGCTCATGGATCAGTAGAATCAATATTGTGAAAATGATCATCCTGCTAACGGCAATATACAGATTCAATGGAATCCCAATGTGAATATTCACAGAAATGGAAAAAACAATCTCAAAATTCACATGGAAGAACAAAGACCCTGTTTAACGAAAACAATCTTGAGCAATAAAATACTGCTGGAGGCATTTTTACTATAATTTTGCTATAATGGATTTCAAACTATTATACTACAGAGCTATAGTTAAAAAAAAAAACGAACTTGATACTGGAACAAAAACAGATACACCAACCAATGGATTAGAACAGAGAACCCAGATATAAGCTCCCACACATACAGAACAGAATCCAACACCACAGAAAATGGTTGATAGTCCTCTGACATGAAAAGCACACAACATGCAGCCCTTTTATTCTCCTGGCAGAAACCAAGAGTATCTTTCCAGTTGGGGAACCTCAGCATAGGTGGGAAAGTGAAGGATATGTGCAGAGGTACGTGTAAGAACTCTTGCAGTGTAGGTGCTGGCTGTGCTTTCTGTGACATGTCAGTCAGATACTTTGTCTTTTCAAGAAAGACAGGGTAGGGGTATGTGTGAGAGATCAGTCAGTAAAGTGCTTATTACACAGAGCGAGGACCAGAGTTCCATTTCCTGAACCCATGTAGCAAAACTGGGTGTGGTGGGTGTATTTGTAATTCTAGAGCTGGAGACCAGAGACTCCAGATTCCTGAGGCCTGTTGACCAGTCCCCCGAGTTCACTTGGAGAGTATCAGGCCAAGTGGCAACCTCCTTAAATGTTCCAGGCAGACAGCTCATGAGGAACACCACCCAAAGCTGACTTCTGGCTTGTTATGCACACACATGCCCCACATAAACACACATAAGGTGCATGCACATGTATGTATACTCACTAACATAACATATACATCACACAGAGATCTGCCAAAATATTGCAAATCCCAAGCCATGGCTTAATTGGAAACTTGGGTTTTTTTGTTTGTTTGTTTGTTTCATGAGTGTAGTGGTAATAGCTGTGTCCATCTGTGAAATGGACGGGAATGGAATTATTTCTATCACAAATATATCTCAAATACTTGACTTCAGTTTCAGTGTATTACAACATGTTTGGGAATGTTGCATGTCCTTGGAAAGCTGAAAAACCTCAGCAAAAGTTAAAATTTTTTTCTCTATAAGCATGTAAAATGTTGACAATTATGAATAAATCACACATACACTGAATTAGTGCGAAGTCCTAAGGTGAAGAAAATTACTTTAGGCACTATTGTAAATGCCTAGAGAATATAGTAGATGAATCCCTAAATCCCTCGGGGTTCCCTTGCCACAAATACTGAAACCTGCCATTCATAAATGCAAAGAGAAACCTTGATTCCTCATTAAAAGTCACAGAGAGGAAATGGAACATGCCTGCATTGCTTGTGCCTCCAAGGTTAAACAGTACAGATGGCTCAGGAACCTCAAACAGTGATTTCTGTACGATCTTGCATCCGTCTACAAACAGCTCTGTCTTCCCTATTAAATTCTCCTTTGCTTCTCACGGGTAACAAGGCTCCTTTACAATGTGAATGTCCTTTCTTTATCACACCTTCTTCCCCTATTTTTGTAAATACAGATTCCATCCCTTTTTTTTTTTTTTACTTGCCTGTGTGTGTGTGTGTTTGTGTGTGTGCACGTGCGCGTGTATATGTATGTGTGTCTGTCTGTCTCTCTACTTGCCTGCCTGGCTGCCTGCCTGCCTATATCAGAGGACACTGTATGTGCTGGTGAAGGTCCAAGAGTGACTACAGGAACAATCCTGGATTGCTCTCTCTTCTTTTTTGCTCTATTCTGGGATTTCCCAGATTCTGCCTTCCAGGGATGGAAATGCAGGGTACCACCATTTACAACCTACACTTTTATTTAGGATCTGAGATCCAAAGTCAGGTCCTTTTGCTTGTGAGGCAGAGGCTTAACTCCTGAGTCATCTCTACAGCTCCCAGATTCCATTTTTTAAGCTAGGGAGAAAAAATACTGGTTTACATGAGGTTATGGATGTAAACCTATAATAATGAGACAGATACATTCTATTAAAATAGTATATTTGTTCTCCAGGCCTGTAAATTGACGCCAAACAACAACTTGTTGCCTTCCTAAGTGAGACAGCGAGGGGGTGTAAGAGAAAGATTATCCTATCTTCATTTTATTTCAAAAGGCACATATTTACCAACTTAACTGTCTTGCTCCCACGAGCTCCACAGTGTGTATTTGGGGGAGGATATTCTGAGAGATCACCTTGCTCACTGGGAGACCAAAGGTGTAATTCCTACCATGAAACATCCTTAGAATCTCAGAGCAGAACAAGTAAGTGCTAGACTGCCCAGAGGCACATGCATGACTCTAACACACACACACACACACACACACACACACACACACACACACACACACACACACAAAAGGCAGAGAAATTACAGAATGTATAGCTTTGCGGTCTACAGGAAAATAGCAGGAGGTTAAAGAAAAGAAACATTCTCCTAAGTTTCTTCCTTTCCCATCTCAGCAGTTAACTTATACAGTAAATGTATGACCAGTCAATGTGGATGGTTAGTCTACATTACTTACAATGATTTCCTGTGCTGATTTCTGGGGTGAAGAAAACAACCTGGGGAGGAGGAGCCTAAAGCTTTTATTACATCAAATCTCTTGCATCTTCCTTAATCTTTTCCAGCATTCTTATTTCCAAACATCTTAAAATAACATACGAATTTTGCCTTAAAACATGTGTACTGATTTGTTGTTGAGTCCCAACAAAGTACCTCACCACCACCACCACTTCATTCTAAACAGTTCTGGAGTTGTTGCTATTGCTGTCTTTTTCTATTCCATACTAGGTTGCTGCTACCAATACCTGAAAAACTGTCTGCCCTTCCCTGGGAATATTCTGAATTTTTTTTGAAAGATGCTGGCTAGAAACTTGTGACAATACTGACTGACAACCTGACAAACTCTAAGAAGACAGACCTGTGGCCATGTCTACGAAGGAGTTTCCAAGTTGAGTTAATTGAGATGGAAAGACTCACCCTAATTGTAGATGATGCCATTCCATGAACTGGTGGTCTACACCAAAGGAAAAAAAAAAAAAAAAAAACTAAACAGCAGACTGGAAGCCCTGGTTCTTGCTGCCTCCACACTCCTGCTCTTGTGACTTCCTGATATAATTTTCCCTCCAATTGTGAATCCAAGTAAACCCTTCTTCCTTAAGTTGTTTTTGTCCAATATTTTGTCATGAAAGAGGTAACTAATACAAAATATCTGGCCCCAAAATTTAAAAAAGTGGTTACAAAGAAGCAGGGACCTAGGCTGCTCTGTTCTGGATGGATGCACATAAATTTAGAAAATAACTCATTAAATGTCACACCCGGCTCTTGAGAACATTCCGGTAGCATTATCAGGAGGTACAGGACCCATACATTGCTATCAGCAGCCCCTCGTGCTGGGTTTCCAAAGCACAGAAAACAGGGTGACTTACCGTAACAGACACCTTGGAACTGCTTTGCTGAAAAACCATTAGATTCTCATTTGGGACCACAAGATCACTAACGACAACATGAAAAAAAAACCAACAAAACTGACATTCTTTTAATTCACCTTTGTGTATGTCATTACTTTGAATCAGCTCCTGCTTAACTCTTCACACAAAAATGTCTTAAAACTGGTGATAAACTAGCCCATCCCACTTTAAGGCTAGAGGCACAAAAATAAGATAACAATGGCCACCGACTGCCAGATTCTACAATGTTCCATTCCAGAAAAGTCACCTGAAAGTCTTCAGCTGCTGCCCTCAACTCTTAGCACAGATTCTAAGAACACCAGAGTGACAGATCACTGTTGAAATCACCCCTAAGCCGGCATTCTCCCTTTGTGGGAACCAGGCTGTCCTCTGAGTGACCAGGACTTCTCCGAGACTGTCCTGAAGAATTAAAACTGAGCTCACACTCAGCTGACCACACTTGGACCAACGCTGATAATGCTATGTGCCTTGTGCCTCTACCCAAGCTCTTCCCGTTTAAACCTAAAGTTCAAGGATGGGCTGAAATGCGTAGTTTCCATCATCCCCTGATGGTCATTTTGGTTCAAATCCTTTCTTGCTTGCTTGTCATTACTCTTGCTTGTTTGCTTTTGGACATGTGGTAAAACCTGATATGTAAGAATACAAAATTAAGACCCCCCTGGCCTGGACTCTCATTCCATCATTGAAAAGGCCAATGTCCAGCTTCTTGAGGAGGGTGCTAGGCTCCTATCATGTGGTTTCCTTAGTTGAGAAGTTTGCCTAGAACTATTCAATATATATCCCTTTGGGGTGACTATCTACTGAAAAAAAAAGATGCTGCAGAAAGCCGTTGAAAATCATTGTGCATCTTCCAAGAGCAATAACAGCAAAGTGTTTTGATGGGTAATATCGAAGGAGATAAGGCTGTAAGGCGCTGGCACCTGGGATGCTGGGAAGGCGAAGACAGATGCCTGTCTTTCTTCCTGCTGAGACAGAAATATGAGTGAATGTGCTTACACCGCACAGTTCTCCACTGTAGCATCACTGCTTTCTGATTCCCTTTCTTCCAAGTTACCGGGGCAACTGATTAACAATTTGAAGGCTCTAGACAGGATCTTATCTGAATTCAGAATAGCTGACTTTCCCTTGGGGTCGTTCAGAGACCCTTAGCTTGTTTTGGAGGGCGTCATGGGATGATCCGGATTCAGACCTCAGCATCAGGAGCATTTGATGAGACTCAACTTTCATTCCTTCCAAAAGGTCATCTTAGGTATCCTACAATGAAAGATCCATAGAAGAATGTGCTATTTCCCAAATATACTATTTTTGATAGGTTGAATAAATTCATCTAAAATAAATGATAGGGACTTTATCTTAGTCTATCTTCAGTTGCTTTATAAATGCACCACCAAAACACTTTAGGGGCACAAGGGGATTTTTATTCAAGCTCACAGTTTCAGGTTGCAGTATATTAAGCAAGGGTCCAGGAAACTGGCTAGACCACATCCACAGAGACTGAGAGAGGGGCAGAAACCAAAGCACACTTCCTAGCTTGCCAGTCTGTCAAATTCCAAACAGGTTATCTACCAACCACATTTATCATTTCATTCACTGTGGGCGGAATCGTCTCATATCAATTAGATACCTTACAGACTTGCAGAGAGGTTTGTCCTAACTAAATAATTTTTACAAGTGTGCCTAAAGGTCCAGTTTCAATTATCAAGTTGACATTTAACATAAACTGTCACAACCTTAAAACCTTGTCTTGCTTTTCTACACTGTGTAAATGTAATACACATATAGAGTCAGTAGTAGTCAGATGTACTTCCTGCTATCCCAACAGGATTTAGAGAATTGTGGACTTCTTTCCCATGTGAAAGAGAAAAATAGAGCAAGCAATTTGTGGGTGACAGATAAGTTTAAGGATAGGTTAAGGGTACGGTCAGAGAAGCAAAAGTAATCTGAGACAAAGTGTCCCAGGTCACAAGAAAATGGATCGTGAACGACTCTGTTTATAATACTTAGTATAGATGAATTACATCCCACAGATACACATATACATATATGCACATACACTTGCACATGCACACCAAGAACTCACTCAAGAATCCCCCATACTCTGCAACTGGAAATAATTGTTACAAGCAAATAAAGCTAGTCTTATTTCCTCTTATGTAGTTCCTACATGTACACACAACACATGATCATACATGTTAACGAATTGCCCAGATGGACATGCCACTGCTTTCCTTCCTAAGCCATCGCATTAGCCGTGTGTTTCTCTGTGTGTGTCTATACGATTGAAGAAAATGATTCTCCCCCATACTCTTATAATCAACATGTCAGTAGAAAGACTAATGACAAAAACCTTTATGTCCTTTTTTTCTCTCGCCCACATCTGTCTGACCCCCTGACCCCGCTCCCAGTCCTCCATCCCAGGTGAGTTTGCCCAGCCCCCCAGGTAGCCCCGTGTCCCAGATCCTCTCACCAGCCAGCCCCAGCAATACCCAGGCTGTCTCCAGTTTTGCCTGGGCCATGCCCCAGGCACCAGCCCCTTTCTTCATCCCACCCACCTGTCCCCACCACTGCACTCCCAGTCCTCCATCCCAGGACTTGCTCACATTCCTCCATCCCTGGAGCTTGGGTGGGCCACTAAGCCAAATCCCAGGTCCCAGGTGAAGAATTTTGCCATCAACATCAGCCCCTCTGCCTCTCCGGCCCAGCAGGGACCCATGCACATGGTCCACAAAAGACACACTGCTACTCAGAATTCAATAGAGACCAAAGGAAACTCAAGCAAAGTTCTAAGGGTCAAAGGCCATACATCTGAAGACCTCTACAATCATCCTATCACGTGGGAGAGATTCTTCACATCCAGCCCAAAGATAAGTAAACCTCTTTTTGTTCACCTTACTGTTCCTTTCTAGTATTAATCACTATAGATTAACTTTTCCATACAGCCACCACAAAAACATATATATCTCCAGGGAGCACATCACTCACCCTCACGTATCACCAAGATACTAAATCATAAAAGTGCACTAGCATACTACTATTCACCCCCTGTCTACTTAACCTGACTTACCTGATGTAATAACAGCATAATAGCCTCAACTAGGAAATAACAATAACAAAAGACAAACATATCCAACTCCAAGCAAGCACTAGTAATAACTGCCCAAGTGTAGTAATACCAATTAAATCAGTTCAGTCAAAAACACACAGAAACTGAAAGGTCCTAAAAGACAAAACAACAATGCCCAAGTCAAAGTGCAGATCCATGAGAAACAAAACCCAGGAAGACCAATATACCACTGAAAGAATTAACCCCATGATGATGGATTCCAACCAGAACAAATTCACAGAAAACAGCCAAGAAAGCCAGACCCAACACAACGACTTTCAAAGTATGATCATTACCATGATTAATACTATGAAAGAGGAAATCCAAGAGGAGTTAAAAAACCACATCAACCACTTTGAACAGGAACACAACAGACACTTAGAGGAGTTGAGAAAAACAGTTCAAGAAACAAAAATAGGCATAGAGCAGTTAAAACAGTCTCAAGCAGAGTTTAAAATTGAACTAAATGACAAGTTATCTTCAAATCAAAACTCAACAGAGGGTCTTATCAGCAGAACTAATGAAGCAGAAAATACAATTTCAGATCTTGAAGACAAAGTGGGAGAATTAACCAGCTCAATGCACGACATTATTAAAGTCAAAAAGATACTTGAGAGGAACATTCAAGAGATATGGGACACCCTGAAGAAGCCTAACATGCGCATTCATGGAATACCAGAGCAAGAATCCCAAAATATCACACCTGAGGAAATTTTTCAAATTATCATAAATGAAAACTCCCCTCAATTAAAGAATGAGAGTCCCATCCAAATACAAGAGGCATTTCGCACTCCAAACAGATATGACCAAAATAGAAAATCGCCACAGCAAGTAATAGTCAAAACACTCCACATTCAAGACAAAGAAAAGGTGCTTAGAGCTTCAAGAGAGAAAAAGAAAGCCACTTTCAAAGGTAAACCTATTAAAATAACAAATGACTTCTCAATGGAAACAATAAAAGCAAGAAGAGCTTGGAGAGACGTACTTCAAGTATTAAATGAGCAAAAATGATAACCCAGACTGATATACCTGACAAAACTATCCGTCATGATCAAAGGAGAGAGAAAAGTTTTCCAGCACAAAGACAACTTAAAGGGATACATGTCCACCAAACCAGGCATTCAAAAAATGCTAGAAGTGATACTCAAACATAAAGAAAAAAACAAGTGTATCCAGGAGGACAGAAGGGAAGTATAATACCACCAAAACATAAAGGTCAAACAATTCGCTTACAAAATCCACTAAACATAAAAAAGTCCAGAATTAAAAATAATTTCTCCATTATAACATTAAATGTCAATGGAATTAACTCACCAATCAAGACATACAGATTACAAACTTGGATTAAAAACCACAACCCATCAATCTGCTGCCTTCAGGAAATTCATCTCACTACAAAGATAAGCACATCCTAAAAATGAAAGGCTGGTCCAAAATTCTGCAAGCTAATTAATGTAAGAGGAAACAGGCAGGGATATCCATTATGCTGTCGGACAAAGTGGACTTCAAACCAAAAAAAAAATCATGAGAGACACAGATGGATACTACATTTTTATCACAGGTACAACTCACCAGGAAGACTTCACAATACTGAACATATATATATGCACCCAATATAGGCTCCTCCACATTCAATAAGAAAATCCTACAGCGTCTGAAGCGAGAAATCAACCCCCAAAATATAATTCTTGGGGATTTCAGCACTTCCCTCTCAAAATGGGATAGATCAACAGGTCAAAATCTTAATAGAGACACTTTGGAACTTAATCAAATTCTTAAAGAAATGGACCTTACAGATCTCTATCCAACTTTTTACCCACGTACCAACGATTACACATTTTTCTCAGCAGCACACGGAACTTTCTCCAAAATAGATCACATATTGGGCCACAAAACGAATCTCCCCATATAGAGGAAAGTTGAAATTCTAGCCTGTGCCCTATCAGACCACCATGGCCTAAAGCTGGACATCCACAACAACACAACAAACAAGAGAAAATACACTAACTCCTGGAAACTTAACACTATGATGCTGAATGAGAATTGGATTCAGGAAGAAATTAAAAAGGAAATTCAAGATTTCCTGAAAGCGAACGATAATGAAAATACAATTTACCAAAATCTCTGGGACACAATAAAAGCTGTCCTAAGAGGTAAGTAAGTTCATAGCTCTTAATGCTTACATCAAAAAATGGAAACATCAGAAATAGATAACTTAACAATGCAGCTTAAAGTTTTAGAGAAACTAGAGCAATCCAATCCCAAAAGCAGTAGAAGAAAGGAGATTAGCAAAATAAGGGGAGAAATATCTGAAATTGAGATTAGGAAAATGATACAGAAAATCAACTAGTCAAAAATCTGTTTTTTGAAAAAATCAATGATTGATACACCCCTAGCTAAATTAACCCAAAGCAAGAGAGAGAAAACCCAAATTGACAAAATTACAAATGAACATGGAGTTATCACTACTCATACCCAAGAAATCCAGAGAATTATAACATCATATTTCAAAAACTTATACTCTGTGAAATTTGACAGCACAAAAGAGATGGATGAATTCCTAAGTAAACACAATTTACCTAAATTGAATCAGGAAGTTGTGAATTATTTAAATAGTCCTGTAACATATGAGGAAATTGAGGAAGTGATCTCGAATCTTCCCACCAAGAAATGTCCTGGACCAGATGGATTCAGCACAGAGTTTTACCAGACATTTAAAGAGCTTATAACACCAATACTCCTTAAACTGTTCAAACAAATAGCAAAGGAAGCAACAGTACCAAATTCCTTCTATGAAGGTAATATTGTCTTAATGCCAAAACCTAATAAAGATACACTTAAAAAAGAAAACTATAGGCCAATCTCTCTGATGAACACAGATGCAAAGATTCTCAACAAAGTCTTAGCAAATTAGATTCAAAAGCATATCAAAAACATTGTCTGTGGGGACCAAGTAGGCTTCATCCCCAGCACACAAGGTTGGTTCAACATACACAAATCAATAATGCAATTCACCGTATAAACCAGTCCAAAGCCCAAGACCACATGATACTATTGATAGATGCAGAAAAAGCTTTTGACAAGATCCAACAGCCTTTTACGATCAAAACCCTACAGAAGGTTGGAATGGGAGGAACCTTTATCAATATAATAAAAGCTGTATACAACAAGCCCACAGCAAGGACTATGCTCAATGGGGAACAATGGAAGCATTCTCGCTTCGATCAGGAACTAGACAAGGCTGTCCACTCTCACCACTTCTATTCAGTATTGTACTTGAAGTCTTAGCCAAACCATAAGACAAGAAAGGGACATAAAAGGGATTCAAATCGGCAAGGAAGAAGTCAAGCTATCCTATTTGCAGATTACATGATCTTATACCTGAGTGATCCCAAAAACTCCACCAGGAAACTCCTGGAACTAATACAGAAGTTCAGCAGTGTAGCAGGATACAAAATAAATGTACAAAAATTAGAGGCCTTCCTATATGCCCAGAATGAAAGAAGTGAAAAAGCCTTGAGAAAAATAATCCCATTTACTATAGCCCCTAAAAAAAATGAAATACCTTGGTATAAGCCTAACCAAGGAAGTAAGAGACCTTTACAATGAAAACTTTAAAACCCTAAAGAAAGAAATTGCAGAAGACACCAGAAGGTGGAAAGACCTCCCATGTTCCTGGATTGGCAGAATCAACATCATAAAAATGATCATCCTACCAAAGGCAATATACAAATTCAACGATATACCAATTAAAATCCCAAAGCAATTCTTCAAAGAAGTTGACCAAACAATCTCAAAGTTCATATGGAGGCACAAAAGACCCAGGATAGCAAAGACAATCCTGAATAACAAAAACACTGCTGTAGGTATCACCATACCAAACCTTAGTCTATACTACAAATCCATAGTTATAAAAACAGTCTGGTGCTGGCTCCAAAATAGACACACAGATCAATGGATAAGGATTGAAGACCCAGATATAAGCCCACACAACTACAGCCATTTGATTTTTGACAAAGGGGCCCAAAGAATCCAATGGAAAAAGAACAGCATCTTCAACAAATGGTGCTGGCAAAACCGGATCTCCACATGCAGAAGATTAAAACTGGACCCATACTTGTCACCATGTACAAGACTTAATTCCAAATGGATCAAGGACCTCGATATAAGGCCAGAGACTATAAAAATCATAGTTAAAAGTGTAGGGAACTCCCTCGAGCTGATTGGGCTAGGCCAACAGTTCCTAAACAGACATCCAATAGCACAGTCACTGCAACCAACTCTCAACAGATGGGATCTTGTGAAATTAAAGAGCTTCTGTTCAGATAAAGAGATTGTAACACGAGCTCAAAGGCAACCCACAGAATGGGAGAAAATCTTCACAAACCATATATCTGATAGAGCTTTATTATCCAGAGTGCACAAAGAACTTAAAAAACTAAACACCAAGGAAAACAATGGCCCAATTAAAAAAATTGTCCCTGGAACTTAAAAGAAACTTTACCAGGGATGAAATTAAAATGTCTAACAAATATCTTAAAAAATGTTCCACATCCTTAGCCACCAGGGAAATGCAAATCAAAATTTCCCTGAGATATCATCTCACCCCGGTCAGGATGGCAAAAATCCACAATACAAACAACACCAAATGCTGGAGAGGATGTGGAGAGAAGGGAACTCTCCTACATTGCTGGTGGGAATGCAGGCTCCTACAGCGAGTCCGGCGAGCCGTCTGCATATTCTTAAAGAAATTAAAGATTGAAATACCATATGACCCTGCTATTCCCCTTTTGGGAATAACCCTCCATACAGCAAAAATTCACCTCGATAGCACCAGCACGACCATGTTCATAGCAGCACTGTTTACAATAGAAAAGGCATGGAATCAGCCCAAATGTCTAACAGCTGAGTACTACTCAGCCATCAAAAATGATGAATTAATGGAATTTGCCGGGAAATGGATGGAATTAGAAACAATTATATTGAGCGAAGTATCCCAGACACAGAAAATTAAGCGCCGTATGTACTCCCTAATAAGTGGATCCTAGTACCAAACCCACTTAGAGACACTTAAGGATAATTCTCTGTAATACCTACAGTAATTGCAAAGATGATGAAGAGGAGGAATGGAGAAGGAGGGCCACACTAGAAACAAGGAGAGAGGGGACCATGCTACAGCAGAGAAAATAGGCCACCATCAAGGACTGCAAGTGAGCAATGAGACATCTGGTTAAGTTCACAGACTTTCCTTCCTGATCATTTACAACTGATGGGGTATTTCGCAAATGGGTGATTGACCCCTCCCTAACCATGGTTTCCTACTTTTATTACATCTATCTTTGAATATACTCTTATAACAAGACTCTAGTTTAACAGCGTTTTGTCTCTGGCCAGAGAGTGACATACAATACCCATCAGGATGGAGTGAAGGGCATTGCAGGAGCAGCAAAACTAAAAAAAAATCAACAAACCATAATCCAGAAACATCAGAAACTGTATCAACCACCTGGAACTAAGCTAGCCTAATCTCTCCCCATCCTGAGGCTCAGGGAAATTTGCAGAAGAGGGAGCAGTAAGATTGGAAGACCACAAGGATGGGAGGAGTCACGATATGCAAGATAC
The DNA here is from genome assembly GCA_023101885.1 of Typhlomys cinereus. Classification (NCBI taxonomy): domain Eukaryota; kingdom Metazoa; phylum Chordata; class Mammalia; order Rodentia; family Platacanthomyidae; genus Typhlomys; species Typhlomys cinereus. Next base: position 274,082 of record JALPQD010000565.1, on the reverse strand, counting down.
TCCACACAAGTTAGAACCGAAGCAATCATAATTGGACTTTGCATGCCCTGCGCAATGTCCAACACACTATTGACCCCACAAAGACTAGCATTTGCTAAAGGCACTAGGATCCTTGGAGGCAAGGGATTGATAGCCACAGTAGTGTTCTTATGCTTAACGGGAACACAGGAAAGGGTTCTGGGAAATGCCACTGGGTCCTTGCACCTCATGGGAGAGGAGGACCCAGAGAAGAGTTTGGCATACACATTAAAGTATGCTCTGGGGATGGGAGGGGGAGGCACTGGGGGATGGGGAGGGCAGGGGAGGTGGGGGGTTGGAGGGAGGGAGGGGACCAGTGTACCTGTTCAGTTTGTATGAGTGGAAATAAAAAAAAAATCATCTCTGATCAGTCTTTCACTTTATTAGTGTGAGTCTGGTCTCCAATTAAAGCAATTCATTGAAGTTAGTATGGCTAGTCTGCTTTCTCTGGTGATTCCCAGACTGCTTTCCAAAGCTAAAATTACATCAGGGTACCACACCTGCCTGGCAATTTTACCTGAGATCTGGGGATCACAAACAGGTTCTTTTGCTTAAGAGGCGAAGACTTTAACCATTGAACCCTCTCCCCAATCCAAGATTGTTCACTTTTGGTAACCATATTGCCCATAACAAAGAACATATCTCAGTTTGGTCAAGTGTACAATGCAGTTAAATGTGCTCAAATATTGAAAATAGCAGGGAATAAAAGAAAGGATAGGTACAAATAAGGGTGGCATCAAGTAATAAGCAGGTATAATAATCATAGCACATATTACCTACATGTTCACACATGAAAACCATGTAAAATGTATATGTAAATATTTGTTAATAGCACAAATTCAAAATTATAAGGATTTACTCAAAGAATTCTTACCTTATTTTTTGCCTGAAAAGACTTTTGTCAGTGTGCTTTTTATACAGTGCACTAGTTTTATTACTCTAACATAATATCAAAGACAGTCAATTTAAAAGAAAAATTGGGCTTGCAAATGGCTCAGCAAGTAAAGGCATTTGCCAATGACCTGAGTTTAGTCACTGGAGAGAGAGCCGAATCTTTGAAGCCATCCTCTGAGCTGCATATACCTGGTGTATCTTGTGTGCACTCACATTCACGTGTGCATGCACACACATGCACACACACTAAACACATGAATAGTAAAGCTTCAAAACATAAAAGAGAGGTTTATTATTTTAGCTTACGGTTTCGCTTCATGGTTACTTGACTTTTTACCTTAGAGTCGTGACAAGAGAGCAAGTCATGGAGGGAACATATGGTAGAGAAAGCCCTCACTTCACAAAACCCAGGAAGCAAATAGGGAGAGAAAGGAACTGGGGTCTCAATATCCTCTTCAAGGTCATGCCCCCAAGGACTTCCTCCTGCTGGACCCGATTTGCAGAACCCACCACAGCCCATCAGTGCCATGGGCTAGCGACAAGTCTTTAAAACAAGGGTCTGCAGAAGATGCTTACCTAAACCACAGCACAGAGCATGTTAACATCAGATTTCCTACATTTCTGTTCAAACATGTGAGTGAAAACACACTCCACATGAGAAGAGTTTACAAACATAACTAGAATATTTCTTTACAGTGGAGTATGAATAAAACATTTCGTACTTATTCTTCCTTGGAGGATGCTAGCACAAGAATCAAGAAAGTCCTGATGAGAAACTGCAAATTAAAATACAGTAAAACACCTTTTCAATGCTTCATTATTCTACTAGTTTTCTTGTCCAAACAGGGCCTAGGCATCGTGCACAGAAATGGATAATGGAAGTGAAGAAATAGCTCAACACAAAAGGGCATGGTAGATCCTAAAGCCTTCAGTTTTCACTTAGATGACAAAGTTCTTAGAAAACAGAAAGTTACAGTCAGAGTGTGAGTGGACAAGGAGAGACCCAAGAAGACAAGGGTGCCTGAGTGACAAATTTATTCTGACAGTTATTCCCCTCAGAATTTATTTAGCTCTAACACTCACAAAAAAGCCAGGTTGTAGTAGCATGTGCCCATATTCCCGGCTCTGGCAAGACAGAATCCCTGAGGCTTTCTGTCCAGGCATTCTAGGCCAATCAGAGAGCTTCAGGTTCAGGGACAAACTCTGTATCAGATGTATTTATTAACAATTTAGCTTGTTGATGTGTGTGAGTCATGTCTGTCATGGGTAGTATGTGTGCAAGTGTACAAGTGTGTATATACATGTATACATGTCTTCCTAAATCACTCTCCACTTAATTTTTAATGATCTTGATCTACCAGTTTGGCTAGAATGGCTGATCAAGGATCCCCAGCACTTGGATTACGGCTGCGAGCTCCCATACCTGGTTTTATGCCTGGGTGCTAGGGATCTAAAGTCAGGTTCCCATGTTTGCACAGCAAGAACTTTATTGACTGAATCTTCTTGCCAGCCTCAATTATAACTACTGTGCTACATAAAACATCCAGTAAGAGGCAGTGGAGTCAGCGTGAAGCAGAAAGCACACTCACCATCTCTTCGGTTAAGCTTTGCAAAGCCAGGGCCGTGGCTGCTGGACAGCTCTGATGAGCTGCTGAAGGACAGCTGGGGCAAAGCAGAGGTCAGCAGAGCATCACAATGGTCAGCTGGGGAAAAAGCACCAGGAGATGTTAGTACAGGCTATAGCTCTAGAAAGAAAGCAGCTCAAAAAAAAAAAAAAAAAAAAAAAAAAACCCACCACACAATAGTATGTAGGATACTCATTATTCCCCTCACAGTGAGTATTTTAATTAAAAGGACGTACTACTTCATATTTTAAGGTGAAATTCCTTTTTAAATCTGTATACGGCATATGTGTAAGCATGTACACATGCCTGTATATATGTGTGTGGAGGTCAGACAGAGGCAGACAGCAGCTATCATCCTCTGTCTTGCTCCTCCTCATTTTTAAGGACAGGGTTTGTCACTGAATCTGAAGCTCTCTGATTGGCCTAGAATGCCTGGACAGAAAGCCTCAGGGATTCTCCTGTCTTGCCAGAGCCGGGAATACAGGCACATGCTACTACAATCTGGCTTTTTTGTGGATGTTAGACATACAGACTAAGGAACTCATGTTTGTGCTGAGCACTCCATTGACAGTTATCTCCCCAATCTTTGGAGTGAAGTTTGTGAGGAACTTATTTAAATTGTTTAAACATACATACAATTGCATAACCTCTACTCAGCCATCTATTCAAGACTCCCATATGTCCCACAGTTTCTAGCTCTGGACTGTGTCTGGGTGTGCTGCCAACATGACTGAACCTCTGCCAGGTGTTCAGATCACAGTTCCCTGCAGGAGCCCAGGACCCAGCAAGGCAGCATTTGCGGCAGACCTAGACAATCCCACTCTGCAGACTGCCTCAGCGGCAGTCCTGGGGAACACTTCAGAGTCCTACTTTTCTGCCTGTGTCTCTTACTTCCTGGAGTGGCCCTGTCTGTTCCATTCACAGTCCTCACATGCCACTCTCGACTTGGAGCATCCCTCTGTTCTTCTGTGTGCTTTTTGAAAATTTGCATGAATTAGAAAGTTTCTGCTTTGCTATATGCTGCTGGTGTCCACTTGCTCCACATTTGAAAAGGGCCTAGCACCGTTTATGCCTGGGGCACTCTTTTTCCAACATGTACTTGGGTCGTTTTTGTGTCCTTCAGTCCAAGTCTGTTTACTTAAGACAGTCTACATTCTTTCATAAGAAAACTCTCTATTCCTACTTTCTAGCATGCTTACTAAACAGTTTATTTTAATCATAAATCTTCTATCATGCACTGGAAGATTTCATAATGGAAAAATGATGCACACTATAGAATTAACAGATGTTAACATACTTCGTAAATTCTTTTTGGTTTGTGCATGTGAGCCTGTGCTGCTTGCTGTACCTCCCTAAAGAAAGTAAGTGTGTAAAATTAATTACATAGGGAATAGTCTGGGAAAATGCCAAGAACATTCAGAGAGATAGGAGAGAAAGACCAACGTTTCTCCTGGTAATTTGTTAAGCTGAGTGCAAGACAGAGGAAGCAACAGACAAAAACTTCAGTGCCTGAATTTGCCCAAGTGAACGTAGTTTTATAAGAATAGCATTGAGGAGATAGTTATGGGGATAAAGCACTTACCATGCAAGCAAGAGTAGTACAGTTCAGATCCCCAGAACTCACTAGAAGTCAGACAGGTGAGGCTGTAACCACAGCATTTGGAGAACAAAGATTGAGAATACCTGGGTCAAGCTGGCTAGCTACCTAGACTAGTGAGTTCTGGGTTGAACTGAGAGACCCTTGCTTGATAAATGAAATGGAGAGTAATGAAGGAATACATCTGACATCAAGTATGGGACTTGTTTGCACACATGTGTGCATGTGCACGCGCACACACACAGCACCTATGCAGAAGGACATTTGAATTAAACTTTTACTAAAAATTTCTATTGACATTAAGCTAAATTAAGTTTTACTTAAAGCTTTCCCTTTATATATTCTAAGTTTGACCTAAAGGATTCATCATACATAGTGAAATGGAAGGTAATTTGATATATAATCTAGCCTAGATTATATATTAACCAACCTAGTCTCAGCTAATGGAGCAGATGACCCTCCAGCCAATCAGAGACTGAAGGCTGTCAACACATGGCCCTCTTAGGCAACACTAATTTTGAAGAATCTATTCTGTAATAGAAACATATTTCATTCCCTACTTAAAAAAAAAAAAGAAAATCCCAATATTTGGGTATGCAGAGATGATTCAGTGAGCAAGTGCTTGCCATACAAACATGAGGGCCTGGGTCTAATCCCCAGTGCCCATGGAAAAAGAAGCTGGACAGGAAAGCACACACCTATAATCCCAGCCCCAGGGAGGCAGAGACAGGAGGATTCCTGGAGCTCACTAGCTAGTCAGTTTAGTACCAAGTTTCAGGGAAAGACTCTGTCTAAAAAATAAGGTTGGATATGATCAAGAAAGGCACCCAATAGCAATGTCTCATACACAGACACACACACACACACACACACACACACACACACACACACAGCATATGCACACACATCTGTACACAAGTGTGCATGACCACATACGCATATATATTCCATAAACATGACAATATCCTCTGATTTACACAGGCAAGCTGTACTGTTATTCCCGAAGTGTACACAGAAGGAAGACAATGAACTTCTGGTGTTTATGGGGATTTGCTCTCTCTGGAGTTTTTTAAAATATCTGCTGCCACAGAGCCTTTCCTAATTTCTTCTTCTCCATTACCTATAGAACACTGGCAATGAGGAATCTTCACAAATTGGCAAATTTGCAATGTGAAAAAATAGACTGAAAACAGCAGAAAAATATCAACCCAAATAACAAAAATTACACTTGTATCTGGTGGTGTTTTCTTTTTTTTTTTTTTGTCATTTTCTTGTGTGTATGTAGGGGGGTGTTGACATTTGTGTGTGTGTGTGTGAAGAGGCCTAGGGTGGATGTTGGGAATCATTCTCCACTTTGTTACATTTTATTCTTTGAGATAAGGTCTCCCAATCAAAGGAAGACCTTATCAATGTGGTTAGCCACACTGACCAGCTTGCTCTGGGGAATCCCCAGTCTCACCTTCCGAGGCTAGACTTGCAGGCCATCACAGACACCTGGCATTCATGTGGGTCGTGGGGATCAAAACTCCGATCCTCTTGTTTCCTGACAAGTGCTCCCAGCATGCTTGTTGATTGAGGCAGTGCTGCCTAAGAAAGGTTTGGGCTAGAAGCCATTTTTCAAAATTATATGAAAGAGAGTAGAATATTCAGAGTTGGTCTACAAACTTCACATAAATCAACACTGGATTCATAAAAAGTACTAACCTTTAGAAACGTTGGTATTATTTTTGATTGATAATAACTATATACTTGTAGCATATAATGTTATGCTTTCATGGACATCTATAAAATAGAATTACAGATATAATCTTGTAATTCATTTTTTAACCATGTAAATACAAAGTGATTTTAAAATGCATGTGAGGAACTGGGGAGATGGATCAGTGGGTAAAGGTGCCTGCATGCAGAACTAGAGACCTGAGTTTGTTCCCAAAGCCCACATTATGGAAGGAGAAGACCAGGATCTGAAAGTTGTCCTCTAATCTCTATATACATCGAGGTGCACATGCCCCTGCTTTCTGCCTCCCTTTCTCTATCAAGCTCTGTCTCTCTTTCAGATAAATAAAATATAAAACCATGTTTGAGGAACTGCCCTTATCTTCGTAAAAGATGATGTGCTTTCGAAACAGCACTTCATTTGAACATATTAACACTATCATTTTTCAGTGAGAGTATATTGAGTACTGACCATGTGTATAGCATTGAGAGGGATGAAGAAACATGGTTCAGGGCTCAAAATCCTACACCGGAAGAGGATGTGCAGACATCTGCTATGCAAAGCAAATAAGCACAAAAGAACAGATAACACTAATTATCTAATTAGTATAAATATTTAGGAGGAGGTTAAATACTTGAAACAAGACTGACTTCCTAGAAGAAAAAGCCCCAGCACTGCTTCCAAGACAGCACTGTAATTCTGAGGCAGACAATTGCTGCTACAAAATCTTTCAGAAAACACAGGTTAGCAGAGAAGCATGTGAGCTGCTCTCTCTGGAGAAGACCGACAGAAACCATGCAATTTTGAGCAGTGAAAGAGGCTTTAGGACCTTGTGCAAAGGAAGGAAGAAAGGAATACCTACCGACCAGTGACACAGGTGTGCATCTGACCACATTTGCAGAGGAAACAAGACAAGCCAAAAGCAGAGGATCTTTAAAATTAAATGAGGACACCTCTGACATCATCCTGTGGAGCTCTGAATTTAAAGTTTGTTTGGGTCAGCACAATGCTCAGCAGGAAAAGATGCTTTCCACATGAACTTGATTAGATCACTAGAGCCACATTAAGAGAGAATTAGCTCTACAAAGTTGTCTTCTGACCTCCCCATGGAGTCCTGTGGCTGGTGCATACTCCCCCCCTCTCTCGCTGACTCTATGTGTATGTGTGTCTGCCTGTCTGTCTCTCTCTCTCTCTGTCTCACTGACTCTCTGTGTGTATGTGTGTCTGTCTGTCTGTCTGTCTGCCTCTATGTGTGTGTGTGTCTGTCTGTCTCTCCCTCACTAACTCTCTACTGTATGTGCGTCCGTCTATCTTTCTCTCTCTCATTTACTCTCTAGTATATGTGTCTGTCTGTCTGTCTCTCTCACTGACTCTCTGTATGTGTGTCTGTCTGTCTCTCTCTCTCTCTCACTACACACACACATACAATTTTAAAATTCTTTCTCACTGACTCTCTAGTGTATGTGTGTCTGTCTGTCTCTCTCACTGACTGTGTGTATGTGTGTCTGTCTGTCTGTCTCTCTCACTGACTGTGTGTATGTGTGTCTGTCTCTCTCTCTCTCTCACTACACACACACACACACACACACACACACACACACGATTTTAAAATTCTACTGTTAGCTGGGCATGATGGCACACATCTGTAATCACAGCACTTGGGAGGCTGGAGCGGGAGGATCATGAGTTTGAGACCACTCTGAACTACACAGTGTGCCCTTTCTCTCTCTCGCTCAATAAAAAAAATTGTACGGTTGTTTGAAAACTTTTAATAATCAGCTAAGCAGCATTGTATTTGTGACTAGCTGTGCTGAGGTAACCGTGTTTAGTGACAAAAGTCCACATCCCACTTCGGGTCCTATGAATGCCACACTTTGGGGTAAGGTGTTCTGTAGGAACACTGGGTTAGGAACGAGGCCCCCGTGAAGAACCTGAACAGGCCGCTCAGACCCATTTGCTGCAGTGCGACTTCCTTCTTCTCACACATCATTTCTCTATCAGAATCCTAAGGTGACAGTTTAAATGAAGCTTCACTTTAGAAGCGCTGGAATTTCCTATTATGAATCTGAATCGACCCATGTGCTGAAGTCTAAAGGAAATTCTTTAGAGAAAGCGCACATCATTTGCAGTGAACAGAAGCACTAATAGTGAACTTAAAATCTGTTTGCCTGAGTCTCCACATAAGTGTCTTCAGTCACTGTCATCCCTTTATCTCCCTGCCTGCTATTTGGAGCCCACCCTAAGATCCAGGTGGTCATGTGACTTGGACGTGGCCATCTGACTGGTGGTCATGTGACTTGGACGTGGCCATCTGACTGTCAGCTCCTACTGGGAAACTTTGGTTCAAGGATGGGCAGGAAGGTGGAGCAGAGTAAGCGAAGCACTCTGGCCTGAACTCCAGGCAAATATTCGTTCATTCGCACAACAAACATTTGTTGAAACGCCATTGCTATGAATTTCTGTTTATTCTAGGACTACAGATAGAAAAACGATCTGCTCTTGGGAAGCTGACTCCACTGAATGGGATAAATGTATAAAGGCATAACAACTGTAGAACTAAAAACTGCCAAGAACAAAAACAAACAGTCAGGTTTCTAAGCTAATAAACAGTCTGCCTGAAGCTATGGCATAGACATTGCGGTTCCAGGATGAGCCCAGCACAGAGAGAAACAAAATGTTTTCCATTTCTGATGGCAGAATTTGGTACCGAAGTCCAGTTTTCCATGAGTCAAGTGCCAATTCTGATTCCCTTTACTGTTTAAGATCGTGTGAATTTTTCATTGCCTCGATCCTCAGCTTGCAAACACTATTTTGACGCACACTCGATCATAACTAAGGATTACAATTTTCTTGTATGCACACTCACTTTCTTGTGATGATTATTGACACCCTACTTGGTTCTCCTCATTAACTGTGCAATTGATAGCCACTTTTTTCTTTTGCCAACTCTTTCCACCTTACAGTTCACCATGGCAGAGTCCTTTCAAAAATGCTGCAGCATTTAAGTCAACACAACTAAAAATCCCAAAGATATCCAACAGACCTCCATCATCCATTTCTGAAGTTCAAACACGATGTCCTGACATACTGTTCCTTTCTCCAACTGCTCTCAGCTTACCCCCCCCCTCGTGCACTACACTAGAATCCCCACATTTTTCCGAGAGCTCCCATCCTTTAATCAGAGTGGTCTTATCATTTCCCAACATGATATGCCCAAGTCAGTGGACAGACCACAAGATGCTACTACATGCTTTCTCTCCGCTACTTCTCATTGCTAACTGCTACCTCCAGAGCTCAGCTCCACTTGCAGATCTGCCCTGGGCATGGATGACTCTAGGGTGAAGGAGACCATCATGGCCCACTGATAGTGCATGGCATTCTCTTCTTCACATAACGAGATGCCTCTCACCTCACCTACTGCAACCTGAGGAGGATGTTGTGGAGAGATTTGAAACAGGCTGTCATGGAGTGAGGCTCCATGTTTACTCAGAAAGTAAACAGCTCATAAGTCTTGGGAAAGTTTTCAAACTGAGAATTTACATCTTTTCACTTCCTCAAGGTAAAGAAAGCAGGAAACAATCACCGGTAGAAGCAGCTCTCCAGACAGCAGGGCATCTAGAAGAGAATCTCTGTGAGCACAACTGGCAGCAAGTAGTACAGACAGGTTCAGGTTTGCAGCTTCCATGTGTCTCAACCAGAGAGAGCTGAGCTTCATGGCGATGTGGGTGCCTTTGAGGCCTCGCTGTTCCTGTAATTAACCCTCATCCATACTCCTGTAAATAATCCCAACAAACACACTGGCTTACCAAACTGAACTTTGGCATAGTCATTACTTTGTTCTGTCGTTGGATAGCTCTTTGGGGTGGCATCTCCCCAGAAAAAGTGGCACACAGCAGCTGATGAGTGCCTCTCGCTGGAGCATGACAATCACCATGACATATTGTGAGAACCCGAGATGCTTAGAAGACACAGGGGAAGCTACTGATTCTCTAAATCACTGGGAAGGAAACAGAAGGGAATAGGAGAGAGCAGTCGTATTTGCTTCTCCTTCCAGTCATTTTGGATTTCTTGAAGAAAAAGTGGGCTGAGGACATTGAATGCTTCTTGGCAGGAGGGTATCCACATGATTTAAGGAACTTTGACAAGACATGCCAAGACCAAACTTTATTTCATAAGAATTGCAAAATGCTGCCACTTGGTCCCTACTACTCCTCGATCCACCTAAGCCCATTGAATTTAAGTCTTCCAACTGGGCGGCAGCATCTCCCATTGTTAGGTGTGGAACAAGGAGAAGGGCAATGATAGGAGCCTTCATATTTGGTGCTGACCCTGTCACCAATTTATTAAGTACATTTCTGGTAAAAGGCATGTCATCTGGATTCTGCCATTGAGAATTGGATTTTAAAGAAGGTATCCAGTCAAGCATACCAATTTCCCTGAGCCTCTTAATCCCATCATCACCATTAAACCAAGGAATGTCTGGAATCTCTAGTTCCTTCTCAGAAGGCCAAACTTTAATAAATACTTTAGCTACCCACTCAAATAAACACTTGGCACTATTTTTAACTCTATGAGTAGCAGTGTTAAACCTAGAATCACTACTCAATGGGCCCATTTCTGTGAACTCACTTTTATCCAGTTTTATACTTCTTCCACCAGTATCCCATAGCCTTACAATCCATTCCCAGGGGTATTCCCCAGACTGCTGCTTAAACATGTTAGAAAAGTCATGGAGTTGTTTAGGAGTATAGCATACCTCCTCATGGACCATACTTTGTATTTCACCTTTAGGAGCCTGTTTAGCCTTAAGCCTAGTTATAGGCCTGGAAGCAATCACAGGTGGACATGCCATAACAACATCAGCATTTTCTTGAGGCAAAGTCTTTGCTCTTCTTTTAGACAAATCATGAGTAATTCCCTTACACTTACACAAAGATGGAGATAGCAATTCTATAGAGGGTGGGGGTGGGGATTCATTCTCTGCTAAGGGTGGGGAGACCATTTCCTCAGGCGGAATAAATGCACCAGAATTTGAGAGTTCAACGTCCTCGTCCTCATCATCCTCATCATCAGTGTGGTCTTCCCACACATCAGCCTCCCACTGTTCAGGATCCCACTCTTTGCCAATCAGCACTTTTACTTTACCGCCAACACCTTTCGAGGCTGGGAATTTAATTTACGTTGTAACTCAGCCACTCTAATAATCAAGGTTTGGGTTTGATTTTCAGCAATTTGAGCCCTATTGCTACTAGAGAGAAAATTCTCTTCTAGGGCACATTTAGAAACTTCTAAGTTGTTTATGCGCTTTCTGAGTTGGATATTTTCCTCTCTGAGATCTTCCTTTTCCATTTGTAGTTTGATGAGAGATGCTAGAAACAACCAGCCGGCATCATCGTTTTCCTTATTCTTACTCATTTTATGTAACGTTTCATATACAGAATTGCTGAGCTTCTCAATCTTCGCAAGAGGGGCATCAAGACTGTCCAACACACCGACTTTTACTGTGGACGGACCCGGAGGTGGTCTTGGATGGCCTTGCAACACAGGCAGAAATTATGACAAATAGCCTTATGGTCAACATTTCTCAAGGTCTGTTTTTCAAGGTCTAGTGCCTGTGGTAAGGCCAGATACCAGAAAACACCCCTGCCCTTGGGGCTCTGGGAAATGCTCCCCCTTTCAAGGTGGGGGGGGAGGTGTAGTACTCGCAGCTATGCCAGATACCACCACTTACAAACAATTAATTTAAAGTTAAGTGTTTTAGCCAATTATTTTGTAACATTACATAGCCTCCCAACAAAAAAGTATAAAAGGTGTATGCTTCTTGAACTCGGGGTCGTCTCTCCCCCTCGTGAGTGGAGCGACCCCAGCGCGCTGGAATAAAATCCTCTTGCTTTTGCATCGAACCAGTGTCCTTGAGTATTCTGTGGGGGTCCGCTTCCTGGCGTAGGGCCTTTAGGTCTTACATTACCAGTTCTACAGACAGTTCACTCCAAACAGTTGCAGTGTCCTCCATGCCACTAGAGGAGTCTTTAGTCACTGGAGGTTCCACTGGGTCAAAAAGCCAGCTCCAGATATCACAAAGCTTGCCAGCAAAATTCATTCTTAAATTCTGTTTCTCTAGAACCACTCCTGGTATCAATTTCTGTATTAGTTAGGGTTCTTCAGAGTCACAGAATTCACAGAATGAATATGGTAGTCCAGCCAAGGCTGCCAGTAGCCGAGGTGGTCCAATGATGGCTGCCAGTAGCCGAGGTAATTCCAGCGATGGCTGCCAATGGCTAGCTGCTCAGTTCGGTAGTCAAGTGGGTGATGGTTGAAGGATGGAGAACTCCTAGAGTCTTAGTCTAGTCCAAGGCTAGAAGGTTGAAGAAACTAGGCAGCCAGAAGGAAGAACGATTCCTAGTACAGCTGCAAGAAGGTGATCTGTTCTCTTTGGTGGCTCCTTTTTATATGATGCAGTATTGGGAGAATCCTTTGAGAGCTTTGGAGTTCTGATAAGATCTAGGGCATGTACAATCCTTTCAAATGGTCTCAGTTGATCATTTCCAGAGGTGGTCTCAGCCCAGCTTAGTTAATACCGGGTGTGTCAACTAGACACCCAGGCTTAACTATCACGATCATGAATCATTCTATCTCCTTATTGTTTTGCCCTAGGATTTCTCAGGCTCTCCCTTCCAGGACTGAAGTCACTGCAGGCTACCATCATGTTTACTGACATTTCTGTGTGGGATCTGGGGACCTGAACTCAGGTCCTTTTGTGCTTGTGAGGCAAAGGCTTTAACTCCTGAGCCATCTCCCCAGCCTCATCTCAGATAATTAAAGGCCATGAAATTGATTGACCTCAAGTCAAGATCTTCAATGGAGAAAAAGAACCAAGCAATCTCTGAGTTCTGGGTGAAGGAAATGAAGAGAAAGTGGAGGAATATCTTGTGCCCCACAGGTGGAGCAGACAGGAGGAACTAAAGGGAGGAAACTGAGGTGAGGAAACTGAGGTGAGATGTGCTGGACTAGAAGCTTCTTACCAGTGCCCCGCCCTCCATTCTGAGAAGTCCACTGTGATGAGAAGTCCCCAGCTCTGTGATGTGGGCCTTTTACCTGCCAGCTCCCAGTGAGAATTCCCAGAGCTCACTTATCTGGACTGTGAAGTTCAGACGATGGCTGAACAGTGAGGTTCAGACGATGGCTGAACAGTGAGGTTCAGACGATGGCTGAACAGTGAGGTTCAGACGATGGCTGAACAGTGAGGTTCAGACGATGGCTGAACAGTGAGGTTCAGATGGAGAATCATCGTTTCCTTTTGGACAATATTAAAGCCGAATGGCTGAGCTCCATCTCTGCCACTTGGGCAATGGACATGGTCCTTGCACTTGTGTGTGGAGTGGGGCTCTTTCTCTTGTTACTCCCCTTCCTCCAGGGTGATCCACCTTCGCAGCCAGCACAGGTCAAGAAAAACATCAGAAAGGTAAGAATTGATCAACTTAGACCCAACAGAGATTGGCTCTCTCCTTTTGTTTTCAACTTAAAAACACTTTGATTAGTGTCACAATTTGACATGTGAGTTGTCTCCCACAGGCTCATGGGTTTGAATCTTCAGTTTGGGAAAGTCATGGCACCTTTAGGAGATGGAGCCTTACTGGAGGAAGGCAGTCACAGAGTGTGAGCCTTGAGGTTGGGTAGCCCCATGCTGCTTGAGTGGGCGAGTCTGTTCTTGATCTAGCAGCAGCTCTCAGCTTCTTCGATGGACATAACTTAAGCTTCCTCCAGCTTCTGTCAGTCAGCCATGCCTTTTCCACCATAAAGGACTGTATCTCCCCTCTGGAACCCAAAGATGAGGAAATCTCCCGTTTTCTCCCCTTATGTTGCCTGCACCTCAGTGCTGTCTCACAGCAGCACAGGCAGTAACTGTTAGAGTACTGGGTCTCACTGTGGCACTGTTAAGACTATTTCTGTTGATTCTCCACAATATTCCTTCCCACCCCTTCCCTTCCACACCCCTCATAGCCTCCTTTCTGCTCTCATGTCACATGGGCTACTGCTCTCCCCCTCTTCCTCAACGCCACCTTGCATTACAGTTCCCAAATCAAGTAGAGAGACAACAGCTTAGGGGTAATTATAGGGAAGACAGAACCTCAGTCTCATGAGAACTGACAGGGCACAGCAGGATGGGAAAAGGCACTGGGAGATGTAGCCAAAGCTCTGAGTCTGTGTGGTGTGCCAGGGCAAAGGTACCAGGGCAAAGTTAAATATCATCACTCAGTGGGTGAGGCAAGACGAAGGGCTTTCTGAGCAAAATGCTCAGACACCTTGTCTTTCAGAATGTGGGATTTATTGGGCTGGAGAGGTGGCTCAGGGGTTAAGCCTCCGCCTTGCAGGCAGAAGGTCCTGAGTTCGGATCCCAGATCCCACGTATAGACGCCAGGCGGAAGCGGGGGCGGCTTGCGTTTCTGGCCCTGGTAGGGCAGAGCCTGTGAATCCCAGGGCGGAGGAGGTGGAGGCGTCCATGGTGGTTCCAGAATTCCTCCGTGGTTCTACACACACACAGACGCGCGCACACACACATATATATATACGCACACACTCACAATTGAATAAATAAAAAAAAAACCTGACAACTGAAGTTATCTTAAAAAAAAAGTGGGATTTATGAGGAATGTCCCTGATGCTACAGAAAGCATGGCAAGGAATTCTGAAGAGAGGATTTAGATTCCTGAAAGAGAACAGTGTTCCATATCTTACAGGTTTATGAGGGAAAGAGGATACCGGATATTATACTATTTATACTATACTGTACAGTACACCCCTGGGGCAGGTTCCCTCTGATTCCCAAGGGTAAGGAGATTGCAGGCAACAGTCAGTGTGACCTCTCGGTAACCTGCAGCACTTTTGCAGGATGGGAGATTGCATGCACAGGGAATAGGAACTGCAGGGGCTGATCTGACATGCTCTGAGCTCCTGATCTGATGCCCATGTGTCTTTCCTCTGTGTTGGGTGGATATGAGGCTGTGCTGAGTCACAGAAGGCATCACACTGCAGGTTGAAGTCCCCTCTGACCTCAGAGAGCAGAATCTTGAGACTCTGTCCTTGGTGGATCTTACTATGGAAAATCCCCCTTCTGTGTTTGTTTAAAGCAAGAAATCAAAGAATATTTGCAAGCACTGTAAAAAAATTACTATACTAATTCCATATAGAATAACAGGAAATTCATGACTATTGCTACCACTTGTCTAGAGATGAGAAAGGGTCTCTTTCTTTTTTCTTATTTCTCAGCGTCCAAGACAGATGCAGACGAGCTGGCAGAGGAGGAGCAGGAAGACTGGTGTCTGGAAAGGTAAGGACATGCCGTTCTGTCCCCTACCATGAAGAACCAATGCCAGGTATCCCAAGGTGTCAGCTGCAGAGTCTGAGAGGAAGTTGCTGGGAAGGAAATCGGAACCAGGATACTTGTCAGGTTCCTTGCTGGGAAGGGAGCTGTGATGGGTGGTGGTGGGGGGCAGGTTTATCCCCAGCAGGCAGACACTGTGTGCAGTAGCAATGACACTGTCAGGATTGGAGGTAAGATCTTCCTAAGTAGATTCCTTTTGGAGAAAACTATATCTGTCTTCTATTGAGCAAGCCACTTCTGATTTTCTCCCACGGGACTGTTGTGAGAACCATGGAGGGTTACAGTTGTGGCAGCAATTGGTAAATAAATTGTTGTTCCTCCAGGTACTTTGAGATCCCCTGACCTTGAGTCTACTCTCATAGTCTTTTTAAATGGGACACTCCAAGTGTCCTATAACAACTTTATTTTCCTTTCGTCTCCATAATCCAGTCTCTTCATTTTCAGCTTCTGAAGCTTGTACAAAAAAGAAGTTATTAGGAGAAAAGGATGAAACATTTACAGAACACACGGACCCAGGATGTAGATCCGATTCTGTAAGGAACACGCTTAACTCACCAGGTGCTGCACAGGCCACCCCCACCCTGCCGACCTTCTGGGACATGAAAGCAAAGTCAGAACAGCAGATGGGTGCAGAGAAACTCTCACGTCCAAAGATGCTGGGGGACAGTTTTCAACAGAAATATAACCAGCTTTTCTGGGGTCTCCCCTCTCTGCACAGTGAATCCCTGATGACGGCTGCCTGGATGCATCAGAGCCCATCTAGTTTCCAGCCTTCCTTCTTCCTATTCAATAGTAACTTAAATGTGTGTCAAATTCCAATGCAGGAAGAATCTTCCAGCCTTTCCCAGACCCACACGTCCTACCTGAAGCCCCAGTCCCCAGCCTCAATTCTATCTCTACCCCAATTCCCCCACCAACGTCCAGGTCAGGTCCAGAGTCAGCCCTGTCTTCTATCTCTCCCAATCCTCATGCCCTCTGCCCTACCCGAAGCCGAAGACTTTGAACCATCATGTTCCTCTTCCCAGAGCAGATCACTATCTCTCTCTAGTGCAATTCAATACCCTGAAAGGTCCTCATCAAGGAAAGAATTAGGGTCACCTTTACCCTCGATGGTCCAAAGACCTCAAGAAGTCTATGACACCTTTACTCCCAAACAAGACTGTGTAGTCTCGATCATTCCTGAGAATTTTCCCATCAACCCTGAGCTCCGGGAGAAATTGGAGCAACATATTCAAAGGTGGCTCATTCAACACCAGATGGAACTTCCCTGCAAAACTCAAGAGTTCCTAGAACAGATGCACTTTAGGGATAGTTTAACAGGGGATTATCAGGAAAACTACAAGCCCAAACATTCACAATCCTTTATGTCCTGTAATGACATCGACGATGTCCACAAGATAAGGTTTCAGCTAGGGGACATCCCAAGCAAGAACTTGGGACCTATTCTAGGAAAGGCTCCAAAAGGCCTACGCACAAGTTGGGAAAGATCTCCAATGAAGACTCCTGGCTCAAACTTTGAGGAGTCGAAAAGATACCTGATGAAGGACTTAAGAACAAACTCAAGTCGTGACGTAACAAAATGCTTAGATAGGAAATTGGAAAACATAACAAAATACTTCGACGACAAGCTAGAAAACACGATGAAGATCCATTTGAGCACAAAGTCGGGGCAGATTAACCAGGGCCTGATCCCCTTGCGTGTGCGTCGATCTGGGCTTGCTCTGAACAGTGGTTTTTCCATGACTGATATCTCTACGGAAACGAAACAGGTAGTAACTTCCAAGAGTTCAGAACACTACATGAGCTTCCCCCAGCGGCTTGCCTTTCTCCATCCTTGTACTCTACAGGCCCTGGAGAAACACGTTGTAAGGCTGCAGATGAGGCACAGGTGGGGCCTACCCCTCAAGATACTCAGGACCATCAAATTGTTTAAGTTGAAAAGGATTCCATCCTTGCCGTTTACACTGTGTGCTCAGCCCTCAGAAACCAGCTCTGTCCTAGGAAAACCCTCCTCGATCCTCATGACATCAGGTTCCAACACTAAAAGTAAAGCGGTTACTTTCCTGGGAATACCATCTCAGACCGAAGAGGCAGTCATTGATGAGCCAGGCGGCTCCTCTTTGGGGAGCCTACCTCTTATTTCCTTTTCTTCAAGTAGGGAGTTAGAGAAGACATTGATAGGGATGGCATCTAGCTATCACCGTGGGCCTTCAAAGACCATTCTAAATGTATTCCAAAGCAGACCATCTTCTGAAAATTTCACAAACATCATCAGGGACAGATCCTTTCACAGCAGCACTGTCCTAGAGACTGTAAGAGAAAACCAAGAAAACCCTTTACCACCTAGCAAGTATGTTGCTGAAGACCCAGCAACACTGAGCCTTCAGGAAGAAGACATTAGTGAGTCTCATCAGGAAGAGGAAACAAAGGCAGCAGACCAGCCTCAAGTCTGTGCCACTGATGTGCTTCTTCCAAAACGTTCCAGTGGCGCATCACTTGCTGCAATCACTTCGGAAAAGCAGAAACCCAGTACCGTGAAGGATCGTGACTTATGGGCAGACCAAAGCAAGACTTTGACCCCTGACCATGATGTAAAACATACAACAAAGCAGGTAGGAAGTTCTAAAGAGCTAAGGGCCTCTAAGTGTACCCAAGTCAAGAAAACAGAAGCCACCTCTGGCCATCATTCCCTTTCCCAAAACAAACGTGTTAGTCCAGAAAGTTCCTTCCAGAGACTGTGGAAGCGCTTTCGACACTGGATATTTTGTAAGAGTAGAATTAAAGGGCAAGGTGAATCCTTGAAAAAGAGTAAGCCTACCTCAGGCACCACCCAGAAACAGAGACAAGTGAAAACGAGACCACACAAGGATCATAACATTACTGAAGCCCAGGAACTCATGAGAACTGCTCATCAGATGTTAGAAAACAAAATAAAAGGTAAGGACAAACCCTACAGTCAGCACAGGGTGGCTCCTTCTGCCTCACAGAAAAGGCAGACACGTGCTTTGGGGGTCAACAACCCATGTCAGAATTATCCCCTCCAGGAAAAGGCTGTCAGAGACCAACAGTGCCTGAAAGTTATGAGAGTCAATGCCTCCCAGCAACAGGTACCTCCATATCCCCAACTCTCGCCCCGAAACAGGATTTTGTCCCTAGTAAATCCCACTCAGCAGAGGACGTTGATACCAGAAGTTCCAAGCCAACATTACTACTGTCCAAGGCACGGTGCTCTTGGGAGAAACCTCTATTCTCGACAAGTAGAAGCTTATCGTCTAGTCTGTGCTACCGCTGCTAACAAAGCAGTGTTTTGATTCTGTTAAAACAAGCTAAATATTTAAGGCAAGGAAAAAATAAAAAGTTTTTTGTTTTTGAAGTAAGAAAACAGTGGCTCTGACTATTCTTTGATTCGTCTAGGCCTTGGTAGAGGCATTGTAAGTCTGTGTCCACCTTGAGCTCATTCACCGTGATTTATGCTCCCATAATGCCACTATTATGAAACCAACACCAAAACATTCCAAAAATAAGATGCCAGATGCTGGGGATGATGGCTCCATGGGTTAGGCATGAGGATCTGCATTTCTGCACTCACATCAATGCTGATCAGGGTAGCACAGACCCATATATCTCAGAGCACAGAAGATGGGATTTACTGCCTGCCAGGTGGTCCACTCAAATTAATGAGCTCCAAGTTCAATAAGAGACCCTGTCTCAAAAACTAAGGTGAAGTGTGATTAAGGAAAACACCCACATGTATCTACCCACACACTGTCTACCGGTGCCTCTTCTATCAGATTCCAGAAGGCCAGCAACAAACAGATCCACAGAGACCACTTGCAGAGGTGGCACAGAGAGCTCTCAGTACCTTATACAGTGGAACCTCACATCATTCCTTACAGGACCTCGACACAGCCTTGAGACCTCGTATTCCCCCACCCAGATTTCACAGCGATTTCCCCAAGAGCTCTGACATAGAAATGTCATGAAGACCTCCTTACAGAGACCTCTAAAGAACCACATGTAGAGAAGTCTTAATCCCACAGACATCCCATGCTCACAGACACATGCCCAGACCTAACACATAAACCTCACACAATGCTCTTACACAAACTTGGCAAAGTCAACAAATTGAGACCACAGAGACATTCTCATACGGGCCTCTCACATAAAGACCGTCCACAGAGACCTTGCTATCAACACTCTGAGACACCCTGTGTACCAAAGAGACCTCAATCTCTGTTGGTCCCTGAGACACTCCATTACCTCACACAGACCTACACCCCATGAGAGACTCTTCAGCCCAGGGTAGGTAGATAGACTCTACCTATCCTGTATATAAGTATCCAAATTATCCCAGTTAACCCCCAACTCAGAGCAGAGACCTTCCCGAAGATTCCTGTGTCATCTGTCACGGGCAGGGAGCTGTTTCCACTGCCCTGCCACCTCTAGACAGAGAAGCCCTAAAGGACGAGGCTAAAGGCAGAACAGCTGCTCATCAGTCCACTGCTCATCAGGTCTCCCAGGTGCCCCCTGTTGAGGACCGTCCTGGGACTTTGAAATACAAGAAAGCATGATGCCACTAAGTCTAATTGGGTGATGTCAGCTATCTTTAGGGTCATTTCCTTGGGGCACGGTACCTCCCCCACCCTACACTCTCACAAGGGACCTTAGAAGAACAAACTCGAATGCTCTTCCTGCGAAGGACTGAAACTTTCAGAACCCACCTTGCAGCTGTGTCTGTCGGCCTGCAGTGTTGACAAACTCGCCCAAAGCACCATCCATCTTGTTCTTGAACCTCCTCAAAACCAAAACTCCAGGACACTGTAAAGTCGGGGTCACTTAATAGAAAGCACTAAGGATGTTCACCGTTAATGGGGCTACACTATATTTTGTTCTAAGCAATACTGTGTTCCCTAATCTTCTGAGATGTACTGGCTTGTAAGAATTCCTTACCCTCATTACCTGTAACAACACCCGCGGCACTTCTGTGTCTAAAAACTACAAATGCTCCAGCTATACTCCTCCTCCGTGAGCACATAAGTCTATATGCAAAAAGCCCCAAAAGTTCAGATGTTGCCCTAAACTTCATCAAGATCACTGACACAATCTCATTACAATGCATTTTACATAGCTGGCTGTAATGCCAACCAAACAGCCTTTTAAAGGATAGGCTCTGACATGACCTCGACCTGGTCTATCTGTCACTTGCACAAGTCATGCATTACCTACATCTATCAACCTTATGGAATCGTATTACTGTGCCCGAAAATAAAAGTTAAATAACTTTGATGCATATTCTGAAATGCATCTTTTTTTTCTTTTTATTTATTTTTTCCACTTATACAAACTCAATAGGTACCCCGGTCCCCTCCCTTCCTCCACCCCTCCCTGGATCCCCTTCCTCTCTCCCCCATTTTCCCCTTTCTTTGCCTCCTTCCCTTTCTCCCAGGCCCCCCCCCACCTCTGGAGGATCCTTTAGTGTGCATGTCAAACTTCCCTCTGGGTCCCCTCTGATGAAGTGTAAGGACTCAGTGGCATGGCCTAAAGCTCTTTCTTCTGTTCCCTTTTAGTATAGGAACACTGTTTTTTTAAATTTTTTTATTATATATTCAATTGTGTCTGTGCGCGCGCGCCTGTGCACGCACGCCTGTGTGTGTGTGTGTGTGTTTGTGTGTGTGTAGAACCGCGCCAATTCAGGAACCACCATGGACTTCCTCCATCTCGTTTACTCTGCCTAGGATTCACAGGCCCTACCAGGACCAGAAACACAGGCCGCCCCCGCTTCCCCCTGGCGTCTATACGTGGGGTCTAGGATCCGAACTCAGGACCTTCCACCTGCAAGGCAGAGGCTTAACCCCTGAGCCACCTCTCTAGCCCCTTAGTATAGGCACACTATTGTGGCTGTTAATCCCTTGCCTCTAAGGATCCTAGCGCCTGTGATCCATGCTACACTTTGAGGGGTCAATGATATGTCGGTCATTGCACAGGTCATGCAGTGTCCTATTATGATTACTTCCGGCCCTAACTGGTGTAGAGTAGCTTGCATATCGTTGCTCCTCCCCATCTTTAGGCTCTTACAATCTTACCGCCCCCTCTTCCGCAAATTTCCCTGAGCTTTAGGATGGGGAGAGATTAGGCTGGCCTGATTCTGGAATGTATCTTAAAGATAAAAAATGTACTAAAGTAGCATCATATGTATTCATTGGGAGATATACATTACATATTGTCAAATTTTAAAAAGTTGCAAAGTATCAGCTCAGGGGTTAAGTTTTTGACTTGTAAGCAAAAGGACCTGAGTCAGATCCCAGATCTCATATTAAAAACACTGGGTGGACATGGTATTGACCTGTAGTTTCCACCAGGGATGGTGGAGCCTGGGAAATCCCACAGCAAAGCAATAAGAAGGAGAGCAATTCAGATGATTCCCAAAGTCATATTTGTTCCTCCGCAGGTACACAAGTGCCCTCTTTACCCACATACACCTTCGCACACCCCAACATGTACATGCTCACACCTACACATGCAAAAAAGAATTACGAACTATACATATTCATGTTTATACATATACAATGAGTGTGCATAACAAATATAAACATAATTTACTTTTAAAATACTTCACAAGTTATGAGTTTCCCAGGTACAGCCCAAAAATGTTCTTAAAAGTCTCAAGGTTTTCACTCACTACTTCGTGTTTTTGTAATATTTTAGTGTCTTTCTTGTTTCTAATTTAAATTCCCAGATCCTGGAAGGGAGACAGTTAAATGTCCCATCTGGGGCTTAAATACACAGTCAGCTGATCTCTACTGACCACTAACTATTGCTAATCAAAACCTTCTGAGTTAAACTGCACAAACTTGGAGGCTTAATGTTATATTCACATAAGACACAGAACATGCAACATTTGCATTTTTAGGACTGAATTACCTTACTTGGTATAATTTTTCCGGCTCCATCTATTTATATGTGTCTCATCATTTCATCTTTCTTAATAGTGGAATAATATTCCATTGTGTATATGTACCACATTTTCACTATCCATTTGCCAGCTAATGAACATCTGGGTTGGTTCTATTACTATTGTGTACAGGGCCACAATGAACTTCAGTGAGCATGCGTCTCTGGGGTATGATGGACAGGCCTTTGGCAACATGCCCAGAAGTGATACAGGCGGGTCATCATGATGTTCTATTTTCAGTTTAAGAATCTCCACACTGACTTCCAGAATGGTTGTGCTAGTGTACATTCCCACACAGCAGACAAGGGTTCCCTTTTACAAATGACTGTGTTGTGACACTTATTCCCAGGTCAGTTGCTATTTTCAGTTTTCTCCAGAAATGGTTTTCCAAATAATGGCTAAACTAAAAAAACAAAACAAAACAAAACAAAAAAAAGCAAAAAAAAACCTGTTTCGCATTGATGTTCTTTATGGCAATAGTAAAGATTTGTCATTTAACCACTGTCTTTATGGAGAACTGCCCGATTACCACATACAACACTGGATGGTGGATGTTTCCCTTTCAGGTCCATTCCCATCTGCTATCAGGCACCTGTAATCCAGACGCCCATACTTGAAAGCCTCTGGTGAAAAATGGCCCATTGAATGCTAGCTGAAAACAGGAGTCAAGTGTCAAAAGGTGCCTGCAGCCAGTGAGAATCACCAGGTCTCTGGGTACTAGACCAACATCTTAATCAAATCTTATGTTTCTACCGCTGTTGGCGCCTCCAAGAATCCAACTTAGAGGTGATTTTGGACACTGCTGTCAGACTTATCTTTTGACTTGAACTTGCCAACCAGAAAAAAATTCCCCCTACTTTAGTATCCAAAAGGGATTTTTTAAATAAGTGTCATACTTACCACTTGGTAAATTATTTTTAAATTGTTATTCATCAAATTGTTCATAAAAAAGATCACAATCCCTATTATGTGTCTCTGTCTCTGATGTTGACAACTTTTAAAGCAAGGAACTTAATAATCCCAGCATTCCAAATTTAGAGTTAACCTCAAACAGATCCAGCTCAAACTTATGCTTTCTGACATGCACTGAAACGTGGAGGAATCATCCCTCTGTCTTTAGCTCCCAGAATTTATTTTTATCTAGAAAATTTACTAATAACATCTCTTCTTAAGAGGTTTGTCTAACTCTTGCAAATGTCTGAAATAGTACATGTTAGACTTTAAATAACAAGAGGACTGAAAGAAAGCTGCTATTATCAGCTGTTCAACAAAAGGGACTTAATAACTCAAAAAATAAAAACAGCATAGAAAGAATAATCAGCTGTGGTGATTAAGAACTCATGAGGGTTGGAGGACTAGGTTATTAGGCTTGGCAGCAGGGTGGGACATCAGACATCAGATCTCTATTACACAGGGATTTTTTAAAGTAATTTTTGTGGTGCTAATAAAAACATTTGAAAGAAATCAACACTATCGCTAGGCAGAAAGCTAAATTTAGACACTATCAAAGTGTCTAAAGTGTCGGATGAAAGTCATTATGAAATATATTAGAGAAAGCTACGCTATGGAAGGATTATAGAGATATAATTACTAGTAAATCAATAGCATGAATTATTGCATGTGTAAAATGCACGTTATCAGATGTGTGGATCAAAAGGAAGTAGATTATCAAAGCAGCACCTATAAGGGAGAGAACTAATCTGGCTGGACAGAAAAATTTCTGCTATTGGCAGAGTACTATGTTCTCAAAACAGAGCATAAACCTGTGAAACAGTGTAACAGCAGCACAGCAACAACCATCATGTCACTTTTAGGAGGAATGAGACTCTAGTATTACGCTGGAAGGTGAATGTTACTGGAGCCCAGAGAAGCACATTATAAACCAACATTCACACTGAGAAATTTATCTGAAAAAATAAGGAAAATAATAAGAGAAAACTGAGCATAAAAAGATTTGCTAATTCACGAGAGAGGGAAAGAGATTTCACCTTGAGAAAGGCCCATCAAGCTCCAAACTGCCAAACTGCCATTTATTACAATTCCATGATCAACTGATAAGAAGGCTCAGGGACCCAAATGACAATACTCACACATCTACAAACAAAATATGAACAAAATCATACACAATATACAAATCATTCAGTACATAAGTAACATGAGAATATAATAAAAAATGGAAAGTGATTATCTCAACATAAAAGTAAAATTCAATAGCATTTTATGGTAAAAGACCTGAATAAGTTAAGAACAAATGAATCACACTGCAACATAATGCAAGCTGTAAGTCTCATATTGAGGGGAAAACCAAGAGTTTCCCCCTGAGATAAGAACAGAAACAAGGCTGTCCACTTTTATCACTTTCATTCAATTCACTGACAGAAATTTTCAGCCACAGCAATTAGAAACTAGAAAGAATGGAAATGCACAAACAGAAAAGGAAGAAGCCAAATTATCCCCATTTGAAAATGGTACAGTTTCATACACAGGAAATCCCGTTCACTCCACCAAAAGACTGTTAGAACTATAAATTTGGTACTGAAGCAGGATAAAAATTCAATATCAAAATAAATAACTTTTCTTTCTATGCACCACTGAACAATTCACTACAAAAGCAGAAATGCAATTTAATATCACGCACACATACACACATGTACATGCACACACACTGAGAGACAAGATGTAAAGAATATGAATGACTTCAATGAAAATTTAAGAAATACTGAAAGAAAAAAATGAAGACAATATTACAAAAATGGAAAGACTCCCCACATATTCATGAATTGGGAAGTTAATATTGCTTAGATGACCAAACTATACTCAGATACCTATGGATTCAGTGAAATACCTGTCAAAATGCCAATGACATTCTTCACAGAACTAAACAAAAAAAGTTAAAATTCATGTATAAACACAGAAATCCTCCATACAACTAAGAAATTCCAAGGGTGGAGAAAAAAATTGTAGAACATATCACAATGTCTGATTTCAAAGCATTCTATAGAACCACTGTGACAAAACCATATGGTATTATCATAAAAGCAGACAAATACACTGAAGGAACATAGCACAGAATCCAATAATAAATTCACACATAGTTAGCTAGCTGGTTCTTGAGACAGGTGTCAAAATACGCATTAAAGAAAGGACAGTATCATTGGCCAATGGTGGTGTAAGAACTGAATTCCTGTACATACAACACTGAAATTGGATAACTATCCATCATCCTGTAAAAAAGAAAGTTAACTCAAATAATGTTTTTATTTGAAACTACTAGAGGTACACCTGAAACTACTAGAGGTACACAGATGACACACTCACAGTAGCGGTGCAAGCAGTGATTCCCCAGGCAGGATTCCCACAGCACAGGAAACACAAGCAAGGATTGACAAGTGAGATTGCACCAAATGAAAATCTGCACTTCGAAAGAAGCAATTAGCAGCGTGAAGGGACAATGTACAGAGTGGGAGAAGATCTTCGCCAAGTATTCATCCAACGAAGAGTTGAAATACAACATACAAAGAAAACAAAGCACCTAAGGAAAGATTAAAGTCATGCAATCAGTTATTATATCCAGCAAAATTTATCAGTCATAATAGAAGGTGAAAGAGAAATATTCCATGACAAAAGTAGACTGAAGGTCTGTCTGACTACCAAACCATGTCTATAGAAAATACTGGAAGGAATACTCAAGATTAAAGAGAAGGATAAACACCCCCAAAGAGGCTACAGGGAACAAATAAGACCAAAACAGTGACTCCGCAAGTCTACAAATACAAATAACACAAAAATCAAAAAATGATAGGAATCAAAAAACATCTTTCAATAATAACTAAATGTCAACAGGCTCAGTTTCCCAGTCAAGAGACACAGGAGGCTGGGAAGGAGAGGAATGGATTGATGAGGGAAAGGAGGGAAATCGGAGGAATGGAGGATGGAGGAAAACAGGAATTAGCACTCAATATGCTTGGGAAACTAAAAAAATAAATGAAATAAAATGAAAAAAAAAAGAGACATAGATCTACAGCTTGTGTTAAAAAAATCGTAACAATCAATTCTCTGCTTCCAAGAAAAACATCTCATCATGAAAGATAGATGGTACCTCAGGACAGAAGAATGGTCAAAGTTACTCCAAGAAAATGGAAAGAGGAAATAAGCAGGAGTTGCTCCTAATGTCTGGCAAAATAGACTTCAAACTAAAGCAAACGATAAACGATAAAAAAAAAAAATAGTTACTACCTAATAGTTCAGAAAAATCCATCAGGAGGACATAACAATAACAAACATAAGCAACAATCACAGACGTACCCAAATTCATTAAACAAACACTAGAGGTAAAACTACTACTCCACTCCAACACACAGTTGAATAAATAATAATAATAAAAAAAATTTTAAAAAAAAATCCATAATAGAGTTTAATACTCTGCTTTCACCAAAAGCCAAGCAGTCAACTAATCAAAAACTAAATAGAGAAGTATGGGAGTTAAATGAAACCATCAATCAAATGGACCTCACTGACACCGACAGAACATTTCATCCACGAAAGAATAAACATTCTTCTCAGCAGCCCATGAAACTTCGTCCAAATGAGACCACACACTACAACACAAAACAAGCCTTCACAGATACAGGAAAATAGAAATTGCATCTGACCACTGCAGAATGAAGTTAGAGATCTACAGTGAAGGAAACAGCAGAAAACACACAAATTCATGGAAACTAAACAATTCATTTCTGAATGAGGAATGAGTCAAGGGAGAAGTAAAGTACGAAATCAAAAAATTATCTGCGTTCAATGAAAATCAAAACACAACATATCAAAATCTGTGGGAAACAATGAGGGCTGTCCCAAGAGAAAAGTTCATAAAGCTAAATGGCTGTATCAAAACAAAAACAAACAAACAAAAAAGAGATCTCAAATAAATAACCTATTGCTATCCCTAAAGATTTTGAGAGTCCTCGCGGCGAGCATCACTTTCGGCTGATTGGATGGATGGTCCTCTGACAGTCCAAGACACTCACCTTCCAGAACCGTGTGTCCCTCCGTGTGCCCGGCCCTCAGGGGCTTCTGCGTGGCCGGCCTCTCCCCTCCCGCCACCGGAGCCGCGGGCAGGAACTTTAGGGAGGAAAGCCGGGGGGAGGCGGGTGGTCCTCCGGGGCAGGCGCTCTCCGCCCCGCTTCTCTGCCGCGCGGGGCAGCAGCAGGAGTGGCGCGCGGGGCAGGGACACGCGGCGGGGCAGGGACACGCGGCTTCTACGGGGCGGCGCGAACGAGGAGCGGCCGGCAGCCCAGGGGTCGGCGTCTGAGCACCGCGGAGGAGCGCCCGCCGGCTCCGCGCTGCTCCCCGCGCCCGCCCACGCCCCGCACCTGCGCGGCCCGACCACGCCCCGCGCCTCCGCGGCCCGCCCGTTCCGAGCTGCTCCCCGCGCCCGGCCGCGTCCCGCGCTTCCGCGGCCTGTCCACGCCCCGCGCAGGTCCCGACCCGGGTCGCGGGGCGCCGCCGCGTGGGAACGAGCCGGCCGCCGGGGCCCAACGCGGAAGTGTCGGCGGCGCCCGGGGCCGTCGGTGGGGGGACCAGAGCTGAGTGTCCAGATAAGTTTTCTTTTACATATTACTTTTACTCTATATATTTTTGGAGCTCACTATGATAAATATTCTCCTATGTTAGTTTTGATCTTGGCCTACATCAGTGCAATGTTAATTTAGTAAGCCAAGGTCATTTTAACCTATTTAGCATCATATATCTGTAATATACTACTCAGTGAAGTAAAACACTGAATACTTTTAGTGATTGTGAGATACTTTAATGTTTAAATTTATCACAAAGGACGATGTTTATAGTATATTACTTCAAGACCAAACTTCACAGGTAATACTAAGAAAATATATATTAATATAGGTATTGTAAATATGTAATAAATATTGTACTTATTTACAAGGTAGAGTAATCGTTATTTTTAAGCATTTTAAATTAATTAAATTTAAATCAAGTATTAAATAATCATGTTTAAAAGAATGAACAATTATATATATATTCATAGTGTATTCATTCTTTAAATGTATGAACATATATGAAGAATTTTATCCTTTCTATTAATTAATAAACCAGTAAGATGCTCTCATCAGCCCAAAGGAGAATTCAGAGTATCATATATGCCTGCAGTTAAGAAATACTGTACTGAATTTTTGGACATGTTTGTGTAGACAAAAATTGTTTTTGCTTTACTGCCAGTCTTCTAGAATTGACGGAGCTGGGAAATAGCTCTCACAGTGAAAGCAGCATTTGCTCAAATGGGGGCCCCCAACGTGGACCACTCAATGATTTTGTTCTTCCATATAAAGTCTTCAAGAACTATTCTTGGGGCTGGAGAGGTGGTGTTTCAGAGGTTAAGCCTCTGCCTTGCAGGCGGAAGATCCTGAGTTCGGATCCTAGACCCCACATATAGACGCCAGGCAGAAGCGGGGGTGGCCTGCGTTTCTGATCCTGGTAGGTTAGAGAGTTTCTGATCCTGGTAGGTTAGAGACGGTCCATGATGGTTCTACACACACTCATATACACACATACACACAAATACACACACAAGCACACACAAACACGCGCGCACGCAATTGAATAAAAAAAAACAAGAATTATTCTTGAACCTCTTAGAATGCCACTGCAATCATCCCAGAAAAGAGATGGCAGGGTTCGGCTAAGAGAAAAGAGCGAGCGATGGGAAGATTTGACTTCTAGAGGGAGTGGAGGACAGTTCTCTAGAGGCCCTTATTTCTTCCCGTCTTCCAAACAGAGGGCGTGATGCTTTGGACTATAGACTCTCTTTTCTGAGTGCTGTTCTTCTGCCGAGGAAGCCATCTTGGAAGACATGGTTTTAAGCCATTTTGAAAGTTATAGTGTTTGCTTCTGGACAAGATAAATCACAACATTCCAGAGTTTCTATTTTGGATCGTGCTGCGGATGAGCAGGTATCACTGTATGGCCTTAGGGGAACTGGGGCTTGGGAACTGCTGTAAAAAATCACTGGCACCTGGTTGTCACATTTATGCAATAAATTCCTTGTCTGTAATAATAAAGGACTTATTCTTCAGTCAGGTTTATCACTCGATGATCTTTTTCCTCCCATTCAGAGCCTTTTAGGATTATTCTTCAGTCAAGCTTATCAATTCAGTAACCTAATACTTTGAAAGATTTCTTTTGGTCAGAGTCAGTGAAGCAGGTAAATTTTTCTTTTGAGGACAGAAGTAAGCTGAATTTTGAAACTGCTGATGAAGACTTTTTACATACATTTGAATAATTAAGTTTAAGTGGGACTTTAAGGGTATTATCAGCATTTATGACAGTGACTTTAGAGATGGTAATCATTTTCATCCATGTGTCATAAGCAAGGAATCTTTTCATTAAAGAAAGGTGTGTTTTTTCCTTCAGTGATAGATCTACATATAGATCATGACTTAGCATTGTGAAGAAGTGATTTTTAAGTGGTTGCAAAGTTCCTAATCTGTAGCTGTCTGTAACATGTTCCTTCTTCCAGGTGCTGGACTGGGTGATGGGCTATGGCACTCGGTGGCCTCTTCTGTGACGTGGAGTTACCTGAGTGTGGTGGTAGATGGTGATATCGCTGCCCAGCCCCTGCTGCCTGTGCCCATCCATTCGGGTGACACCTATCACTTTGGAGGTGAGCATAGAAAACTCAAGGGCATTTTCTTTACTGTCTTACATTCAGAGTCTCATTGTACTTTCATCAAGTTTATACAAAGAAACAATTTCTCTCTTTCCCACACAAAACTAACTTCCTACCAAATTATTTGATGATGACAATGAGCAAAAAAAGACAACATATGTGGAAAACAGGTTGAGAAGACTTTTCAGTGGGAAACAGAGGGAACAGGAATCTGATCGTTTGAAAAGAAAGCAATTTAAATTCATGAGATTACATGTATGAAACTCCCAAAATATAAGATTAAGAAAATAATTTTATAGAAAAAAAATTATCTTCAAATACCATACCCACTGCCTCAATAACTGTAAGAAAGTACATTTTAGTTTCATGTAGTAAGCTGAAAACAAGATCCAATATCAAATGTCATAACAACATCTCTGTAATAGATAGTTTTATATACCCAGCAGTTAAATGATAAAATAAAGTGATCATATCATGTGAGGTCATTAACTTGCATAAAATCTTATGATACTAACTTGTACCTTTCTATCCATGCAAGTGTCCATGGGTTGCTGGCTTAGAATCCTTCAGATATAAGCCATGAGTAGTATATATAGCTGGATCATTTATAGTGATTATATCAGTGTCTATTCCTACCAATTGCAGATAAAGGTCCCTCTTTCCTCACATTCTCACCAAAATTCATTGTTTGTTTTCTTGACGGTCATTATAACTAGAGTGAGAGGGGATCTCAACACAATTTTAATATATATTTCCCTGCTTGCTAAGGATATTTAGCACTTTTTCAAACATTTATTGGCCTTTTGGATTTTTCTTCCATTTTCGTGTGGATGTGTGTGTGGAATTATACACAGATGTGTATTGTTGTGTTTGGGTATGTGTTTTGCACATGTGAGGGCACATGTGAGTGCACATGCATGTAGAGGTCTAAGGTGGTAACAGGAAGGATCCTTGATTGCTCTTCCACCTTATTCTTTTGAGCCATGTCTCTAGTTCAACCCAGAACTTGTCTATAGGGTTAGTCTGTCTAGTCAGCTTGAGAAGGGCAATCCCAGACTCAGCCTTCTGGACTAGAGTTACAGGGAGGCTGCCACACTAGCCAGGCCTTTCATATGGGCCCTGGGGATATGAATTCCTCTGCTTGTTCATCAAGTACTTTAACCACTGAGCCTTCTCCCTAGACCTCATGTTTCTTCCTTTGAGAACCCATTTATTGACTGGATTTTTTTTGGAATTTAGCTTTTGGAGTTCTATATGTACTCTAGACATTATGGGTTGATAAGATGGCTCAGCAGTTGAAGCTTCTGCTGGTAAATCTCATGACCTGAGTTTCATCCTGGTGGAAGGAAAGAACCGACTTCTGAAAGTTGTCCTCTGACCTCCACCTGTGTACCGTAGCATGCCTGTGAGTTTTCTGTCTCTCTCTCTCTCTCTCTCTCTCTCTCTCTCTCTCTCCCTCTCTCCTTTCCCTTTTTCCTTTCTGTTTCTCCCTCTCTCCTTGTCTCAAGTAAAAAAATAAATATGAACAAATGGACACTAATCTTCTATTGTATCCCTATCTCCCATTTTGCAGGCTATTTATTTTTACTAATTATTTCTTTTGCTGTGCAGAAACTTTTAAATGTCATATCATTTTATTTGTCAATTTCTGGGATTATTTCCTGTGCTATTGGCATTTTCTCCAGAAAGGCCTTGTCTCTGCCTATATCTTGAAGTGTTTTCCTCTAGAAATTTCAGAATTTCAACTCTTATATTTCAACCACTGATGCATTTTAAAATGATTTTTAAACAGTGAAAAATATGGATCTAGTATTCAATTTTGCCAGCACCATTCATCAAGGCTGATTTTTTTTTCCAGTGTGCATTTCTGATACCTTTGCGAAGGTCGAGTAACTATATTGATATGGTATTTACTTGAGTCCTCTCTTCTATCCCCTTAGTCTATGTGACTGTTTTCTGTGTATTTGGATTCATGAGACATAACCAATACCATGCTGTTTTTGTTCCTGTGATTCCATGGTACAGTTTTGAGGTATTCTTTTTTCTATTTTCGATTGCGTTGGCTATTTGGGTTCTTTTCTGCTTTTGCATGAACTCTAGTTTTCCTTTGATATCCTGTGAAAAATATCACTGGAATTATGATGGAGATAGTTCAGAATCCATTGGCCACTTTTGCTAATACAGTAATTTTCACAATATTCATTCTGCCTTTCCATGAACATGGGAAATTTTTCCATCTGCTATTATCATCTTTATTTATTCAGTGTTCTAAAGTTTTATTTTAAAGGTCTTTTACCTACTTAGTTAGGTTTTAAAGTATTCCTGGGCATTTTAAAGCCTATTGTGAATGATTTTTTTTTATCCCAATGCTTTCTCGGCAAATATGTTATTGGCATATTAAAAAAGCTATGATTTTGGTATGTTCATTTTTTTAAATAAAAACATGTTTAGCAGATCTAATAGTTTGCTGGAATATCCTTTAGGGTCTTTTAAATTAAGATCATATCATCTACACATATGGATTTGTCATGGCTTGAAATGTGTCCCCCACAGTCTCATGTGTTTAGCAAGGTCGTGGCACCTTGAGAAGTAGGGCCTTGCTGTAATGATGCTGATAGGCAAGATTTTTAAATGAAGTCAAACTTCCCTTTAATATTCAACAATTCTTGATATGGACAATTTAAATCTCAATGTTATTTCTATTTTTAAAATTCTGAATTCCAGTTGCTCTACTTTGTAACTTGCGTGTGGGTGTGCCAGTGAACACTCCTTCAGAATGTCAATGAGGGGAAACTGCAGTCTATGTAGGGCAAAGTTTTGCACTGTTTTGCACTGTTCCATTCCTTTCCGTCGTTGTGTCTCTTTCACAGGCTGTGGGGACAAGGGCTCTAGCTCTGGATGTGAAAGTCCCCTGGGAGGTTTCCAGGGCTGCCTGAGGCTCATCTCCATTGATGACAAAACCATGGATCTCATTTCAGTACAGCAGGGGGTGCTGGGGAGTTTCAATGACCTCCAGATAGACTCCTGTGGCATCATAGACAGGTAAAGGGAGAGCTGGGTCATTTCAGCATATCTGAATGAAAGTTTAAAAGGGAAGGGAATGAGGAGAGGGGAGAAAACCCACTGCCCCTCTTTTAATATTATATTTCTTTAAGGGATAAGATAGTTATGTTTAAGTGAGGACTAGAAAAATGCTTATATATATATCATCTTTTTATTTTCCAAATGATAGCAGTTTATTACAAGACACATCCTTTGTTAACATTAAAATGGTCCCAGGTTCATAGTTAATCAAATCAGATTTTGTTGTGGAGCACTAGAAGTTGGATATTATTTTGAGGCAGAGGAACTGGGCATTATCATTCCATTTGCAGCAGACAAATCTTCTATAGAACCAATTGTTAGAAAGATAAAGCGGGTCTGTAAGAAGATGAGATGAATTACCCTTCAGATAAAAGCTGTATTACAAAAGTTAGCACATTAGGCTACAGGGGTTTGAAAGCAGAACCTTGATTATACACCACAGAGGGAGAGTCACACACATGACCTAACCTGTGTGCCCACAGTCAAGAAAACAGACACTCAGGACCACAAAGGCATCCTGCAGTTGCAAACGGAAGGGAGACTTGACTTTCATGAATGCAAGACCACACACAGCACATGGCGTTGCTTATTGAGTCTCTGAAGAGAGCTGCCTGGGGGTGTGGGCTGATTTCTGTGAGAAACAAAGACACAGAGAGACATACAGACATAAAGACAGCATCTATAACTAACACAAAGAATAAATTTCTTTCTAGAAAGTTTGAGCTGTAGAAATCAATGCAGATGTATATACAATGACAAATACAATGACAGAGTCATGAATGTATGAAGAAGATAAGAAAAACATTTTAACATCTAAAAATTAAATATTTTTTCCTACCAGTTGTGCTTTATCTTTGTAATAACCTCAGATGATCACTTCCTCATACCTGAAGAACTTTATTTGTGTATATGATATGCCTGAGAGCGTTCCCCTTGATGCATGATGTTAATAAATGTCTCTCATACCACACAGCATATATATGGACGAACACATCACATTGTGATGATACAACTATTATGTATCAACTAAAAATAAGTGTAAAATTGTATTAATGATGCAGAATAAGAAAATGAAAGAAGTTTTTTTTTTTAAATGGAATTTCTTTTCTTTTTTTTTTTTTTTTTTTGGAAAATAACTCTTTATGCCTAAACTAATTTCCTAGTCATCTCTTTTTTTTTTTCAGCTCATACAAACTTATTAGGTACACCAGTTCCCTCCCTCCCTCCCTCCTCCTCCCCCCATACCTCCTAAACCCCCTCCCCACCCCTCTTCCTCCCCATCCCCCAGTGCCTCCCACCCCAATTCCCAGAGAGTCCTTTCTTGTGCATGTCTGATTTTCCTCTGGGCCCTCCTCTCCGATGACGTACAAGGACCAAGTGGCCTTTCCCAAACCCTTTCCCGTGTTCCCCTTAGGTATAGGAACACTGCTGTGGCTGCCAATCCTTTGCCTCCAAGGATCTTGGTGCCTTTAGCAGATGCTAGACTTTGTGAGGTCAACAGTGTGTTGGACAATGCGCAGGGCATTCAAAGTCCAATTATGATTGCTTCAGCCCTAACTAGTATAGAGTATCTTACATATCATTGCTCCTCCCATCCTTCTGCTCTTACACTCTTACCGCCCCCTCTTCCGCAAATTTCCCTGAGATTCAAGATGGGGAGAGACTAAGCTGGCCTAGTTCTAGGTGGTTGATATAGAGTCTATGAAGTTCTGGATTGTGGTTTGTTGGTTTTCTTTTGCAGTTTTGCTGCTCCTGCAATGCCCTTCACTCCATCCTGGTGGGCATTGTATGTTACCCCCTGGCCAGAGACAAAAAGCTGTTAGAGTCTTGTGATAAAAGCACATTCAAAGGTAGATGTAATAAAAGTGGGAAACCACAGTGAGGGAGGGGTCTATCACCCATTTGCAAAATTGTTACTTTTTATCTGCCAGACTATATGCCCTCCTCTTCTGGTGAGATCACTCCCCCTCAGTAGTAAATGATCAGGAACAAAAGTCTGTGAACTTAATCAGATGTCTCATTACTTATTTGGGTCCTTGGTGGAGGCCTATTTTCCCTGCTGTAACATGGTCCCTTCTCTCCTTGTTTCTGGTGTGGCCCTCCTACCCCATCCCTCCTGTTCATAATCCTTGGAATTACTGTCTCTAGGTGGGCTGGGTGGGTTTGGTACTAGGAGCCACCTATTAGGGAGTACATATGGCGCTTAATTTTCTGGGTCTGGGATACTTCACTTAATATAATTGTTTCTAATGACATCCATTTCCCGGCAAATTCCAGTAATTCATCATTTTTGATGGCTGAGTAGTACTCCATTGTATAGATGTACCACAGTTTCCTTATCCACTCATCAACTGTTGGACATTTGGGCTGATTCCATGACTTTGCTATTGTAAACAGTGCTGCTATGAACATGGTCGTGCTTGTGCTATCGAGGTGAACCTCTGCTGTATGGGGGGTTATTCCCAAAAGTGGAATAGCAGGGTCATATGGCATTTCAATCTTTAATTTCTTTAAGAATCTCCAGACGGCTCGCCAGAGTGGCTGTATGAGCCTGCATTCCCACCAGCAATGTAGGAGAGTTCCCCTCTCTCCACATCCTCTCCAGCATTTGTCGTTGTTAGTATTGTGGATTTTTGCCATCCTGACCGGGGTGAGATGATATCTCAGGGAAGTTTTGATTTGCATTTCCCTGATGGCGAAGGAAGTGGAGCATTTTTTAAGATATTTGTTAGACATTTTAATTTCATCCCTGGTAAAGTTTCTTTGAAGTTCCAGGGCCCATTTTTAATTGGGCCATTGGTTTCCTTGGTGTTTAGTTTTCTAAGTTCTTTGTGCACTGTGGACAATAGAGCTCTATCAGATATGTGGTTAGTGAAGATTTTCTCCCATTCTGTGGGTTGCCTTTGAGCTCGTGTTACAATCTCTTTATCTGAACAGCTCTTTAATTTCACAAGATCCCAACTGTTGAGAGTTGGTAGCAGTGACTGTGCCATTGGATGTCTGTTTAGGAAGTGTTGGCCTAGCCCAATCAGCTCGAAGGAGTTCCCTATCCTTTCAACTATGGTTTTTATAGTCTCTGGCCTGATATCAAGGTCCTTGATCCATTTGGAATTAAGTCGTGTACATGGTGACAAGTATGGGTCCAGCTTTAATCTTCTGCATGTGGAGATCCAGTTTTGCCAGCACCATTTGTTGAAGATGCTGTTCTTTTTCCATTGGATTCTTTGGGCCCCTTTGTCAAAGACCAAATGGCTGTAACTTTGTGGGCTTATATCTGGGTCTTCAATCCTTATCCATTGATCTGTGTGTCTATTTTGGAGCCAGTACCAGGCTGTCTTTACAACTATAGATTTGTAGTATAGACTAAGGTTTGGTATGGTAATACCTCCAGCTGTGTTTTTGTTACTCAGGATTGTTTTTGCTATCCTGGGTCTTTTGTGCCTACATATGAACTTTGAGATTGTTTGGTCAACTTCTTTGAAGAATTGCTTTGGGATTTTGATTGGTATAGCATTGAATCTGTATATTGCCTTTGGTAGGATGGTCATTTTCACGATGTTGATTCTGCCAATCCAGGAACAAGGGAGGTCTTTCCACCTTCTGGTGTCTTCTGCAATTTCTTTCTTTAGGGTTTTAAAGTTTTCATTCTAAAGGTCTTTAACCTCCTTAGTTAGGTTTATACCAAGGTATTTCATTTTTTTAGGGGCTATAATAAATGGTATTGTTTCTCTCAAGGCTTTTTCACTTCTTTCATTCTGGGCATATAGGAAGGCCTCTGATTTTTGCACATTTATTTTGTATCCTGCCACCGTGCTGAATTTCTCAATTAGTTCCAGGAGCTTCCTGGTGGAGTTTTTGGGATCCCTCAGGTATAAGATCATGTCATCTGCAAATAGGGATAGCTTGACTTCTTCCTTGCCGATTTGAATCCCTCTTATGTCCCTTTCTTGTCTTATGGCTTCAGCTAACACTTCAATTACAATATTGAATAGAAGTGGTGAGAGTGGACAGCCTTGTCTAGTTCCTGATCGAAGTGGGAATGCTTACAATTGTTCCCCATTGAGCATAATCCTTGCTGTGGGCTTGTTGTATACAGCTTTTATTATATTGATAAAGGTTCCTTCCATTCCTACTGTCTCTAGCGTTTTGATCATAAAAGGCTGTTGGATCTTGTCAAAAGCTTTTTCTGCATCTATCGAGAGTATCATGTGGTCTTGGACTTTGGACTGGTTTACATGATGAATTACATTTATTGATTTGCGTATGTTGAACCAACCTTGTGTGCCGGGGATGAAGCCTACTTGGTCCCCATAAATGATCTTTTTAATATGTTTTTGAATCCGATTTGCTAAGACTTTGTTGAGAATCTTTGCGTCTGTGTTCATCAGGGAGATCGGCTTATAGTTTTCTTTTTTAAGCGAATCTTTATTAGGTTTTGGGATTAAAACGGTATTAGCTTCATAGAAGGAATTTGGTAGTGTTCCTTCCTTTGCTATTTGATGGAACAGTTTAAGGAGTATTGGTGTTATTAACTCCTTAAATGTCTGGTAGAACTCTGTGCTGAATCCATCTGGTCCAGGACATTTTTTGGTGGGAAGATTCGAGATTACTTCCTCAATTTCCTTATATGTTATAGGACTATTTAAATAATTCACAACTTCCTGATTCAATTTAGGTAAGTTGTGTTTACTTAGAAATTCATCCATCTCTTTTGTGTTGTCAAACTTCACAGAGTATAAGTTTTGAAATATGATGTTATAATTCTCTGGATTTCTTGGGTATCAGTAGTGATAACTCCATGTTCATTTCTAATTTTGTTAATTGGGTTTTCTCTCTCTTGCTTTTGGTTAGTTTAGCTAGGGGTGTATCAATCTTATTGATTTTTTCAAAGAACCAGCTTTTTGACTGGTTGATTTTTTCTATCATTTTCTTAATCTCGATTTCAGATATTTCTCCCCTTATTTTGCTAATCTCCTCTCTTCTACTACTTTTGGGATCAGATCGCTCTAGTTTCTCTAAAGCTTTAAGCTGCATTGTTAAGTTGTTTATTTCTGATGTTTCCATTTTTTTGACGTAGGCATTAAGAGCTATGAACTTACCTCTTAGAACAGCTTTCATTGTGTCCCAGAGATTTTGGTAAGTTGTATTTTCGTTATCATTCACTTTCAGGAAATCTTGAATTTCCTTTTTAATTTCTTCCTGAATCCAGTTCTCATTCAGCATCATAGTGTTAAGTTTCCAGGAGTTAGTGTATTTTCTCTTGTTTGATGTGTTGTGGATGTCCAGCTTTAGGCCGTGGTGGTCTGATAGGGCACAGGTTAGAATTTCAACTTTCTTGTATATGTGTAGATTCATTTTGTGGCCCAATATGTAATCTATTTTGGAGAAAGTTCCGTGTGGTGCTGAGAAAAATGTGTATTCTTTGGTGCATGGGTGAAAAGTTCGATAGAGATCTGTAAGGTCCATTTCTTTCAGGGTTTGATTAAGTTCCAAAGTGTCTCTGTTAAGCTTTTGACCTGTTGATCTATCCCATGTTGAGAGGGCGGTGTTGAAGTCCCCAAGAATTATCGTTTGGGGATTGATTTCTTGCTTTAGATGCTGTAGGGTTTTCTTAATGAATGTGGAGGGGCCCGTATTGGGTGCATATATGTTCAGTATTGTGAAGTCTTCCTGGTGAATTGTACCTGTGACTAAAATGTAGTATCCATCCGTGTCTCTTATAATTTTCTTTGGTTTGAAATCCACTTTGTCTGATAGCATAATGGCTACCCCTGCCTGTTTTCTGCTTCCATTTGCTTGTAGAATTGTTGACCAGCCTTTTATTTTTAGAGCGTGCCTATCTTTTGTGGTGAGATGGGTTTCCTGCAGGCAGCAGATTGATGGATTGTGATTTTTAATCCATGTTTGTAATCTGTGTCTCTTGATCGGTGAATTAATTCCATTAACATTTAGTGTTATAATGGAGAAACTATTGTTAATTCCAGACATTTATTATGTTTAGTAGCTTTTATAAGTATATTGCTTCGTTTTTAATGATGTTATACTTGCCTTCTGTTCTCCTGGATATGCCTGTTTTTTTCTTCAAGCTTGAGTATCATTTCTAGCATTTTTTGAAGGCCTGGTTTGGTGGCCATGTATCCCTTAAAGTTGTCTTTGTGCTGGAAAATTTTTCTTTCTCCCTCGATCATGACTGATAGTTTTGCAGTGTAAATCAGCCTGGGTTGACATTTTTGCTCATTCAATACTTGAAGTATGTCTCTCCAAGCTCTTCTTGCTTTTACTGTTTCGACTGAGAAGTCATTTGTTATTTTAATAGGTTTACCTTTAAAAGTGATTTGTTTTTTCTCCCTTGAAGCTCTCAGCACCAGTTCTTTATCTTGAATGTGGAGTGTTTTAACTATTATTTGCCGTGGCGTGCTTCTATTTTGGTCGTATCTGTTTGGGGTGCGGAATGCCTCTTGTATATGGATGGGCCTCTCTTTTTTTAGATGAGGAAAGTTTTCCTTGATGATCGTTTGAAAAATTTCCTCTGGGGTGGTATTTTGAGATTCTTGCTCTGGTATTCCATGAATACGCATGTTAGGCTTTTTCAGGGTGTCCCATATCTCTTGGATATTTCTCTCAAGTATCTTTTTGGCTTTAACAACCTCTTCCATTGAGCTGGTTAGTACTCCCACTTTATCTTCAAGGTCTGAAATTCTGTTTTCTGCTTCGTTAGTTCTGTTGATAAGACGCTCTGTGGCGGTCTGGGTTGAAGATAACTTGTCTTTTAGCTCAGTTTTAAACTCTGCTTGAGTTTGTTTTAACTGCTCTATGCCACTTTTTGTTTCTTGCACTGTTTTTCTCAACTCCTCCAGATGTCTGTTGTGTTCCTCTTCAAAGCGATTGATTCGATTATGTAATTCCTCCCTGATTTCCTCTTTCATAGTATTGAACATGGTAATGATCATATTTTGAAAGTCTTTATCCTGGGTGGGGCTTTCTTGGCCTTTTTCCCTGGGTTTGTTCTTGTTGGAGTCTAACATTATGGGATTAATTTCTTCAGTGGGAAATTTGTTTACTTGATTGTTGCTTCTCATGGATTTGCACTTTGACTTTGGCATTGTCATTTTAACTCTTAAGATCTCTCAATTTCACTAAACTGAATTATTTGGCCTGGGGTCCTGGTGGGTGGGGTGGGCGGAGACTTACCTAGGTCGTGGGGTGAGGCCCGGCTGGACGGCGCGCGCGTCCTGACCGGCGCAGCAGGGTGGGGTGCAAAAGGGGGGATGGGGGTGACGGCGTGGAGCTATTTAACCCGAGGGCAGCTGGGGTGGGGCCCGGGTGCAGGGGGAGGTCCTCCTCGTCCCTCGGCCCCGCGCGCGGGGCTCCGGCTGGATGGTGGGAGTCGGAGCCGGGTCCCTGTGGGCCGACCTGGGGTCCTGGTGGGCGGTGCGCGGGGGCGGGGGGGGGGGGGGTTACTCACCAGCCAGGGCGCGGGGTTGAGGCCCAGCTGGACCACGCTCCCGCGCGTCCCGACCGGCGGAGCGGGTTGGGGTGCAAAAGGGGGGATGGGGGCGACGGCGTGGAGCTATTTAACCCGAGGGCAGCTGGGGCGGGGCCCGGGCGCAGGGGGAGGTCCTCCTCGTCCCAGCGCGCGCGGCTCCGGCTGGATGGTGGGAGTCGAATCCGGGTCCCTGTGGGCCGACCTGGGGTCCTGGTGGGCGGGGCACGGGGCGGGGGTACTCACCAGCTAGGGCGCGGGGTTGAGGCCTGGCTGGACCCCGCGCAGGCGCGTCCCGACCGGCGGAGCGGGTTGGAGTGCAAAAGGGGGGATGGGGGCGACGGTGCGGAATTATTTAACCCGAGGGCAGCTGGGGCGGGGCCCGGGCACAGGGGTTGGTCCTCCTCGTCCCTCGGCCCCGCGCGCGGCTCCGGCTGGATGGTGGGAGTCGGAGCCGGGTCCCTGTGGGCCGACCTGGGGTCCTGGTGGGCGGTGGGCGGTGCGCGGGGGGGGGGGGGGGGGGGGGTACTCACCAGCTAGGGCGTGGGGTTGAGGCCCGGCTGGACCGCGCGGGCGTCCCGACGGAGCGGGTTGGGGTGCAAAAGGGGGGGAAAATGAAAGAAGTTTTAACTACATATGAAGTCCTTGTATTTCCTGATAAGGAGTTAGAGAGTCTAACGACTTTAAGAGTTAACTGCAAAGTAACCAGTTGAACAAGATTTAGTTTGTCTCATGTTTACAGATATATTAAGAGAACATAATTCCTAGAATTAAAACTTTGCTAATAAGAATTACATTTAACAAAGAATAATTTTCCCTATGAACAGTTTGTTGATTTGTAGGAAAAACTTGATTCAAAGTTGAAAGGTGTATCATAGAAGTTGGCTCAGTTACTCTCGTTCTTGCTTGTAGGTTTAACATTCCTGGTATAGCTAGGACTGCATTGCTAGGGAACCCCAGGCTGAGCTGTGGAAGTTTAGGGACACCTCTTTGCATGAATCTCTCAGCCTTTCTGACTCTGTGTGTGTCTCTGTCTCTCTCTCTCTCTCTCTCCCAGAAATCAGTCCATGCCCTCAGGCAACTCTCTTCAGAGAGTTGATAAGCCATCCTCCAACCCCATGTGCTGTGTGACCTACAAACTCCTATTTTAGAAAAAAAAATGTTCACCTGTGGGAATTGAGAATAAACATTTTATAATTGTACATATTGCAATCAATTTTACTAGCCACAATTGTTGTTACATGGGGCAAAAAATAGTTATGTTGAAAATTCTTCTATAACACGAGTGGATAAGGAAATGTGGCACATCTATACAATGGAGTACTACTCAGCCATCAAAAATGATGAATTATTGGAATTTGCCGGGAAATGGATGTCATTAGAAACAATTATATTAAGGGAAGTATCCCAGACCCAGAAAATTAAGCGCCGTATGTACTCCCTAATAGGTGGTTCCTAGTATCAAACCCACCCAGCCCACCTAGAGAGACTCAAAGATAAATCTCTGTAATACCTACAGTAATTGCAAGGATTATGAACAGGAGGGATGAGGCAGGAGGGCCATACCAGAAACAAGGAGAGAGGGGACCATGTTACAGCAGAGAAAATAGGCCTCCATCAAGGACTGCAAGTAAGTAATGAAACACATGGTTAAGTTCACAGACTTTTGTTCCTGATCATTTACAACTGAGGGGGTATGATCTCACCAGAAGGGAAGGGCATATAGTCTGGCAGATAGAAAGTAACCATTTTGCAAATGGGAGACTGACTCCTCCCTCACTGTGGTTTCCTACTTTTATTACATCTACCTTTGAATGGGCTCTTATAACAAGACTCTAGTTTAACAGCTTTTTGTCTCTGGCCAGGGGGTGATATCCAATACCCATCAGGATGGAGTGAAGGGCATTGCAGGAGCAGAAAAACTGCAAAAGAAAATCAACAAACCATAATCCAAAACTTCAGAGACTCTATATCAACCACCTAGAACTAGGCCAGCCTAATCTCTCCCCATCCTGAAGCTCAGGGAAATTTGCGGAAGAGGGGGCAGTAAGATTGTAAAAGCACAAGGATGGGAGGAGCAATGATATGAGAGATACTCCACACAAGTTAGGGCCGAAGCAATCATAATTGGACTTTGCATGCCCTCCGCAATGTCCAACACACTATTGACCGCACAAAGTCTAGCATTTCTAAAGGCACCAAGATCCTTGGAGGCAAGGGATTGGCAGCCACAGTAGTGTTCCTATGCTTAAGGGGAACATAGGAAAGGATTCAGGGAAACGCCACTGGGTCCTTGTATGTCTTCGGAGAGGAGAGCCCAGAGGAGAGACTGGCAGGCACATTAAAGGATTCTCCGGGGATTGGGGGGGGAAGCACTGGAGGATAGGGAGGGAGGGGTGAGGGGAGGGAGAGCAGGGGGGGTCGGGGGGAGGAGGAGGGAGGGAGGGAACCGGTGTACCTACTAAGTTTGTATGAGCGGAAATAATAATAAAAAATGTTTAAAAAAAAAGAAAATTCTTCTGTCACAGATATGCACCATCATTTGCAAATGAATATATTATATAT
Source organism: Typhlomys cinereus (assembly GCA_023101885.1). Classification (NCBI taxonomy): domain Eukaryota; kingdom Metazoa; phylum Chordata; class Mammalia; order Rodentia; family Platacanthomyidae; genus Typhlomys; species Typhlomys cinereus. The sequence continues at coordinate 231,087 of JALPQD010000565.1, read as the reverse complement.
AATGTATCATTGTTATCCCAAACTCTTGACAGTAGGCAGTAACCATTACCCCAGGTGAATATTCTGCATGTATTTTATTTTCACAGCAATCTAGCTTTTGGTACTTGATTGATCAAATGGGAATCACAATCGTATTTTCTTTCTTGTAGGTGTTTGCCCAGCTACTGTGAGCATGGGGGCGAATGTACCCAGTCCTGGGATACCTTCTCCTGTGACTGCGAAGGCACAGGTTATGTCGGAATGACCTGCCATTCCTGCAAGGTTCACCCCTCGTTGTCCTCATCTCTGTTTCTTTATGATTGCCTGCTCATCTCACTGTCATTAGTTATGTGTATTTGTTGGTCTGTAAATTTGTGAACATATCAGGATAATAATTTAGCACCTAGCTAATTTCTAGTCCAATTTAACTCAAATGATTTTTATTCATTTATTGCCTTAATGCTTCAGATTGAAGCTAGTCTGCCACAGCCTGCCATGAGCTGTGTCACTGAGCTATACTGCCAACCTCATTTAAGGCAAGGGCAGAGAGAGAGAAGTTGGCGAGTAATGGTGATATTCTTCACAGGATATCAAAGGAAAAAAATCCTAGAGTTCATGCAAAAGCAGAAAAGAACCCAAATAGCCAATGCAATCGAAAATAGAAAAGAGAAATGCTGGGGAGAGAGACCCAATATCTCAAAACACACGGTTCTGGAAGGTGAGTGTCTTGGACTGTCTAAGGACCATCCATCCAATCAGCTGAAAGTGATGCTCACCGCGAGGACTCTCAGAATCTTTAGGGATAGCAGTAGGTTATTTATTTGAGATCTCTTTTTTGTTTGTTTGTTTTTGTTTTGATACAGCCATTTAGCTTTATGAACTTTTCTCTTGGGACAGCCCTCATTGTTTCCCATAGATTTTGATATGTTGTGTTTTGATTTTCATTGAACGCAGATAATTTTTTGATTTCGTACTTTACTTCTTCCTTGACTACATTCCTCATTCAGAAATGAATTGTTTAGTTTCCATGAATTTATGTGTTTTCTGCTGTTTCCTTCACTGTAGATCTCTAACTTCATTCTGCAGTGGTCAGATGCAATTTCTATTTTCCTGTATCTGTGAAGGCTTGTTTTGTGTTGTAGTGTGTGGTCTCATTTGGACGAAGTTTCATGGGCTGCTGAGAAGAATGTTTATTCTTTCGTGGATGAAATGTTCTGTCGGTGTCAGTGAGGTCCATTTGATTGATGGTTTCATTTAACTCCCATACTTCTCTATTTGGTTTTTGATTAGTTGACTGCTTGGCTTTTGGTGAGAGCAGAGTATTAAACTCTATGATGGATTTTTGAGTTGGAGTGGAGTAGTAGTTTTACCTCTAGTGTTTGTTTAATGAATTTGGGTACGTCTGTGATTATTGCTTATGTTTGTTATTGTTATGTCCTCCTGATGGATTTTTCTGAACTATTAGCTAGTAACTATTTTTTTTTTATCGTTTCTCGTTTGCTTTAGTTTGAAGTCTATTTTGCCAGACATTAGGAGCAACTCCTGCTTATTTCCTCTTTCCATTTTCTTGGAGTAACTTTGACCATTCTTCTGTCCTGAGGTACCATCTATCTTTCATGATGAGATGTTTTTCTTGGAAGCAGAGAATTGATTGTTACGATTTTTTTAACCCAAGCTGTAGATCTATGTCTCTTTTTTTTTTTCATTTTATTTCATTTATTTTTTTAGTTTCACAAGCATATTGAGTGCTAATTCCTGTTTTCCTCCATCCTCCATTCCTCCGATTTCCCTCCTTTCCCTCATCAATCCATTCCTCTCCCTCCCAGCCGCCTGTGTCTCTTGACTGGGGAACTGAGCCTGTTGACATTTAGTTATTATTGAAAGATGTTTTTTGATTCCTATCATTTTTTGATTTCTGTGTTATTGTATTTGTAGACTTGCGGAGTCACTGTTTTGGTCTTATTTGTTCCCTGTAGCCTCTTTGGGGGTGTTTATCCTTCTCTTTAATCTTGAGTATTCCTTCCATATTTTCTATAGACATGGTTGGTAGTCAGACAGACCTTCAGTCTACTTTTGTCATGGAATATTTCTCTTTCACCTTCTATTATGACTGATAAATTTTGCTGGATATAATAACTGATTGCATGACTTTAATCTTTCCTTAGGTGCTTTGTTTTCTTTGTATGTTGTATTTCAACTCTTCGTTGGATGAATACTTGGCGAAGATCTTCTCCCACTCTGTACGTTGTCCCTTCACGCTGCTAATTGCTTCTTTCAAAGTGCAGATTTTCATTTGGTGCAATCTCACTTGTCAATCCTTGCTTGTGTTTCCTGTGCTGTGGGAGTCCTGCCTGGGGAATCACTGCTTGCACCGCTACTGTGAGTCTGTCATCTGTGTACCTCTAGTAGTTTCAGGTGTACCTCTAGTAGTTTCAAATAAAAACATTATTTGAGTTAACTTTCTTTTTTACAGGATGATGGATAGTTATCCAATTTCAGTGTTGTATGTACAGGAATTCAGTTCTTACACCACCATTGGCCAATGATACTGTCCTTTCTTTAATGCGTATTTTGACACCTGTCTCAAGAACCAGCTAGCTAACTATGTGTGAATTTATTATTGGATTCTGTGCTATGTTCCTTCAGTGTATTTGCCTGCTTTTATGATAATACCATATGGTTTTGTCACAGTGGTTCTATAGAATGCTTTGAAATCAGACATTGTGATATGTTCTACAATTTTTTTCTCCACCCTTAGAATTTCTTAGTTGTATGGAGGATTTCTGTGTTTATACATGAATTTTAACTTTTTTTGTTTAGTTCTGTGAAGAATGTCATTGGCATTTTGACAGGTATTTCACTGAATCCATAGGTATCTGAGTATAGTTTGGTCATCTAAACAATATTAACTTCCCAATTCATGAATATGTGGGGAGTCTTTCCATTTTTGTAATATTGTCTTCATTTTTTTCTTTCAGTATTTCTTAAATTTTCATTGAAGTCATTCTTATTCTTTACATCTTGTCTCGCAGTGTGTGTGTATGTACATGTGTGTATGTGTGCGTGATATTAAATTGCATTTCTGCTTTTGTAGTGAATTGTTCAGTGGTGCATAGAAAGAAAAGTTATTATTTTGATATTGAATTTTTATCCTGCTTCAGTACCAAATTTATAGTTCTAACAGTCTTTTGGTGGAGTGAACGGGATTTCCTGTGTATGAAACTGTACCATTTTCAAATGGGGATAATTTGGCTTCTTCCTTTTCTGTTTGTGCATTTCCATTCTTTCTAGTTTCTAATTGCTGTGGCTGAAAATTTCTGTCAGTGAATTGAATGAAAGTGATAAAAGTGGACAGCCTTGTTTCTGTTCTTATCTCAGGGGGAAACTCTTGGTTTTCCCCTCAATATGAGACTTACAGCTTGCATTATGTTGCAGTGTGATTCATTTGTTCTTAACTTATTCAGGTCTTTTACCATAAAATGCTATTGAATTTTACTTTTATGTTGAGATAATCACTTTTCATTTTTTTATTATATTCTCATGTTACTTATGTACTGAATGATTTGTATATTGTGTATGATTTTGTTCATATTTTGTTTGTAGATGTGTGAGTATTGTCATTTGGGTCCCTGAGCCTTCTTATCAATTGATCATGGAATTGTAATAAATGGCAGTTTGGCAGTTTGGAGCTTGATGGGCCTTTCTCAAGGTGAAATCTCTTTCCCTCTCTCGTGAATTAGCAAATCTTTTTATACTCAGTTTTCTCTTATTTTCCTTCTTTTTTCAGATAAATTTCTCAGTGTGAATGTTGGTTTATAATGTGCTTCTCTGGGCTCCAGTAACATTCATTCACCTTCCAGAGCAGCATAATACTAGAGTCTCATTCCTCCTAAAAGTGACATGATGGTTGTTGCTGTGCTGCTATTACACTGTTTCACAGGTTTATGCTCTGTTTTGAGAACATAGTACTCTGCCAATAGAGGAAATTTTTCTGTCCAGCCAGATTAGTTCTCTCCCTTATAGGTGCTGCTTTGATAATCTACTTCCTTTTGATCCACACATCTGACAACGTGCATTTTACACATGCAATGATTCATGCTATTGATTTACTAGTAATTATATCTCTATAATCCTTCCATAGCGTAGCTTTCTCTAATATATTTCATAATGACTTTCATCCGACACTTTAGACACTTTGATAGTGTCTAAATTTAGCTTTCTGCCTAGTGATAGTGTTGATTTCTTTCAAATGTTTTTATTAGCACCACAAAAATTACTTTAAAAAATCCCTGTGTAATAGAGATCTGATGTCTGATGTCTCACCCTGCTGCCAAGCCTAATAACCTAGTCCTCCAACCCTCATGAGTTCTTAATCACCACAGCTGATTATTCTTTCTATGCTGTTTTTATTTTTTGAGTTATTAAGTCCCTTTTGTTGAACAGCTGATAATAGCAGCTTTCTTTCAGTCCTCTTGTTATTTAAAGTCTAACATGTACTATTTCAGACATTTGCAAGAGTTAGACAAACCTCTTAAGAAGAGATGTTATTAGTAAATTTTCTAGATAAAAATAAATTCTGGGAGCTAAAGACAGAGGGATGATTCCTCCACGTTTCAGCGCATGTCAGAAAGCATAAGTTTGAGCTGGATCTGTTTGAGGTTAACTCTAAATTTGGAATGCTGGGATTATTAAGTTCCTTGCTTTAAAAGTTGTCAACATCAGAGACAGAGACACATAATAGGGATTGTGATCTTTTTATGAACAATTTGATGAATAACAATTTAAAAATAATTTACCAAGTGGTAAGTATGACACTTATTTAAAAAATCCCTTTTGGATACTAAAGTAGGGGGAATTTTTTTCTGGTTGGCAAGTTCAAGTCAAAAGATAAGTCTGACAGCAGTATCCAAAATCACCTCTAAGTTGGATTCTTGGAGGCGCCAACAGCGGTAGAAACATAAGATTTGATTAAGATGTTGGTCTAGTACCCAGAGACCTGGTGATTCTCACTGGCTGCAGGCACCTTTTGACACTTGACTCCTGTTTTCAGCTAGCATTCAATGGGCCATTTTTCACCAGAGGCTTTCAAGTATGGGCGTCTGGATTACAGGTGCCTGATAGCAGATGGGAATGGACCTGAAAGGGAAACATCCACCATCCAGTGTTGTATGTGGTAATCGGGCAGTTCTCCATAAAGACAGCGGTTAAATGACAAATCTTTACTATTGCCATAATTTTTTTGGTTTTTTGTTTTGTTTTGTTTTGTTTTCTTTAGTTTAGCCATTATTTGGAAAACCATTTCTGGAGAAAACTGAAAATAGCAACTGACCTGGGAATAAGTGTCACAACACAGTCATTTGTAAAAGGGAACCCTTGTCTGCTGTGTGGGAATGTACACTAGCACAACCATTCTGGAAGTCAGTGTGGAGATTCTTAAACTGAAAATAGAACATTATGATGATCTGCCTGTATCACTTCTGGGCATGTTGCCAAAGGCCTGTCCATCACACCCCAGAGACGCATGCTCACTGAAGTTCATTGTGGCCCTGTACACAAGAGTAATAGAACCAACCTAGATGTCCATTAGCTGACAAATGGATAGTGAAAATGTGGTACATATACACAATGGAATATTATTCCACTATTAAGAAAGATGAAATGATGAGACACATATAAATAGATGGAGCCGGAAAAATTATACCAAGTAAGGTAATTCAGTCCTAAAAATGCAAATGTTGCATGTTCTGTGTCTTATGTGAATATAACATTAAGCCTCCAAGTTTGTGCAGTTTAACTCAGAAGGTTTTGATTAGCAATAGTTAGTGGTCAGTAGAGATCAAGCTGACTGTGTATTTAAGCCCCAGATGGGACATTTAACTGTCTCCCTTCCAGGATCTGGGAATTTAAGTTAGAAACAAGAAAGACACTAAAATATTACAAAAACATGAAGTAGTGAGTGAAAACCTTGAGACTTTTAAGAACATTTTTGGGCTGTACCTGGGAAACTCATAACTTGTGAAGTATTTTAAAAGTAAATTATGTTTATATTTGTTATGCACACTCATTGTGTATGTATAAACATGAATATGTATAGTTCATAATTCTTTTTTGCATGTGTAGGTGTGAGCATGTACATGTTGGGGTGTGCGAAGGTGTATGTGGGTAAAGAGGGCACTTGTGTACCTGCGGAGGAACAAATGTGACTTTGGGAATCATCCTGAATTGCTCTCCTTCTTATTGCTTTGCTGTGGGATTTCCCAGGCTCCACCATCCCTGATGGAAACTATAGGTCAATACCATGTCCACCCAGTGTTTTTAATATGAGATCTGGGATCTGACTCAGGTCCTTTTGCTTACAAGGCAAAAGCTTAACCCTTAAGCTGATACTTTGCAACTTTTTAAAATTTGACAATATGTAATGTATATCTCCCAATGAATACATATGATGCTACTTTAGTACATTTGTTATCTTTAAGATACATTCCAGAATCAGGCCAGCCTAATCTCTCCCCATCCTAAAGCTCAGGGAAATTTGCGGAAGAGGGGGCGGTAAGATTGTAAGAGCCTAAAGATGGGGAGGAGCAAGGATATACAAGCTACTCCACACCAGTTAGGGCCGGAAGTAATCATAATAGGACACTGCATGACCTGTGCAATGACCGACATATCATTGACCCCTCAAAGTCTAGCATGGATCACAGGCACTAGGATCCTTAGAGGCAAGGGATTAACAGCCACAATAGTGTGCCTATACTAGGGGGCTGGAGAGGTGGCTCAGGGGTTAAGCTCTGCCTTGCAGGCAGAAGGTCCTGAATTCGGATCCTAGACCCCACGTATAGACGCCAGGGGGAAGCGGGGGCGGCCTGTGTTTCTGGTCCTGGTAGGGTGGAGCCTATGAATCCCAGGCAGAGTAAACGAGATGGAGGAAGTCCATGGTGGTTCCTGAATTGGCACGGTTCTACACACACACACACACACACACACACACACACACAGGCGTGGGTGCACAGGCGCGCGCGCACAGACACAATTGAATATATAATAAAAAAAAAATTAAAAAAAACAGTGTTCCTATAATAAAAGGGAACAGAAGAAAGAGCTTTAGGCCATGCCACTGAGTCCTTACACTTCATCAGAGGGGACCCAGAGGGAAGTTTGACATGCACACTAAAGGATGCTCCAGGGGGGGGGGCCTAGGAGAAAGGGAGGGGGCAAAGAAAGGGGAAAATGGGGGAGAGAGCAAGGAGATCCAGGGAGGGGTGGAGGAAGGGAGGGGACCGGGGTACCTATTGAGTTTGTATAAGTGGAAAAATTAAATAAAAAGAAAAAAAAGATGCATTCCAGAATATGCATCAAAGTTATTTAACTTTTATTTTCGGGCACAGTAATACGATTCCATAAGGTTGATAGATGTAGGTAATGCATGACTTGTGCAAGTGACAGATAGACCAGGTCGAGGTCATGTCAGAGCCTATCCTTTAAAAGGCTATTTGGTTGGCATTACAGCCAGCTATGTAAAATGCATTGTAATGAGATTGTGGCAGTGATCTTGATGAAGTTTAGGGCAACATCTGAACTTTTGGGGCTTTTTGCATATAGACTTATGTGCTCACGGAGGAGGAGTATAGCTGGAGCATTTGTAGTTTTTAGACACAGAAGTGCCGCGGGTGTTGTTACAGGTAATGAGGGTAAGGAATTCTTACAAGCCAGTACATCTCAGAAGATTAGGGAACACAGTATTGCTTAGAACAAAATATAGTGTAGCCCCATTAACGGTGAACATCCTTAGTGCTTTCTATTAAGTGACCCCGACTTTACAGTGTTGTGGAGTTTTGGTTTTGAGGAGGTTCAAGAACGAGATGGATGGTGCTTTGGGCGAGTTTGTTAACACTGCAGGCCGACAGACACAGCTGCAAGGTGGGTTCTGAAAGTTTCAGGCCCTCGCAGGAAGAGCATTCGAGTTTGTTCTTTTAAGGTCCCTTGTGAGAGTATAGGGTGGGGGAGGTACCGTGCCCCAAGGAAATGAGCCCAAAGATAGTTGACATCATCCAATTACTGGCGTCATGCTTTCTTGTATTTCAAAGTCCCAGGACGGTCCTCAACAGGGGGCACCTGGGAGACCTGATGAGCAGTGGACTGATGAGCAGCTGTTCTGCCTTTAGCCCCGTCCTTTAGGGCTTCTCTGTCTAGAGGTGGCGGGGCAGTGGAAACAGCTCCCTGCCCGTGACAGATGACACAGGAATCTTCGGGAAGGTCTCTGCTCTGAGTTGGGGGTTAATTGGGATAATTTGGATACTTATATACAGGGTAGGTAGAGTCTATCTACCTACCCTGGGCTGAAGAGTCTCTCGTGGAGTGTAGGTCTGTGTGAGGTAATGGAGTGTCTCAGGGTACCAACAGAGATTGAGGTCTCTTTGGTACACAGGGTGTCTCAGAGTGTTGATAGCAAGGTCTCTGTGGATGGTCTTTATGTGAGAGGCCCGTATGAGAATGTCTCTGTGGTCTCAATTTGTTGACTTTGCCAAGTTTGTGTAAGAGCATTGTGTGGGGTTTATGTGTTAGGTCTGGGCATGTGTCTGTGAGCATGGGATGTCTGTGGGATTAAGACTTCTCTACATGTGGTTCTTTTTTTTTTGGTCTCTGTAAGGAGGTCTTCATGACATTTCTATGTCAGAGCTCTTGGGGAAATCGCTGTGAAATCTGGGTGGGGGAATACAAGGTCTCAAGGCTGTGTCGAGGTCCTGTAGGGAATCATGTGAGGTTCCAGTGTATAAGGTACTGAGAGCTCTCTGTGCCACCTCTGCAAGTGGTCTCTGTGGATCTGTTTGTTGCTGGCCTTCTGGAATCTGATAGAAGAGGCACCGGTAGACAGTGTGTGGGTAGATACATGTGGGTATTTTCCTTAATCACACTTCACCTTAGTTTTTGAGACAGGGTCTCATTGAACTTGGAGCTCATTAATTTGAGTGGACCAACTGGCAGGCCGTAAATCCCATCTTCTGTGCTCTGGGATATATGGGTCTGTGCTTCCCTGATCAGCATTGATGTGAGTGCAGAAATGCAGATCCTCATGCCTAACCCATAGAGCCATCATCCCCAGCATCTGGCATCTTATTTTTGGAATGTTTTGGTGTTGGTTTTGTAATAGTGGCATTATGGGAACATAAATCACGGTGAATGAGCTCAAGGTGGACACAGACTTACAATGCCTCTACCAAGGCCTAGACGAATCAAAGAATAGTCAGAGCCACTGTTTTCTTACTTCAAAAACAAAAAACTTTTTATTTTTTCCTTGCCTTAAATATTTAGCTTGTTTTAACAGAATCAAAACACTGCTTTGTTAGAAGCGGTAGCACAGACTAGAGGATAAGCTTCTACTTGTCGAGAATAGAGGTTTCTCCCAAGAGCACCGTGCCTTGGACAGTAGTAACGTTGGCTTGGAACTTCTGGTATCAACGTCCTCTGCTGAGTGGGATTTACTAGGGACAAAATCCTGTTTCGGGGCGAGAGTTGGGGATATGGAGGTACCTGATGCTGGGAGGCATTGACTCTCATAACTTTCAGGCACTGTTGGTCTCTGGCAGCTTTTTCCTGGAGGGGATAATTCTGACATGGGGGGTTGACCCCCAAAGCACGTGTCTGCCTTTTCTGTGAGGCAAGAGCCATCCTGTGGTGGCTGTTGGGTTTGTCCTTACGTTTTATTTTGTTTTCTAACATCTGCTGAGCAGTTCTCATGAGTTCCTGAGCTTCAGTAATGTTATGATCCTTGTGTGGTCTCGTTTTCACTTGTCTCTGTTTCTGGGTGGTTCCTGAGGTAGGCTTACTCTTTTTCAAGGATTCACCTTGCCCTTTAATTCTACTCTTACAAAATATCCAGTGTCGAAAGCGCTTCCACAGTCTCTGGAAGGAACTTTCTGGACTAACATGTTTGTTTTGGGAAAGGGAATGATGGCCAGACGTGGCTTCTGTTTTCTTGACTTGGGTAGACTTAGAGGCCCTTGGCTCTTTAGAACTTCCTACCTGCTTTGTTGTATGTTTTACATCATGGTCAGGGGTCAAAGTCTTGCTTTGGCCTGCCCATAAGTCACGATCCTTCACGGTACTGGGTTTCTGCTTTTCCGAAGTGATTGCAGCAAGTGATGCGCCACTGGAACGTTTTGGAAGAAGCACATCAGTGGCACAGACTTGAGGCTGGTCTGCTGCCTTCGTTTCCTCTTCCTGATGAGACTCACTAATGTCTTCTTCCTGAAGGCTCAGTGTTGCTGGGTCTTCAGCAACATACTTGCTAGATGGTAAAGGGTTTTCTTGGTTTTCTCTTACAGTCTCTAGGACAGTGCTGCTGTGAAAGGATCTGTGATCCCTGATGATGTTTGTGAAATTTTCAGAAGATGGTCTGCTTTGGAATACATTTAGAATGGTCTTTGAAGGCCCACGGTGATAGCTAGATGGCATCCCTATCAATGTCTTCTCTAACTCCCTACTTGAAGAAAAGGAAATAAGAGGTAGGCTCCCCAAAGAGGAGCCGCCTGGCTCATCAATGACTGCCTCTTCGGTCTGAGATGGTATTCCCAGGAAAGTAACCGCTTTACTTTTAGTGTTGGAACCTGATGTCATGAGGATCGAGGAGGGTTTTCCTAGGACAGAGCTGGTTTCTGAGGGCTGAGCACACAGTGTAAACGGCAAGGATGGAATCGTTTTCAACTTAAACAACTTGATGGTCCTGAGTATCTTGAGGGGTAGGCCCCACCTGTGCCTCATCTGCAGCCTTACAACATGTTTCTCCAGGGCCTGTAGAGTACAAGGATGGAGAAAGGCAAGCCGCTGGGGGAAGCTCATGTAGTGTTCTGAACTCTTGGAAGTTACTACCTGTTTCGTTTCCGTAGAGATATCAGTCATGGAAAAACCACTGTTCAGAGCAAGCCCAGATCGACGCACACGCAAGGGGATCAGGCCCTGGTTAATCTGCCCCGACTTTGTGCTCAAATGGATCTTCATCGTGTTTTCTAGCTTGTCGTCGAAGTATTTTGTTATGTTTTGCAATTTCCTGTCTAAGCATTTTGTTACGTCACGACTTGAGTTTGTTCTTAAGTCCTTCATCAGGTATCTTTTCGACTCCTCAAAGTTTGAGCCAGGAGTCTTCATTGGAGATCTTTCCCAACTTGTGCGTAGGCCTTTTGGAGCCTTTCCTAGAATAGGTCCCAAGTTCTTGCTTGGGATGTCCCCTAGCTGAAACCTTATCTTGTGGACATCGTCGATGTCAACACAGGACATAAAGGATTGTGAATGTTTGGGCTTGTAGTTTTCCTGATAATCCCCTGTTAAACTATCCCTAAAGTGCATCTGTTCTAGGAACTCTTGAGTTTTACAGGGAAGTTCCCTCTGGTGTTGAATGAGCCACCTTTGAATATGTTGCTCCAATTTCTCCCGGAGCTCAGGGTTGATGGGAAAATTCTCAGGAATGATCGAGACTACACAGTCTTGTTTGGGAGTAAAGGTGTCATAGACTTCTTGAGGTCTTTGGACCATCGAGGGTAAAGGTGACCCTAATTCTTTCCTTGATGAGGACCTTTCAGGGTATTGAATTGCACTAGGGAGAGATAGTGATCTGCTCTGGGAAGAGGAACATGATGGTTCAAAGTCTTCGGCTTGGGGTAGGGCAGAGGGCATGAGGATTGGGAGAGATAGAAGATAGGGCTGACTCTGGACCTGACCTGGACATTGGTGGGGGAATTGGGGTAGAGATAGAATTGAGGCTGGGGACTGGGGCTTCAGGTAGGACGTGTGGGTCTGGGAAAGGCTGGAAGATTCTTCCTGCATTGGAATTTGACACACATTTAAGTTACTATTGAATAGGAAGAAGGAAGGCTGGAAACTAGATGGGCTCTGATGCATCCAGGCAGCCGTCATCAGGGATTCACTGTGCAGAGAGGGGAGACCCCAGAAAAGCTGGTTATATTTCTGTTGAAAACTGTCCCCCAGCATCTTTGGACGTGAGAGTTTCTCTGCACCCATCTGCTGTTCTGACTTTGCTTTCATGTCCCAGAAGGTCGGCAGGGTGGGGGTGGCCTGTGCAGCACCTGGTGACTTAAGCATGTTCCTTCCAGAATCGGATCTGCATCCTGGGTCCGTGTGTTCTGTAAATGTTTCATCCTTTTCTCCTAATAACTTCTTTTTTGTACAAGCTTCAGAAGCTGAAAATGAAGAGACTGGATTATGGAGACGAAAGGAGAATAAAGTTGTTATAGGACACTTGGAGTGTCCCATTTAAAAAGACTATGAGAGTAGACTCAAGGTCAGGGGATCTCAAAGTACCTGGAGGAACAACAATTTATTTACCAATTGCTGCCACAACTGTAACCCTCCATGGTTCTCACAACAGTCCCGTGGGAGAAAATCAGAAGTGGCTTGCTCAATAGAAGACAGATACAGTTTTCTCCAAAAGGAATCTACTTAGGAAGATCTTACCTCCAATCCTGACAGTGTCGTTCCTACTGCACACAGTGTCTGCCTGCTGGGGATAAACCTACCCCCACCACCACCCATCACAGCTCCCTTCCCAGCAAGGAACCTGACAAGTATCCTGGTTCCGATTTCCTTCCCAGCAACTTCCTCTCAGACTCTGCAGCTGACACCTTGGGATACCTGGCATTGGTTCTTCATGGTAGGGGACAGAACGGCATGTCCTTACCTTTCCAGACACCAGTCTTCCTGCTCCTCCTCTGCCAGCTCATCTGCACCTGTCTTGGACGCTGAGAAATAAGAAAAAAGAAAGAGACCCTTTCTCATCTCCAGACAAGTGGTAGCAATAGTCATGAATTTCCTGTTATTCTATATGGAATTAGTATAGTAATTTTTTACAGTGTTTGCAAATATTCTTTGATTTCTTGCTTTAAACAAACACAAAAGGTGGATTTTCCATAGTAAGATCCACCAAGGACAGAGTCTCAAGATTCTGCTCTCTGAGGTCAGAGGGGACTTCAACCTGCAGTGTGATGCCTTCTGTGACTCAGCACAGCCTCATATCCACCCAACACAGAGGAAAGACACATGGGCATCAGATCAGGAGCTCAGAGCATGTCAGATCAGCCCCTGCAGTTCCTATTCCCTGTGCATGCAATCTCCCATCCTGCAAAAGTGCTGCAGGGTACTGAGAGGTCACACTGACTGTTGCCTGCAATCTCCTTACCCTTGGGAATCAGAGGGAACCTGCCCCAGGGGTGTACTGTACAGTATAGTATAAATAGTATCATATTCGGTATCCACTTTCCCTCAGAAACCTGTTCTCCTTCAGGAATCTAAATCCTCTCTTCAGAATTCCTTGCCATGCTTTCTGCAGCATCAGGGACATTCCTCATAAATCCCACATTCTGAAAGACAAGGTGTCTGGGCATTTGCTCAGAAAGCCCTTCGTCTTGCCTCACCCACTGAGTGATGACATTTAACTTTGCCCTGGTACCTTTGCCCTGGCACACCACAGAGACTCAGAGCTTTAGCTACATCTCCCAGTGCCTGTTCCATCCTGCTGTGCCCTGTCAGTTCTCATGAGACTGAGGTTCTGTCTTCCCTATAATTACCCCTAAGCAGTTGTCTCTCTACTTGATTTGGGAACTGTAATGCAAGGTGGAGTTGAGGAAGAGGGGGAGAGCAGTAGCCCATGTGTCATGAGAGCAGAAAGGAGGCTATGAGGGGTGTGGAAGGGAAGGGGTGGGAAGGAATATTGTGGGGAATCAACAGAAATAGTCTTGACAGTGCCACAGTGAGACCCAATACTCTTAACAGTTACTACCTGTGCTGGTGCAGACAGCTTTTGGGGAGAAAAAGGGAGATTTCTTCATCTTCGGGGTCCAGAGGGGAGATACAGTTGTTTATGGTGGCAAAGGCATGGCTGACTGACAGAAGCTGGAGGAAGCTTAAGTTATGTCCATCGAAGAAGCTGACAGCTGCTGCTAGATCAAGAGCAGACTCGCCCACTCAAGCAGCATGGGGCTACCCAACCTCAAGGCTCACACTCTGTGACTGCCTTCCTCCAGTAAGGCTCCATCTCCTAAAGGTGCCATGACTTTCCCAAACTGAAGATTCAAACCCATGAGCCTGGGGGGACAACTCACATGTCAAATTGTGACACTAATCAAAGTGTTTTTAAGTTGAAAAGAAAAGGAGAGAGCCAATCTCTGTTGGGTCTAAGTTGATCAATTCTTACCTTTCTGATGTTTTTCTTGACCTGTGCTGGCAGCGAAGGTGGATCACCCTGGAGGAAGGGGAGTAACAAGAGAAAGAGCCCCACTCCACACACAAGTGCAAGGACCATGTCCATTGCCCAAGTGGCAGAGATGGAGCTCAGCCATTCGGCTTTAATATTTTCCAAAAGGAAATGATGATTCTCCATCTGAATCTCGCTGTTCAGCCATCATCTAAACCTCACTGTTCAACCATCATGTGGACTTCAGGGTTCAGATAGGTGACCTCTGGAAATTCTCACTGGGAGCTGGCAAGAGAAAGGAGGCCCACATCACAGAGCTGGGGTCTTCTCATCACAGTGGACTTCTCAGAATGGAGGGCGGGGCACTGGGGAGAAGCTTCTAGTCCAGCACATCTCACCTCAGTTTCCTCACCTCAGTTTCCTCCCTTTAGTTCCTCCTGTCTGCTCCACCTGTGGGGCACAAGATATTCCTCCACTTTCTCTTCATTTCCTTCACCCAGAACTCAGAGATTGCTTGGTTCTTTTTCTCCATTGAAGATCTTGACTTGAGGTCAACCAATTTCATGGCCTTTAACTATCTGAGATGAGGCTGGGGAGATGGCTCAGGAGTTAAAGCCTTTGCCTCACAAGCACAAAAGGGCCTGAGTTCAGGTCCCCAGATCCCCCACAAAAATGTCAGTAAACATGATGGTAGCCTGCAGGGACTTCAGTCCTAGAAGAGAGAGCCTGAGAAATCCTAGGGCAAAACAATAAGGAAATAGAATGATTCATGATTGTGATAGTTAAGCCTGGGTGTCTACTTAACACACCCGGTATTAACTAAGGTGGGCTGAGACCACCTCTGGAAATGATCAACTGAGACCACTTGAAAGGATTTGTACATGCCCTAGATCTTATCAGAGCTCCAAAGCTCTCAAAGGATTCTCCCAATACTGCATCATATAAAAAGGAGCCACCAAGGAGAACAGATCCCCTTCTTGCAGCTGTGCTAGGAATCGTTCTTCCTTCTGGCTGCCCGGTTTCTAAGACTCTAGGAGTCTAGACTAAGACTCTAGGAGTTCTCCAGCCTTCAGCCATCACCCACTTGACTACCGAACTGAGCATTGGCAGCCATCGCTGGAATTACCTCGGCTACTGCCAGCTACACCTTATGAATTCAGTGAATTTGTGATATCTTCACACCTTAATCTCCACTCCCACCTTCCCTTCTCTTATTATAGCCCTTCTCCCTTTAGGTCTTTTGGCCTGTGTGGTCCACTGAGTGTCACCTGATCAGTCCCTGATGACAGGTGCCAGAGCACCTGCTGGAACATGGGTCACACATCAGTGGTTACTCTGCCTTGACCACAGTAAGGAAATGACATGATTCAGACAGTCAGTGAAGACAAAGGAGGTCGTTAGTTCATCTTGGTTCGGAGAGCCTGGATTCTTTTTGGATGCTTACACGATTAGAAAGATGTAGTCTCCATCCTGTTGATCAGAGCATGTCGTCTGCATCAGCGTGTAAACCAGCAATGAGCATGCTCACGTTGCTGCCAGTTCCTGTGAACTTCTTGGTCCAAAGTCAACGTATGGACAAAGTACAGAAGACCTTAATGTAATTATAATTACAGTAAGGTGTAAACCACGTAGAACTTGACAATAGAATCTTTGAATTGTATTTATAAAAATCACTGGAGAACGTTGGATGGAAGGGAATTTATATAGTAATCTCCACATCCTGTTGAGCCGATCAATATTATCAGGACTAAATACTATAAAATACTATTTAAAGGTGGCTCAGGGGTTAAGCCTCTGCCTTGCAGACTGAAGGTCCTGAGTTCGGGTCCTAGACCCCACGTATAGACGCCAGGTGGAAGTGGGGGCGGCCTGTGTTTTTGGTCTTGGTAGGGCAGAGCCTGTGAATCCCAGGGCAGAGTAGGCAAGGAGGAGGTGGAGACGTCCATGGTGGTTCCCAAATTCGCCCGTGGTTCTATACACACATACACACACGCACACACCCACAATTGAATAAAAATAATTAAAAAAAATTTTTTTAAAATCTAATAAGACACATCAAAATTACAGACTAAACAAAGAAATGTAAGTGAACACATAACAGAAATACCTACTTACATTTATTGTGGTGCTGTTTTTCAATGTCCAAGTTATGGAATCAGCCTAGGAGCCCATGAGTGAGGAATGGATAGACAGTGTGGTACATACACGTGATGGAGCTTTACTCAGGTTGAAAGAGGAATAAGGTTATGTCATTTGCAAGAAAATGGAGGTGGTGACCATCAAGCAAACTAAACCAGACTCAGAAAACTAGATGTTGCCTGATTTCTGTGATATGTGGGACATAGATTAAAAGACACACGAGACCAAGGAGATGGCTCAGTGGGTAAAGCGCTTTCTGCTTTAGTGTGAGGACCTGAGTTCAAATCCCCAGAATGCACATAAAGACAAATGCAATCATTTGCATCCATAATTCCAGTGCACCCACAGATGAAAGGTGGAGACAGGAGACTGCTTAGAATCTTGGGAGCCAGCCAGCCTTCCAAAGCAACAAGACACTGTCTCAACAAGATGGAAAGAGAGAGATTGGTGCCTGAGGGGGACAGGTGCAGCCCCCCCCACAGAAGTGAAAGTAGAAGGGAGGCTTTTTGGAAAGAGGAAATGGATTATCAAGAGGGAAGGGGCAAGAAAGTAATGACAGCAATTAACTTCAAACTAATAAGACAAATGAGCTGTTTATACTATGTTATCTTGGGTGTGAGGGGATATGTTTAGTGGGAAAGAACTTGTAAACACTGTTGAATTTGGGAATCAAAACCATCTGCAGGAGAGATGAAATTGCTGTTTTCACTTTTTGCCCTCTAAGCGTTTGAAAACTTCTCCATGCTTGTGTGTTCCTTTCTTTTTAAATTTTTACATACAGATTTTTTCTTTGATATAGTTCAAATTAACCTTATTACATAAAATTAAGTTTCATTTAGCCAAATGAGAAAGTCATTGATTGGACCGTCTCATATCTCGTGATGCCTGAGAAGATGGTTCAGTGGTTACTAAAGGCATATGAGTTCAGATCCCCAGATCCCATGTAAAAATACAGAGGGAGGTAATAATATGAATGCCCACCTGTAATTTCTAGCTCTGGAAGGCAGATCCCCAGGTATCCCCAGAGT
Source organism: Typhlomys cinereus (assembly GCA_023101885.1). Taxonomy (NCBI): domain Eukaryota; kingdom Metazoa; phylum Chordata; class Mammalia; order Rodentia; family Platacanthomyidae; genus Typhlomys; species Typhlomys cinereus. Next base: position 213,741 of record JALPQD010000565.1, on the reverse strand, counting down.
ATGCAGGTTAGCTGGAATAGTCTTTGTCTGGGTTTAGAGAGCCCGGCTTACAACAACAAGGTGGAAGAGTGATTGAGGGTGATTCCTAATGTCACCCTTGGGCTCCATAGGCACACACATTGATGTACATGTGTGTACGTATGCTTGCACATGTGTATACTTGGAAACACAAATGTCTGCACCACACACAGATACACGTTTGCACCATACATGTGGCCACACGCACACATGCATACAAAGGCCTTGAGCTCATACAGTATGACTCTGGAGATCAGAGTCTTTTCCACTAACAATCCTTTTGAGTGGATAGTCTCCTTGTCTGAGTATTGATTTGGTTTTCTTTAATGCAGGGCTGTTATAGAAACATTTATAAAAGGCTTAGGCTTAGAATATCCATTGAGACCTCTGTCTGTGTGGTTTCCATGTCTTTTGAAACAGGTTTCAATAAAACAAAGTGTAGCCAGCAACCAGGAGTGGCACAAATCCTGAGTTGCGGGCCACTGGCTGGGATCTTTACCATCATCATGTGGGCAACATTGAGGGTCCCCACGTGTCCTCTAGGTGCTTGAAGTTTGAACTTTATGACTGTTCTCAGCTGAACTTAAAGTAGAAATTTAAACATGAAAATTAAGAAGTTATCTTTCCTTAGAATGTAAAATACACAAAATGTCTCTGTGCTAGGATATAGAGTCTTTGGGTATATGCGCATGAGAGGTGGAGCCTGGTCCTATTTTAGTTTTTTTGAGAAGTTTCCATGCTGTTTCCTCTAGTGCCTGCAGCAGTTCATAGTCATACCAACAGTAAGGGTTCCCCTTTCCCATATACTTGCTAGCATTTGTTATCATTTGCGGAGTCATTAGAATGTCAACATAGTTTTAATTTCCATTTCCTTATTGGCTAAGGATGTTGAATACTTAAAAAAAAGAATCTGTTTGCTATTTGTGTTTCTTCTTTTGTGAGCTTTTTTTTTATCTTATCACAGTCACTTGTATATCCATTTATTGCTGCTGTATTCATAATAGCTAAACAGTGGAGCTAGCCTAGATGCCCATCAATAGATGAATAGGTAACAAATGAAATAAATATGCATAATGGAATTTCATCAACCATAAAAATGATATTATAAAACTTGCAGGAAATTGACTGGAAATGGAAAATATTGTATGAAGTGAATCAAGGTTACAGGACTGTAAACCTGGTCAGAAGCCAGTGGCTGGAGAGGTCATAGGCATAAAGGAACCTGCGCTGTTGTTTTGCTCATGCACATGCTGCGCCATCTAATCGTCTTCTAAATATCGGTGTGTTGCTGCCAGCTTTGCAAAACTATCAGTTATGATTGAGGGTGAAAGAAAAATTTTCCACCATAAAGACAAGTTGAAGGCTTACATGACCACCAAACCAGGCCTTCAAAAAATGCTAGAAAAGATACTCAAGCTTGAAGAAAAGAACAAGCATATGCAGGAGGACAGAAGGGAAATATAATACCACCACAACCTACAAACTAAATAATACACTTATGAAAGCCACTAAACACAAAAAATGTCAGGAATTAAAAGTAATTTCTCATTATAACACTAAATGTTAATAGAATTAACTCATCAATCAAAAGACACAGGTTACAAAAACATGGATTAGAAATCACACCCCATCCATCTGCTGCCTTCAGGAAACAATATCTCACCACAAAAGATAGGCACATTCTAAAAGTAAAAGGCTGGTAAAAAAATTCTTCAAGCTAATGGAACTAGGAAACAAGCAGGGGTAGCAATTATGCTGACAAAGTGGACTTCAAACAAAAGAAAATCATAAGAGATACAGAAGGTTACAACATTTTAGTTACAGGTACAATTCACGAGGAACTGTACACACAGTACTGTACATATATGCACCTAATATGGGTTCCTCCACATTCACTAAGCAAATGCTACAACGTCTAAAACAAGAAATCAATTCCAAAAGGATAATACCTGGAGATTTCAATACTGCACTCTCAACATGGGATAGATCGAGGCCAAAAACTTAAAAAAGACACATTGGAACTAAATCAAACTGTTAACTGAAATGGACCTTACAGATCTCTGTCAAACCTTCCATCCAAGCACCAAGGAATATACATACTTCTTGGCAGCACGCGGAACTTTCTCCAAAGTAGACCATATGTTGAGCCACAAAACGAATCTCCACATATACAGGAAAGTTGAAATTCTAGCCTGTACCCTATCAGACCACCGTGGTCTAAAGCCTGACATCCACAACACAACAAACAGCAGAAAATACAGTAACTTTTGGAAACTAAACATTGTGATGCTGAATGAGAAATGGGTTCAGAAAGAAATCAGAAGGAAATTCAAGATTTCCTAGACGTGAATGATAATGAAAATACAACATATCAAAATCTCTGGGACACAATGAAAGCTGTCCTAAGAGGCAAATTTATAGCTCTTAATGCCTATATCAAAAAAATGGAAACATCATAAGTAAATAACAATGCAGCTTAAAGCTTTAGAAACATAAGAGCAATCCAATCCCAAAAGCAGTAGAAGAGAGATTAGCAAAATCAGGGGAGAAATATCAGAACTTGAGATAAGGAAAACAACACAGAGAATCAACCAGTCAAAAAGCTGGTTCTTTGAAAAAATAAGATTGATACACCCCTAGCTAAATTAACCAAAATCAAGAGAGAGAAAACCCAAATTAACAAAATTAGAGATGAAAATGGAGTTATCACAACTGATACCCAAGAAAATCAGAGTATTTCAAAAAACTTATATGCCATGAAATTTGATAACACACAAGAAATGGATGGATTCCTGAGTAAGCACAACTTACTTAAATTGAATGAGGAAGTTTTGAATTATTTGAATAGTCCTATAACAAATGAGGAAATGGATAATCTCAAATCATCCCACCATCTGGACCAGATGGATTCGGCACAAAATTCTACCAGACATTGAAAGAACAACACCAATACTCCTTAAACTGTCACATAAAATTTCAAAGGAAGGGACACTTGCACATTCTTTCTACAAAGCTAATCCCAAAACCTAATAAAGATACTTAATAAAACTATAGATAGGGGATCACGCTTCAGTAGAGAAAATAGGTCACTGTCAAGTATCGCATATAAGTAGCGAGACATCTGGTGCAGCTCACTCTCACTTTCCTTCCTGCTCACTTGGAAGGGAAGCAGTTTGTTCTCACTAATCAGGGAGGGTATAGGGACTGACAGGTAGACAGTAACCATCCTGCAAATGGGACACTGACCCCTACCCCTCACTGCTGTGTTCTACTCCTATTCTTCTATCCACCTTTGAGTCTCCTTTTATATTAAGGTCTTCATTTAAACAGTCTTTTATCTTTGGTTAGGAGGTGACCTTGGGTACCAATCAGGATGCAGCCAAGGGCGGTGTAGGAAAAGCAAAGCTGAAAACAACAAGCCATAATTCAGGACACCAAAGACCCTACATTATTCACCTGGAACCAGACCAGCCAGATCTCTCCCCATCCTAAAGCTCAGGGAACCTTGCAGAAGAGGGGCGGCAAGATTGTATGAGCCTAAAGATGGGGAGGACCAGCAATATGCAAGATACTCCACACAAGTTAGGGCTGCAGTAGCCATAACTGGACTTCATATGACCTGCGCAATGGCTGACATGTCAGTGATCCTCCTCCCAAAGTCTAGCATGGATCACAGGGGAGAGGGCTCCAGGCAGTAGGATCCTTAGAGGGAAGAGATTAACAGTCATAATAGAGTTCCCATACTAACAGGGAGCCCAAGGAGAGGCTCCTGGCTATGCTACTGAGTCCTTATCTCTCACCAGGGTGGAGGACTCAGAGCAAGATTTAGCATTTGCATAAACGAATGCTCCAGGGGATTGGGAGGGAAGGAGGTGGGGGGGTTGTTGAAAGGAAGGGGAGAGAGTGTAAGGGGTGATGATGACTGGGGAGGGAAGGAGGGAGGGAGGAGCAGTGATAATTTGGCTTCTTCCTTTCCTGTTTGTTTACATTTCAGCTCTTTCTAGTTCCTGATTACTGGACTAAAAATTTCTGGCAGAGAATTGAATAGGAGTGATAAAAGTGAATGTGTCCTCCCTTATTTTGGAAATTTGTTTACTTCTCAGTACAAGACTTACAGTTTGTATTATGTTGAGATAATGATTCATTTATACCTAACTTGTTCAGGTCTTTTACCACAAAAGGATATGGAATTTTAGTAAATGTCTTTTTATTCATATATTGATATAATCATTTTAATCCTTAATTTTAGGTCCATGCTATACTGTACTTAATGATTTGTATATTGTGTGTAGTGTTTTTTATATTTGTTGTAAGAAATTATAGATGTGTAAACACTGTCATTTGGAGTTCCATGAGCTTCTTTATCAGTTGACCCTAGAATTTTAGTAAATGGCAGTTTGGCATTTTGGGGCTTGATGGCCGTTTCTCAAGGTGAAATCTCTTTTTCTGTCTCTTGAGTTATAGTAAACTATGTATTATCCATAACTTTTTCATGTTCAGTTTTCTCTCTTCTCTTGATTTTATTTGTTGAGATAGCAACTTTGGCAGTGTGATTGTTGGTTTATCATGTGCTTCTCTGGGCCCCAGTAATACACATCTTTCACAGCAGCCTCCTGAAAGTGACATGATGGTTCTATGCTGCTGCTATACTGTGTCACGGGTTTATGCCTCTGTTTTGACAACACCATATTTATTGATTGATTGATTGATTTTTAATACATTTTTTATTATTTCAGCTCATACAAACTTAATAGGTACACCAATTCCCTCCCTCCCTCCTCTTCCCCCCAAAACCCTGCTCCCCTCCCCTCACCCTTCCCTCTCCACCCCCCAGTGCCTCTCGCCCCAATTCCTAGAGAGTCCTTTCTTGTGCATGCCTGACTCTCCTCTGGGCCCTCCTCTCCGATGATGTACAAGGACCCAGTGGCATTTCCCTGAACCCTTTCCTGTGTTCCCCTTAAGCATAGGAACACTACTGTGGCTGCCAATCCCTTGCCTCCAAGGATCTTGGTGCCTTTAGCAGATGCTAGACTTTGTGAGGTCAATAGTGTGTTGGACATTGCGCAGGACATGCAAAGTCCAATTATGATTGCTTTGGCCCTAACTTGTGTGGAATATCTTGAAAATCATCCATTTCCCGGCAAATTCCAGGAATTCATGGCTGAGTAGTACTCCATTGTATAGATGTACCACAGTTTCCTTATCCACTCGTCAACTGTTGGACATTTGGGTTGATTCCATGACTTTGCTATTGTAAACAGTGCTGCTATGAACATGGTCGTGCTTGTTCTATCAAGGTGAACCTTTGCTGTATGGGGGGTTATTCCCAAAAGTGGAATAGCAGGGTCATATGGCATTTCAATCTTTAATTTCTTTAAGAATCTCCAGACGGCTCGCCAGAGTGGCTGTATGAGCCTGCACTCCCACCAGCAATGTAGGAGAGTTCCCCTCTCCCCACATCCTCTCCAGCATTTGTTGTTGTTTGTATTGTGGATTTTTGCCATCCTGCCGGGGTGAGATGATATCTCAGGGAAGTTTTGATTTGCATTTCCCTGATGGCTAAAGAAGTGGAGCATTTTTTAAGATATTTGTTAGACATTTATTTCATCCCTGGTAAAGTTTCTTTTAAGTTCCAGGGCCCATTTTTAATTGGGCCATTGGTTTCCTTGGAGTTTAGTTTTCTAAGTTCTTTGTGCACTCTGGACAGTAGAGCTCTTCAGATATGTGGTTAGTGAAGATTTCTCCCATTCTGTGGGTTGCCTTTGAGCTCGTCTTACAATTCTTTATCTGAACAGAAGCTCTTTAATTTCACAAGATCCCAACTGTTGAGAATGTTGAGTGACTGTGCCATTGGATGTCTGTTTAGGAACTGGGCCTAGCCCAATCAGCTCGAGAGAGTTCCCTATCCTTTCAACATGGTTTTTATAGTCTCTGGCCTGATATCAAGGTCCTTGTCCATTTGGAATTAAGTCTTGACATGGTGACAAGTACGGGTCCGCTTTAATCTCTGCATGGGAGATCCGGTTTTGCCAGCACCATTTGTTGAAGATGCTGTTCTTTTTCCATTGGATTCTTTGGGCCCCTTTGTCAAAGACCAAATGGCTCTAATTTTGTGGGCTTATATTTGGGTCTTCAATCCTTATCCATTGATCTGTGTGTCTATTTTGGAGTCAGTACCAGGCTGTTTTTATAACTATGAATTTGTAGTATAGACTACTGGCATTCATTCTGTGAATTCCGTAACTCTGGAGAACCCTAACTAATACGGAAATTAATACCAGGAGTGGTTCTAGAGAAACAGAATTTTAAGAATGAATTTTGCTGGCAAGATTTGTGATATCTGGAGCTGGCTTTTTGACCCAGTGGAACCTCCAGTGACTAAAGACTCCTCTAGTGGCATGGAGGACACTGCAATTGTTTGGAGTGAACTGTTTCTAGAACTGGTAATGTAAGACCTAAAGGCCCTACGCCAGGAAGCAGACCCCCACAGAATACTCACGAACACTGGTTCGATGCAAAAGCAAGAGGATTTTATTCCAGCGCCCTGGGGTCGCTCCACTCACGAGGGGGAGAGACGACCCCGAGTTCAAGAAGCATACACCTTTTATAATTTTTTGTTGGGAGGCTATGTAATGTTACAAAATAATTGGCTAAAACACTTAACTTTAAATTAATTGTTTGTAAGTGGTGGTATTTGGCATAGCTGCGAGTACTACACCTCCCCCCCCCACCTTGAAAGGGGGAGCATTTCCCAGAGCCCCGAGGGCAGGGGTGTTTTCTGGTATCTGGCCTTACCACAGGCACTAGACCTTGAAAAACAGACCTTGAGAAATGTTGACCATAAGGCTATTTGTCATAATTTCTGCCTGTGTTGCAAGGCCATCCAAGACCACCTCCGGGTCTGTCCAAAAACTTTCCCCCACAGTAAAAGTAGGTGTGTTGGACAGTCTTGATGCCCCTCTTGCGAAGATTGAGAAGCTCAGCAATTCTGTATATGAAACGTTACATAAAATGAGTAAGAATAAGGAAAACGATGATGCCGGCTGGTTGTTTCTAGCATCTCTCATCAAACTACAAATGGAAAAGGAAGATCTCAGAGAGGAAAATATCCAACTCAGAAAGTGCATAAACAACTTAGAAGTTTCTAAATGTGCCCTAGAAGAGAATTTTCTCTCTAGTAGCAATAGGGCTCAAATTGCTGAAAATCAAACCCAAACCTTGATTATTAGAGTGGCTGAGTTACAACGTAAATTAAATTCCCAGCCTCGAAAGGTGTTGGCGGTAAAGTAAAAGTGCTGATTGGCAAAGAGTGGGATCGAACAGTGGGAGGCTGATGTGTGGGAAGACCACACTGATGTGAGGATGAGAGGACGAGGACGTTGACTCTCAAATTCTGGTGCTTTATTCCGCCTGAGGAAATGGTCTCCCCACCCTTAGCAAAGAATGAATCCCCCCACCTATAGAATTGCTATCTCCATCTTTGTGTAAGGGAAGATTACTCATGATTGTCTAAAAGAGAGCAAAGACTTTGCCTCAAGAAAATGCTGAGTGTTGTTATGGCATGTCCACCTGTGATTGCTTCCAGGCCTATAACTAGGCTTAAGGCTAAACAGGCTCCTAAAGGTGAAACACAAAGTATGGTCCATGAGGAGGTATGCTATACTCCTAAACAACTCCATGACTTTTCTAAAATGTTTAAGCAGCAGTCTGGGGATAACCCTGGGAATGGATTGTAAGGCTATGGGATACTGGTGGAAGAGTATAAAACTGGATAAAAGTGAGTTCACAGAAATGGGCCCATTGAGTAGTGATTCTAGGTTTAACACTGCTACTCATAGAGTTAAAAATGTGCCAAGAGTTTATTTGAGTGGGTAGCTAAAGTATTTATTAAAGTTTGGCCTTCTGAGAAGGAACTAGAGATTCCAGACATTCCTTGGTTTAATGGTGATGATGGGATTAAGAGGTCAGGGAAATTGGTATGCTTGACTGGATACCTTCTTTAAAATCCATTCTCAATGGCAGAATCCAGATGACATGCCTTTTACCAGAATGTACTTAATAAATTGGTGACAGGGTCAGCACCAAATATGAAGGCTCCTATCATTGCCCTTCTCCTTGTTCCACACCTAACATGGGAGATGCTGCGCCCCAGTTGGAAGACTTAAATTCAATGGGCTTAGGTGGATCGAGGAGTAGTAGGGACCAAGTGGCAGCATTTTGCAATTCTATGAAAAAGTTTGGTCTTGGCATGTCTTGTCAAAGTTCCTTAAATCATGTGGATACCCTCCTGCCAAGAAGCATTCAATGTCCTCAGCCCACTTTTTCTTCAAGAAATCCAAAATGACTGGAAGGAGAAGCAAATACGACTGCTCTCTCCTATTCCCTTCTGTTTCCTTCCCAGTGATTTAGAGAATCAGTAGCTTCCCCTGTGTCTTCTAAGCATCTCGGGTTCTCACAATATGTCATGGTGATTGTCATGCTCCAGGGAGAGGCACTCATCAGCTGCTGTGTGCCACTTTTTCTGGGGAGATGCCACCCCAAAGAGCTATCCAACGACAGAACAAAGTAATGACTATGCCAAAGTTCATTTTGGTAAGCCAGTGTGTTTGTTGGGGTTATTTACAGGAGTATGGATGAGGGTTAATTACAGGAACAGCAAGGCCTCAAAGGCACCCACATCGCCATGAAGCTCAGCTCTCTCTGGTTGAGACACATGGAAGCTGCAAACCCGAAGCTGTCTGTACTACTTGTTGCCAGTTGTGCTCCACAGAGATTCTCTTCTAGATGCCCTGCTGTCTGGAGAGCTGCTTCTACCGGTGATTGTTTCCTGCTTTCTTTACCTTGAGGAAGTGAAAAGATGTAAATTCTCAGTTTGAAAACTTTCCCAAGACTTATGAGCTGTTTACTTTCTGAGTAAACATGGAGCCTCACTCCATGACAGACTGTTTCAAATCTCTCCACAACATCCTCCTCAGGTTGCAGTAGGTGAGGTGAGAGGCATCTCGTTATGTGAAGAAGAGAATGCCATGCACTATCAGTGGGCCATGATGGTCTCCTTCACCCTAGAGTCATCCATGCCAAGGGCAGATCTGCAAGTGGAGCTGAGCTCTGGAGGTAGCAGTTAGCAATGAGAAGTAGCGGAGAGAAAGCATGTAGTAGCATCTTGTGGTCTGTCCACTGACTTGGGCACATCATGTTGGGAAATGATAAGACCACTCTGATTAAAGGATGGGAGTTCTCAGAAAAATGTGGGGATTCTAGTGTAGCACACAAGGTGGGGGGGCTGAGAGCAGTTGGAGGAAGGAACAGTATGTCAGGACATCGTGTTTGAACTTCAGAAATGGATGATGGAGGTCTGTCAGATATCTTTGGGATTTTTAGTTGTGTGACTTAAATGCTGCAGCATTTTTAAAAGGATTCTGCCATGGTGAACTGTAAGGTGGAAAGAGTTGGCAAAAGAAAAAAGTGGCTATCAATTGCACAGTTAAGGAGAAGAACCAAGTAGGGTGCCAACAATCATCACAAGAAAGCGAGTGTGCATACAAGAAAATTGTAATCCTTAGTTATGATCGAGTGTGCGTCAAAATAGTGGTTGCAAGCTGAGGATCGAGGCAATGAAAAATTCACATGATCTTAAACAGTAAAGGGAATCAGAATTGGCACTTGACTCATGGAAAACTGGACTTCGGTACCAAGTTCTGCCATCAGAAATGGAAAACTTTTTGTTTCTCTCTGTGCTGGGCTCATCCTGGAACCGCAATGTCTATGCCATAGCTTCAGGCAGACAGTTTATTAGCTTAGAAACCTGACTGTTTGTTTTTGTTCTTAGCAGTTTTTAGTTCTACAGATGTTATGCCTTTATACGTTTATCCCATTCAGTGGAGTCAGCTTCCCAAGAACAGATCGTTTTTCCATCTGTAGTCCTAGAATAAACAGAAATTCATAGCGATGGCGTTTCAACAAATGTTTGTTGTGCGAATGAACGAATATTTGCCTGGAGGTCAGGCCAGAGTGCTTCACTTAGTGCACTCCACCTTCCTGCCCGTCCTTGAACCAAAGTTTCCCAGTAGGAGCTGACAGTCAGATGGCCACGTCCAAGTCACATGACCACCAGTCAGATGGCCATGTCCAAGTCACATGACCACTTGGATCTTAGGGTGGGCTCCAAACAGCAGGCAGGGAGATAAAGGGATGACAGTGACTGAAGACTCACGTGGAGACTCAGGCAAACAGATTTTAAGTTCACTATTAGTGCTTCTGTTCACTGCAAATGATGTGCGCTTTCTCTAAAGAATTTCCTTTAGACTTCAGCACATGGGTCGATTCAGATTCATAATAGGAAATTCCAGTGCTTCTAAAGTGAAGCTTCATTTAAACTGTCACCTTAGGATTCTGATAGAGAAATGATGTGTGAGAAGAAGGAAGTCGCACTGCAGCAAATGGGTCTGAGCGGCCTGTTCAGGTTCCTCACGGGGGCCTCGTTCCTAACCCAGTGTTCCTACAGAACACCTTACCCCAAAGTGTGGCATTCATAGGACCCGAAGTGGATGTGGACTTTCCTCACTAAACACGGTTACCTCAGCACAGCTAGTCACAAATACAATGCTGCTTAGCTGATTATTAAAAGTTTTCAAAGAACTGTACAATATTTTTATTGAGCGAGAGAGAGAAAGGGCACACTGTGTAGTTCAGAGTGGTCTCAAACTCATGATCCTCCCACTCCAGCCTCCCAAGTGCTGTGATTACAGATGTGTGCCATCATGCCCAGCTAACAGTAGAATTTTAAAATTGTGTGTGTGTGTGTGTGTGTGTGTGTGTGTGTGTGTGTGTGTGTGTAGTGAGAGAGAGAGAGACAGACACACATACACACAGTCAGTGAGAGAGACAGACAGACAGACACACATACACACAGTCAGTGAGAGAGACAGACAGACACACATACACTAGAGAGTCAGTGAGAAAGAATTTTAAAATTGTATGTGTGTGTGTAGTGAGAGAGAGAGACAGACAGACAGACACACAGAGTCAGTGAGAGAGAGAGACAGACAGACACACATATACTAGAGAGTAAATGAGAGAGAGAAAGAGAGATAGACGGACACACATACAGTAGAGAGTTAGTGAGGGAGAGACAGACACACACACACATAGAAGCAGAGAGACAGACAGACAGACACACATACACACAGAGAGTCAGTGAGACAGAGAGAGAGAGAGAGAGAGAGACAGACAGGCAGACACACATACACATAGAGTCAGCGAGAGAGGGGGGGAGTATGCACCAGCCACAGGACTCCATGGGGAGGTCAGAAGACAACTTGTAGAGCTAATTCTCTCTTAATGTGGTTCTAGTGATCTAATCAAGTTCATGTGGAAAACATCTTTTCCTGCTGAGCATTGTGCTGACCCAAACAAACTTTAAATTCAGAGCTCCACAGGATGATGTCAGAGGTGTCCTCATTTAATTTTAAAGACCTTCTGCTTTTGGCTTGTCTTGTTTCCTCTGCAAATGTGGTCAGATGCACACCTGTGTCACTGGTCGGTAGGTATTCCTTTCTTCCTTCCTTTGCACAAGGTCCTAAAGCCTCTTTCACTGCTCAGAATTGCATGGTTTCTGTCAGTCTTCTCCAGAGAGAGCAGCTCACATGCTTCTCTGCTAACCTGTGTTTTCTGAAAGATTTTGTAGCAGCAATTGCCTGTCTCAGAATTACAGTGCTGTCTTGGAAGCAGTGCTGGGGCTTTTTCTTCTAGGAAGTCAGTCTTGTTTCAAGTATTTAACCTCCTCCTAAATATTTATACTAATTAGATAATGAGTGTTATCTGTTCTTTTGTGCTTATTTGCTTTGCATAGCAGATGTCTGCACATCCTCTTCCAGTGTAGGATTTTGAGCCCTGAACCATGTTTCTTCATCCCTCTCAATGCTATACACATGGTCAGTACTCAATATACTCTCACTGAAAAATGATAGTGTTAATATGTTCAAATGAAGTGCTGTTTTGAAAGCACATCATCTTTTAGGAAGGTAAGGGCAGTTCCTCAAACATGGTTTTATATTTTATTTATCTGAAAGAGAGACAGAGCTTGATAGAGAAAGGGAGGCAGAAAGCAGGTGCATGTGCACCTCGATGTATATAGAGATTAGAGGACAACTTTCAGATCCTGGTCTTCTCCTTCCATAATGTGGGCTTTGGAACAAAACTCAGGTCTCTAGTTCTGCATGCAGGCACCTTTACCCACTGATCCATCTCCCCAGTTCCTCACATGCATTTTAAAATCACTTTATATTCACATGGTTAAAAAGTGAATTACAAGATTATATCTGTAATTCTATTTAATAGATGTCCATGAAAGCATAAACATTATATGCTACAAGTATATAGTTATTATCAATCAAAAATAATACCAACATTTCTAAAGGTTAGTACTTTTTATGAATCCAGTGTTGATTTATGTGAAGTTTGTAGACCAGCTCTGAATATTCTACTCTCTTTCATATAATTTTGAAAAATGGCTTCTAGCCCAAACCTTTCTTAGGCAGCACTGCCTCAATCAACAAGCATGCTGGGAGCACTTGTCAGGAAACAAGAGGATCAGAGTTTTGATCCCCACGACCCACATGAATGCCAGGTGTCTGTGATGGCCTGCAAGTCTAGCCTCGGAAGGTGAGACTGGGGATTCCCCAGAGCAAGCTGGCCAGTGTGGCTAACCACATTGATAAGGTCTTCCTTTGATTGGGAGACCTTATCTCAAAGAATAAAGTGTACCGAAGGTGAAGAATGATTCCCAACATCCACCCTAGGCCTCTTCACACACACACACAAATGTCAACACCCCCTGCATACACACAAGAAAATGACAAAAAAAAGAAAACACCACCAGATACAAGTGTAATTTTTGTTAGTTGGGTTGATATTTTTCTGCTGTTTTCAGTCTATTTTTTCACATTGCAAATTTGCCGAATTGTGAAGATTCCTCATTGCCAGTGTTCTATAGGTAATGGAGAAGAAGAAATTAGGAAAGGCTCTGTGGCAGCAGACATTTTAAAAAACTCCAGAAAGAGCAAATCCCCATAAACACCAGAAGTTCATTGTCTTCCTTCTGTGTACACTTAGGGAATAACGGTACAGCTTACCTGTGTAAATCAGAGGATATTGTCATGTTTATGGAATATATATGCGTATATGGTCATGCACACTTGTGTACAGATGTGTGTGCATATGCTGTGTGTGTGTGTGTGTGTGTGTGTATGAGACATTGGTATTGGGTGCCTTTCTTGATCATATCCAACCTTATTTTTTAGACAGAGTCTTTCCCTGAAACTTGGTACTAAACTGACTAGCTAGTGAGCTCCAGGAATCCTCCTGTCTCTGCCTCCCTGGGGCTGGGATTATAGGTGTGTGCTTTCCTGTCCAGCTTCTTTTTCCATGGGCACTGGGGATTAGACCCAGGCCCTCATGTTTGTATGGCAAGCACTTGCTCTCTGAATCATCTCTGCATACCCAAATATTGGGATTTTCTTTTCTTTTTAAGTAGGGAATGAAATATGTTTCTATTACAGAATAGATTATTCAAAATTAGTGTTGCCTAAGAGGGCCATGTGTTGACAGCCTTCAGTCTCTGATTGGCTGGAGGGTCATCTGCTCCATTAGCTGAGACTAGGTTGGTTAATATATAATCTAGGCTAGATTATATATCAAATTACCTTCCATTTCACTATGTATGATGAATCCTTTAGGTCAAACTTAGAATATATAAAGCGAAAGCTTTAAGTAAAACTTAATTTAGCTTAATGTCAATAGAAATTTTTAGTAAAAGTTTAATTCAAATGTCCTTCTGCATAGGTGCTGTGTGTGCGCGTGCACATGCACACATGTGTGCAAACAAGTCCCATACTTGATGTCAGATGTATTCCTTCATTACTCTCCATTTCATTTATCAAGCAAGGGTCTCTCAGTTCAACCCAGAACTCACTAGTCTAGGTAGCTAGCCAGCTTGACCCAGGTATTCTCAACCTTTGTTCTCCCAATGCTGTGGTTACAGCCTCACCTGTCTGACTTCTAGTGAGTTCTGGGTATCTGAACTGTAGTCCTCCGGCTGGCATGGCAAGTGCTTTATCCCCATAACTATCTCCTCAATGCTATTCTTATAAAACTATGTTCACTTGGGCAAATTCACGCACTGAAGTTTTTGTCTGTTGCTTCCTCTGTCTTGCACTCAGCTTAAAAAATTACCAGGAGAAACCTTGGTCTTTCTCTCGCATCTCTCTGAATGTTCTTGGCATTTTCCCAGACTATTCCCTATGTAATTAATTTTACACACTTACTTTCTTTAGGAAGGTACAGCAAGCAGCACAGGCTCACATGCACAAACCAAAAAGAATTTACGAAGTATGTTAACATCTGTTAATTCTATAGTATGCATCATTTTTCTATTATGAAATCTTCCAGTGCATGATAGAAGATTTATGATTAAAATAAACTGTTTAGTAAGCATGCTAGAAAGTAGGAATAGAGAGTTTTCTTATGAAAGAATGTAGACTGTCTTAAGTAAACAGACTTGGACTGAAGGACACAAAAACGACCCAAGTACATGTTGGAAAAAGAGTGCCCCAGGCATAAACGGTGCCAGGCCCTTTTCAAGTGTGGAGCAAGTGGACACCAGCAGCACATAGCAAAGCAGAAACTCTCTAATTCAAGCAAATTTTCAAAAAGCACACAGAAGAACAGAGGGATGCTCCAAGTCGAGAGTGGCATGTGAAGACTGTGAGTGGAACAGACAGGGCCACTCCAGGAAGTAAGAGACACAGGCAGAAAAGTAGGACTCTGAAGTGTTCCCCAGGACTGCCGCTGAGGCAGTCTGCAGAGTGGGATTGTCTAGGTCTGCCGCAAATGCTGCCTTGCTGGGTCCTGGGCTCCTGCAGGGAACTGTGATCTGAACACCTGGCAGAGGTTCAGTCATGTTGGCAACACACCCAGACACAGTCCAGAGCTAGAAACTGTGGGACATATGGGAGTCTTGAATAGATGGCTGAGTAAAGGTTATGCAATTGTATGTATGTTTAAACAATTTAAATAACTTCCTCACAAACTTCACTCCAAAGATTGGGGAGATAACTGTGAATGGAGTGCTCAGCACAAACATGAGTTCCTTAGTCTGTATCTCTAACACCCACAAAAAAGCCAGGTAGTAGTAGCATGTGCCTGTATTCCCGGCTCTGGCAAGACATGAGAATCCCTGAGGCTTTCTGTCCAGGCATTCTAGGCCAATCAGAGAGCTTCAGGTTCAGTGACAAACCCTGTCCTTAAAAATGAGGAGGAGCAAGACAGAGGATGATAGCTGCTGTCTGCCTCTGTCTGACCTCCACACACATATATACAGGCATGTGTACATGCTTACACTTGTGCCATATACAGATTTTAAAAAGAATTTCACCTTAAGTTATGAAGTAATACATCCTTTTAATTAAAACACTGTGAGGGAAATAATGAGTATCCTACATACTATTGTGTGGTGGTTTTTGTTTTTTTTTTGTTTTGTTTTTTTTTTTTGAGCTGCTGTCTTTCTAGAGCTATAGCCTGTACTAACATCTCCTGGTGCTTTTTCCCCAGCAGACCATTGTG
This sequence comes from Typhlomys cinereus, assembly GCA_023101885.1. Classification (NCBI taxonomy): domain Eukaryota; kingdom Metazoa; phylum Chordata; class Mammalia; order Rodentia; family Platacanthomyidae; genus Typhlomys; species Typhlomys cinereus. Next base: position 198,102 of record JALPQD010000565.1, on the reverse strand, counting down.
ATGCTCCGCTGACCTCTGCTTTGCCCCAGCTGTCCTTCAGCAGCTCATCAGAGCTGTCCAGCAGCCACGGCCCTGGCTTTGCAAAGCTTAACCGAAGAGATGGTGAGTGTGCTTTCTGCATCACGCTGACTCCACTGCCTCTTACTGGATGTTTTATGTAGCACAGTAGTTATAATTGAGGCTGGCAAGAAGATTCAGTCAATAAAGTTCTTGCTGTGCAAACATGGGAACCTGACTTTAGATCCCTAGCACCCAGGCATAAAACCAGGTATGGGAGCTCGCAGCCGTAATCCAAGTGCTGGGGATCCTTGATCAGCCATTCTAGCCAAACTGGTAGATCAAGATCATTAAAAATTAAGTGGAGAGTGATTTAGGAAGACATGTATATATGTATATACACACTTGTACACTTGCACACATACTACCCATGACAGACATGACTCGCACACATCAACAAGCTAAATTGTTAATAAATACATCTGATACAGAGTTTGTCCCTGAACCTGAAGCTCTCTGATTGGCCTAGAATGCCTGGACAGAAAGCCTCAGGGATTCTGTCTTGCCAGAGCCGGGAATACAGGCACATGCTACTACAACCTGGCTTTTTTGTGGGTGTTAGAGATAAATAAATTCTGAGGGGAACAACTGCCAGAATAAATTTGTCACTTTGGCACCCTTGTCTTCTTGGGTCTCTCCTTGTCCACTCACACTCTGACTGTTACTTTCTGTTTTCTAAAAACTTTGTCATCTAAGTGAAAACTGAAGGCTTTAGGATCTACCATGCCCTTTTGTGTTGAGCTATTTCTTCACTTCCATTATCCATTTCTGTGCACGATGCCTAGGCCCTGTTTGGACAAGAAAACTAGTAGAATAATGAAGCATTGAAAAGGTATTTTACTATATTTTAATTTGTAGTTTCTCATCAGGGCTTTCTTGATTCTTGTGCTAGCATCCTCCAAGGAAGAATAAGTACGAAATGTTTTATTCATACTCCACTGTAAAGAAATATTCTAGTTATATTTGTAAACTCTTCTCATGTGGAGTGTGTTTTCATTCACATGTTTGAACAGAAATGTAGGAAATCTGATGTTAACATGCTCTGTGCTGTGGTTTAGGTAAGCATCTCCTGCAGATCCTTGTTTTAAAGACTTGTCACTAGCCCATGGACTGATGGGCTATGGTGGGTTCTGCAAATAGGGTCCAGCAGGAGGAAGTCCTTGGGGGCATGACCTTGAAGAGGATATTGAGACCCCAGTTCCTTTCTCTTCCTATTTGCTTCCTGGGTTTTGTGAAGTGAGAGCTTTCTCTACCATATGTTCCCTCCATGACTTGCTCTCTTGTCAAGACTCTAAGGTAAAAAGTCAAGTAACAATGAAGCGAAACCATAAGCTAAAATAATAAACTTCTTTTATGTTTTGAAGCTTTACTATTCATGTGTTTTGTGTGTGTGCATGTGTGTGCATGCACACGTGAATGTGAGTGCACACAAGATACACCAGGTATATGCAGCTCAGAGGATGGCTTCAAAAATTCGGCTCTCTCTCCAGTGACTAAACTCAGGTCATTGGCAAATGCCTTTACCTGCTGAGCCATTTGCAAGCCCAATTTTTCTTTTAAATTGACTGTCTTTGGTATTATATTAGAGTAATAAAATTAGTACACTGTATAAAAAGCACACTGACAAAAGTCTTTTCAGGCAAAAAATAAGGTAAGAATTCTTTGAGTAAATCCTTATGATTTTGAATTTGTGCTATTAACAAATATACATTTTGCCACCCTTATTTGTACCTATCCTTTCTTTTATTCCCTGCTATTTTCAATATTTGAGCACATTTAACTGCATTGTACACTTGACCAAATTGAGGTATGTTCTTTGGTATGGGCAATATGGTTACCAAAAGTGAACAATCTTGGATTGGGGAGAGGGTTCAATGGTTAAAGTCTTCGCCTCTTAAGCAAAAGAACCTGTTTGTGATCCCCAGATCTCAGTTAAAATTGCCAGGAAGGTGTGGTACCCTGATGTAATTTTAGCTTTGGAAAGCAGTCTGGGAATCACCAGAGAAAGCAGACTAGCCATACTAACTTCAATGAATTGCTTTAATTGGAGACCAGACTCAAACTAATAAAGTGAAAGACTGATCAGAGATGATGCTTTTTTTTTTATTTCCACTAATACAAACTTAACAGGTACACTGGTCCCCTCCCTCCCTCCAACCCCCCACCTCCCCCGCCCTCCCCATCCCCCAGTGCCTCCCCCTCCCATCCCCGGAGCATCCTTTAATGTGCATGTCAAACTCTTCTCTGGGTCCTCCTCTCCCATGAGGTGCAAAGACCCAGTGGCATTTCCCAGAACCCTTTCCTTTGTTCCCATTAAGAATAAGAACACTACTGTGGCTGTCAATCCCTTGCCTCCAAGGATCCTAGTGCCTTTAGCAAATGCTAGACTTTGTGGGGTCAATAGTGTGTTGGACATTGCGCAGGGCATGCAAAGTCCAATTATGACTGCTTCGGTCCTAACTTGTGTGGAGTATCTTGCATATCGTGACTCCTCCCATCCTTGTGCTCTTCCAATCTTACTGCCCCTTCTTCCGCAAATTTCCCTGAGCTTCAGGATGGGGAGAGATTAGGCTAGCTGAGTTCCAGGTGGTTGATACAGTCTCTGATATTTCTGGATTATGGTTTGTTGATTTTTTTTTTCAGTTTTGCTGCTCCTGCAATGCCCTTCACTCCATCCTGATGGGTATTGGATATCACCCCCTGGCCAGAAATAAAAACCTGTTAAACTAGAGTCTTGTTATAAGAGTATATTCAAAGATAGATGTAATAAAAGTAGGAAACCATGGTTAGGGAGGGGTCAATCACCCATTTGCCTAATGGTTACTTTCTATCTGCCAGACTATATATATGCCCTCCCCTTCTGGTAAGACCATACCCCATCAGTTGTAAATGATCAGGAAGGAAAGTCTGTGAACTTAACCAGATGTCTCATTGCTCACTTGCAGTCCTTGATGGTGGCCTATTTTCTCTGCTGTAGCATGGTCCCCTCTCTCCTTGTTTCTAGTGTGGCCCTCCTTCTCCATTCCTCCTCTTCATCATCTTTGCAATTACTGTAGGTATTACAGAGAATTATCCTTAAGTGTCTCTAAGTGGATTTGGTACTGGATCCACTTATTAGGGAGTACATACGACGTTTAATTTTCTGTGTCTGGGATACTTCACTCAATATGATTGTTTCTAATTCCATCCATTTCCCGGCAAATTCCATTAATTCATCATTTTTGATGGCTGAGTAGTACTCAGCTGTTGGACATTTGGGCTGATTCCATGCCTTTTCTATTGTAAACAGTGCTGCTATGAACATGGTCGTGCTGGTGCTATCGAGGTGAATTTTTGCTGTATGGAGGGTTATTCCCAAAAGGGGAATAGCAGGGTCATATGGCTTTTCAATCTTTAATTTCTTTAAGAATCTCCAGACGGCTCGCCGGACTGGCTGTAGGAGCCTGCATTCCCACCAGCAATGTAGGAGAGTTCCCCTCTCTCCACATCCTCTCCAGCATTTGTTGTTGTTTGTATTGTGGATTTTTGCCATCCTGACCGGGGTGAGATGATATCTCAGGGAAATTTTGATTTGCATTTCCCTGATGGCTAAGGATGTGGAGCATTTTTTAAGATATTTGTTAGACATTTTAATTTCATCCCTGGTAAAGTTTCTTTTAAGTTCCAGGGACAATTTTTTAGTTGGGCCATTGGTTTCCTTGGTGTTTAATTTTCTAAGTTCTTTGTGCACTCTGGATAATAAAGCTCTATCAGATATATGGTTTGTGAAGACTTTTTCCCATTCTGTGGGTTGCCTTTGAGCTCGTGTTACAATCTCTTTATCTGAACAGAAGCTCTTTAATTTCACAAGATCCCAACTGTTGAGAGTTGGTAGCAGTGACTGTGCCATTGGATGTCTGTTTAGGAAATGTTGGCCTAGCCCAGTCAGCTCGAGGGAGTTCCCTATCCTTTCAACTATGGTTTTTATAGTCTCTGGCCTGATATCAAGGTCCTTGATCCATTTGGAATTAAGTCTTGTACATGGTGACAAGTACGGGTCCAGCTTTAATCTTCTGCATGTGGAGATCCAGTTTTGCCAGCACCATTTGTTGAAGATGCTGTTCTTTTTCCATTGGATTCTTTGGGCCCCTTTGTCAAAGACCAAATGGCTGTAACTTTGTGGGCTTATATCTGGGTCTTCAATCCTTATCCATTGATCTGTGTGTCTATTTGGAGCCAGTACCAGGCTGTCTTTATAACTATGGATTTGTAGTATAGACTAAGGTTTGGTATGGTAATACCTCCAGCAGTGTTTTTGTTATTCAGGATTGTCTTTGCTATTCTGGGTCTTTTGTGCCTCCATATGAATTTTGAGATCGTTTGGTCAACCTCTTTAAAGAATTGCTTTGGGATTTTAATTGATATAGCATTGAATTTATATATTGCCTTTGGTAGGATGGTCATTTTTACGATGTTGATTCTGCCAATCCAGGAACAAGGGAGGTCTTTCCACCTTCTGGTGTCTTCTGAAATTTCTTTCTTTAGGGTTTTAAAGTTTTCATTGTAAAGGTCTCTTACTTCCTTGGTTAGGTTTATACCAAGGTATTTCATTTTTTTTAGGGGCTATAGTAAATGGGATTGTTTCTCTCAGGGCTTTTTCACTTCTTTCATTCTGGGCATATAGGAAAGCCACTGATTTTTGTACATTTATTTTGTATCCTGCCACCCTGCTGAACTTCTGTATTAGTTCCAGAAGCTTCCTGGTGGAGTTTTTGGGATCACTCAGGTATAAGATCATGTCATCTGCAAACAGGATAGCTTGACTTCTTCCTTGCCGATTTGAATCCCTTTTATGTCCCTTTCTTGTCTTATGGCTTCAGCTAAGATTTCAAGTACAATACTGAATAGAAGTGGTGAGAGTGGACAGGCTTGTCTAGTTCCTGATCGAAGCGGGAATGCTTTGAGATTTTCCCCATTGAGTATAATCCTTACTGTAGGCTTGTTGTATACAGCTTTTATTATATTGATAAAGGTTCCTCCCATTCCAACCTTCTGTAGGGTTTTGATCGTAAAAGGCTGTTGGATCTTGTCAAAAGCTTTTTCTGCATCTATCGAGAGTATCATGTGGTCTTGGGCTTTGGACTGGTTTATATGGTGTATTACATTTATTGATTTGCGTATGTTGAACCAAACTTGTGTGCTGGGGAAAAAGCCTACTTGATCCCCACGGACAATGTTTTTGATATGCTTTTGAATCCGATTTGCTAAGACTTTGTTGAGAATCTTTGCATCTGTGTTCATCAGAGAGATTGGCCTATAGTTTTCTTTTTTAAGTGTATCTTTATTAGGTTTTGGCATTAAAACGATATTACCTTCATAGAAGGAATTTGATAGTGTTCCTTCCTTTGCTATTTGTTTGAACAGTTTAAGGAGTATTGGTGTTATAAGCTCTTTAAATGTCTGGTAAAACTCTGTGCTGAATCCATCTGCTCCAGGACATTTCTTGGTGGGAAGATTCGAGATTACTTCCTCAATTTCCTCATATGTTATAGGACTATTTAAATAATTCACAACTTCCTGATTCAATTTAGGTAAGTTGTGTTTACTTAGGAATTCGTCCATCTCTTTTGTGTTGTCAAACTTCACAGAGTATAAGTTTTTGAAATATGATGTTATAATTCTCTGGATTTCTTGGGTATCAGTAGTGATAACTCCATTTTCATTTCTAATTTTGTTAATGTGGGTTTTCTCTCTCTTGCTTTTGGTTAATTTAGCTAGGAGTGCATCAATCTTATTGATTTTTTCAAAAAACAGCTTTTTGACTGATTGATTTTCTGTATCATTTTCCTAATCTCAATTTCAGATAATTCTCCCCTTATTTTGCTAATCTCCTCTCTTCTACTGCTTTTGGGATTGGATTGCTCTAGTTTCTCTAAAGCTTTAAGCTGCATTGTTAAGTTATTTATTTCTGATGTTTCCATTTTTTGATGTAGGCATTAAGAGCTATGAACTTACCTCTTAGGACAGCTTTCATTATGTCCCAGAGATTTTGGTAAGTTGTATTTTCATTATCATTCACTTTCAGGAAATCTTGAATTTCCTTTTTAATTTCTTCCTGAAACCAGTTCTCATTCAGCATCATAGTGTTAAGTTTCCAGGAGTTAGTGTATTTTCTGTTGTTTGTTGTGTTGTGGATGTCCAGCTTTAGGCAGTGGTGGTCTGACAGGGCACAGGTTAGAATTTCAACTTTTTTGTATATGTGTAGATTTGTTTTGTGGCCCAATATGTGATCTATTTTGCAGAAAGTTCCGTGTGCTGCTGAGAAAAATGTGTATTCTTTGGTGCGTGGGTAAAAAGTTCGATAGAGATCTGTAAGGTCCATTTCTTTAAGGGTTTAATTAAGTTCTAAAGTGTCTCTGTTAAACTTTTGACCTGTTGATCTATCCCATGTTGAGAGGGCAGTGTTGAAATCCCCAAGAATTATCTTTTGGGGGTTGATTTCTCGCTTCAGACGCTGCAGGGTTTTCTTAATGAATGTGGAGGGACCCGTATTGGGTGCCTATATGCTCAGTATTGTGAAGTCTTCCTAGTGAATCGTACCTGTGACAAAAATGTACTATCCATCTGTGTCTCTTATGATTTTTTTTGGTTTGAAGTCCAGTTTGTCCGACAACATAATGGCTACCCCTGCCTGTTTCCTCTTCCATTAGCTTGCAGAATTTTGGACCAGCCTTTCATTTTTAGGATGTGCCTATTTTTTGTGGTGAGATGAGTTTCCTGAAGGCAGCAGATTGATGGGTTGTGGTTTTTAATCCAAGTATGTAATCCTTATCTCTTGTTCGGTGAGTTAATTCCATTGACATTTAATGTTATAATGGAGAAATTATTTTTAATTCTGGACTTTTTTTATGTTTAGTGGATTTTGTAAGCAAATTGTTTGACATTTATGTTTTGGTGTTATTATACTTCCCTTCTGTCCTCCTGGATACACTTGTTTTTTTCTTCATGTTTGAGTATCATTTCTAGCGTTTTTTGAACGTCTGGTTTGGTGGACATGTATCCCTTCTCCCTCGATCATGACGGATAGTTTTGCCAGGTATATCAGTATGGGTTATCATTTTTACTCATTTAATACTTGAAGTACGTCTCTCCGAGCTCTTCTTGCTTTTATTGTTTCCATTGAGAAGTCATTTGTTATTTTAATAGGTTTACCTTTAAAAGTGACTTTCTTTTTATCTCTTGAAGCTCTAAGCACCTTTTCTTTGTCTTGAATGTGGAGTGTTTTGAGTATTACTTGCTGTGGCGATTTTCTATTTTGGTCATATCTGTTTGGAGTGCGAAATGCCTCTTGTATTTGGATGGGACTCTCATTCTTTAGTTGAGGGGAGTTTTCATTTATGATAATTTGAAAAATTTCCTCAGGTGTGGTATTTTGGGATTCTTGCTCTGGTATTCCATGAATGCGCATGTTAGGCTTCTTCAGGGTGTCCCATATCTTTTGAATGTTCCTCTCAAGTATCTTTTTGACTTTAATAATGTCATCCATTGTGCTGGTTAATTCTCCCACTTTGTCTTCAAGATCTGAAATTCTATTTTCTGCTTCATTAGTTCTGCTGATAAGACTCTCTGTTGAGTTTTGATTTGAAGATAACTTGTCATTTAGTTCGATTTTAAACTCTGCCTGAGACTGTTTTAACTGCTCTATGCCAATTTTTGTTTCTTGAACTGTTTTTCTCAGCTCCTCTAAGTGTCTGTTGTGTTCCTGTCTGTTGATGTGGTTGTTTAACTCCTCTTGGATTTCCTCTTTCATAGTATTAATCATGGTAATGATCATACTTTGAAAGTCATCTTGGGTCTGGCTTTCTTGGCTGTTTTCTGTGAATTTGTTCTGGTTGGAATCCATCATTATGGGGTTAATTCTTTCAGTGGTATATTGGTCTTCCTGGGTTTTGTTTCTCATGGCTCTGCACTTTGACTTCGGCATCATTGTTTTGTCTTTTAGGACCTTTCAGTTTCTGTGTGTTTTTGACTGAACTGATTTAGTTGGTATTACTACACTTGGGCAGTTATTACTAGTGCTTGCCTTGGAGTTGGATATGTTTGTCTTTTGTTATTCTTATTTCCTAGTTGAGGCTATTATGCTGTTATTACATCAGGTAAGTCAGGTTAAGTAGACAGGGGGTGAATATTAGTATGCTAGTGCACTTTTATGATTTAGTATATTGGTGATACGTGAGAGTGAGTGATGTGCTCCCTGGAGATATACATATTTTTGTGGTGGCTGTATGGAAAAGTTAATCTACAGTGATTAATATTAGAAAGGAACAATAAGGTGAAAAAAAGGAGGTTTACTTATCTTTGGGCTGGATGTGAAGAATCTCTCCCATGTGATAGGACGATTGTAGAGGTCTTCAGATGTATGGCCTTTGACCCTTAGAACTTTGCTTGAGTTCCCTTTGGTCTCTATTGAATTCTGAGCAGCAGTGTGTCTTTTGTGGACCACGTGCATGGGTCCCTGCTGGGCCGGAGAGGCAGAGGGGCTGATGTTGATGGCAGAATTCTTCACCTGGGACCTGGGTGAAGCTTAGTGGCCCACCCAAGCTCCAGGGATGGAGGAATGTGAGCAAGTCCTGGGATGGAGGACTGGGAGTGTGGTGGTGGGGACAGGTGGGTGGGAGGAAGAAAAGGGCTGGTGCCTGGGGCATGGCCCAGGCAAAACTGAAGATAGTCTGGGTATCGCTGGGGCTGGCTGGTGAGAGGAGCTGGGACACGGGGCTACCTGGGGGGCTGGGCAATCTCACCTGGGATGGAGGACTAGGAGCGGGGTCGGGAGGTCGGACAGACATGTGGGCGGGAGAAAAAAAGGACATAAAGGTTTTTGTCATTAGTCTTTCTACTCACATGTTGATTATAAGAGTATGAGGGAGAATCATTTTCTTCAATAGTATAGACACACACAGAGAAACACACTGGCTAATGTGATGGCTTAGGAAGGAAAGCAGTTGCATGTCCATCTGGGCAATTCGTTAACATGTATGATCATGTGTTGTGTGTACATGTAGGAACTACATAAGAGGAAATAAGACTAGCTTTATTTGCTTGTAACAATTATTTCCAGTTGCAGAGTATGGGGGATTCTTGAGTGAGTTCTTGGTGTGCATGTGCAAGTGTATGTGCATATATGTATATGTATATCTGTGGGATGTAATTCATCTATACTAAGTATTATAAAGAGTCGTTCACGATCCATTTTCTTGTGATCTGGGACACTTTGTCTCAGATTACTTTTGCTTCTCTGACCGTACCCTTAACCTATCCTTAAACTTATCTGTCACCCACAAATTGCTTGCTCTATTTTTCTCTTTCACATGGGAAAGAAGTCCACAATTCTCTAAATCCTGTTGGGATAGCAGGAAGTACATCTGACTACTACCATCTCTATATGTGTATTACATTTACACAGTGTAGAAAAGCAAGACAAGGTTTTAAGGTTGTGACAGTTTATGTTAAATGTCAACTTGATAATTGAAACTGGACCTTTAGGCACACCTGTAAAAATTATTTAGTTAGGGCAAACCTCTCTGCAAGTCTGTAAGATATCTAATTGATATGAGACGATTCCGCCCATAGTGAATGAAATGATAAATGTGGTTGGTAGATAACCTGGTTGGAATTTGACAGACTGGCAAGCTAGGAAGTGTGCTTTGGTTTCTGCCCCTCTCTCAGTCTCTGTGGATGTGGTCTAGCCAATTTCCTGGACCCTTGCTTAATATACTGCAACCTGAAACTGTGAGCTTGAATAAAAATCCCCTTGTGCCCCTAAAGTGTTTTGGTGGTGCATTTATAAAGCAACTGAAGATAGACTAAGATAAAGTCCCTTTAATTTATTTTAGATGAATTTATTCAACCTATCAAAAATACTGTATTTGGGAAATAGCACATTCTTCTATGGATCTTTCATTGTAGGATACCTAGGATGACCTTTTGGAAGGAATGAAAGTTCAGTCTCATCAAATGCTCCTGATGCTGAGGTCAGAATCCCGATCATTCCATGACGTCCTCCAAAACAAGCTAAGGGTCACTGAACGACCCCAAGGGAAAGTCAGCTATTCTGAATTCAGATAAGATCCTGTCTAGAGCCTTCAAATTGTTAAGCAGTTGCCCCGGTAACTTGGAAGAAAAGGAATCAGAAAGCAGTGATGCTACAGTGGGGAACTGTGCGGTGTAAGCACATTCACTCATATTTCTGTCTCAGCAGGAAGAAAGACAGGTATCTGTCTTCGCCTTCCCAGCATCCCAGGTGCCAGCACCTTACAGCCTTATCTCCTTCGATATTACCCATCAAAACACTTTGCTGTTATTGCTCTTGGAAGATACACAATGATTTGCAAAGGCTTTCTGCAGCATCTTTTTTTTTTTCAGTAGATAGTCACCCAAAAGGGATATATATTGAATAGTTCTAGGCAAACTTCTCAACTAATGAAACCACATGATAGGTAGGGGCCTAGCACCCTCCTCAAGAAGCTGGACATTGGCCTTTTCAATGATGGAATGAGAGTCCCGGCTAGGGGGGTCTTAATTTTGGATTCTTACATATCAGGTTTTACCACATGTCCAAAAGCAAACAAGCAAGAGTAATGACAAGCAAGCAAGAAAGGATTTGAACCAAAATGACCATCAGGGGATGATGGAAACTACGCATTTCAGCCCATCCTTGAGCTTTAGGTTTAAACAAGGAAAGAGCTTGGGTAGAGGCACAAGGCACATAGCATTATCAGCGTTGGTCCAAGTGTGGTCAGCTGAGTGTGAGCTCAGTTTTAATTCTTCAGGACAGTCTCAGAGAAGTCCTGGTCACTCAGAGGACAGCCTGGTTCCCACAAAACGAGAATGCCGGCTTGGGGGTGATCTCAACAGTGATCTGTCACTCTGGTGTTCCTAGAATCTGTGCTAAGAGTTGAGGGCAGCAGCTGAAGACTTTCAGGTGACTTTTCTGGAATGGAACATTGTGGAATCTGGCAGTTGGTGGCCATTGTTATCTTATTTTTGTGCCTCTAGCCTTAAAGTGGGATGGGCTAGTTTATCACCAGTTTTAAGACATTTTTGTGTGAAGAGTTAAGCAGGAGCTGATTCAAAGTAATGACATACACAAAGGTGAATTAAAAGAATGTCAGTTTTTTTTTTTCATGTTGCCGTTAGTGATCTTGTGGTCCCAAATGAGAATCTAATGGTTTTTCAGCAAAGCAGTTCCAAGGTGTCTGTTACGGTAAGTCACCCTGTTTTCTGTGCTTTGGAAAACCAGCACGAGGGGCTGCTGATAGCAATGTATGGGTCCTGTACCTCCTGATAATGCTACCGGAATGTTCTCAAGAGCCGGGTGTGACATTTAATGAGTTATTTTCTAAATTTATGTGCATCCATCCAGAACAGAGCAGCCTAGGTCCCTGCTTCTTTTTAACCACCTTTTTAAATTTGGGGGGCCAGATATTTTGTAGTAGTTACTTCTTTCATGACAAAATATTGGACAAAAACAACTTAAGGAAGAAGGGTTTACTTGGATTCACAATTGGAGGGAAAATTATATCAGGAAGTCACAACAGCAGGAGTGTGGAAGCAGCAAGACCCAGGGATTCCAGTCTGCTGTTTAGTTTTTTTTTTTTTTTCTTTTGGTCTAGACCACCAGTTCATGGAATGGCATCATCTACAATTAGGGTGAGTCTTTCCATCTCAATTAACTCAACTTGGAAACTCCCTCATAGACATGGCCACAGGTCTGTCTTCTTAGAGTTTGTCAGGTTGGTAGTCAGTTTTGTCACAAGTTTCTAGCCAACATCTTTCAAAAAAAATTCAGAATATTCCCAGGGAAGGGCAGACAGTTTTTCAGGTATTGGTAGCAGCAACCTAGTATGGAATAGAAAAAGACAGCAATACCAACAACTCCAGAACTGTTTAGAATGAAGTGGTGGTGGTGGTGAGGTACTTTGTTGGGACTCAACAACAAATCAGTACACATGTTTTAAGGCAAAATTCATATGTTATTTTAAGATGTTTGGAAATAAGAATGCTAGAAAAGATTAAGGAAGATGCAAGGGATGTGATGTAATAAAAGCTTTAGGCTCCTCCTCCCCAGGTTGTTTTCTTCACCCCAGAAATCAGCACAGGAAATCATTGTAAGTAATGTAGACTAAGCAGTCACATTGACTGGTCATACATTTACTGTATAAGTTAACTGCTGAGATGGGAAAGGAAGAAACTTAGGAGAATGTTTCTTTTCTTTAACCTCCTGCTATTTTCCTGTAGACCCCAAAGCTATACATTCTGTAATTTCTCTGTCTTGTGTGTGTGTGTGTGTGTGTGTGTGTGTGTGTGTGTGTGTGTGTGTTAGAGTCATGCATGTGCCTCTGGGCAGTCTAGCACTTACTCGTTCTGCTCTGAGATTCTAAGGATGTTTCATGGTAGGAATTACACCTTTGGTCTCCCAGTGAGCAAGGTGATCTCTCAGAATATCCTCCCCCCAATACACACTGTGGAGCTCATGGGAGCAAGACAGTTAAATTGGTAAATATGTGCCTTTTGAAATAATATGAAGATAGGATAATCTTTCTCTTACACCCCCTCACTGTCTCACTTAGGAAGGCAACAAGTTGTTATTTGGTGTCAATTTACGGGCCTGGAGAACAAATATACCATTTTAATAGAATGTATCTGTCTCATTATTATAGCTTACATCCATAACCTCATGTAAACCAGTATTTTTTCTCCCTAGCTTAAAAAATGGAATCTGGGAGCTGTAGAGATGATTCAGGAGTTAAGCCTCTGCCTCACAAGCAAAAGGACCTGACTTTGGATCTCAGATCCTAAATAAAAGTGTAGGTTGTAAATGGTGGCACCCTGCATTTCCATCCGTGGAAGGCAGAATCTGGGAAATCCCAGAATAAAGCAAAAAAGAAGAGAGAGCAATCCAGGATGGTTCCTGTAGTCACTCTTGGACCTTCACCAGCACATAGAGTGTCCTCTGATATAGGCAGGCAGCCAGCCAGGCAGGCAAGTAGAGAGACAGACAGACACACATACATACACACACGTGCGTGCGCACACACAAACACACACACACACACAGGCAAGTAAAAAAAAATGGAATCTGTATTTACAAAAATAGGGGAAGAAGGTGTGATGAAGAAAGGACATTCACATTGTAAAGGACCCTTGTTACCCGTGAGAAGCAAAGGAGAATTTAATAGGGAAGACAGAGCTGTTTGTAGACGGATGCAAGATCGTACAGAAATCACTGTTTGAGGTTCCTGAGCCATCTGTACTGTTTAACCTTGGAGGCACAAGCAATGCAGGCATGTTCCATTTCCTCTCTGTGACTTTTAATGAGGAATCAAGGTTTCTCTTTGCATTTATGAATGGCAGGTTTCAGTATTTGTGGCAAGGGAACCCCGAGGGATTTAGGGATTCATCTACTATATTCTCTAGGCATTTACAATAGTGCCTAAAGTAATTTTCTTCACCTTAGGACTTCGCACTAATTCAGTGTATGTGTGATTTATTCATAATTGTCAACATTTTACATGCTTATAGAGAAAAAATTTTAACTTTTGCTGAGGTTTTTCAGCTTTCCAAGGACATATAACATTCCCAAACATGTTGTAATACACTGAAACTGAAGTCAAGTATTTGAGATATATTTGTGATAGAAATAATTCCATTCCCGTCCATTTCACAAATGGACACAGCTATCACCACTACACTCATGAAACAAAACAAAACAAACAAAAAAAAAACAAGTTTCCAATTAAGCCATGGCTTAGGATTTGCAATATTTTGGCAGATCCCTGTGTGATGTATATGTTATGTTAGTGAGTATACATACATGTGCATGCACCTTATGTGTGTTTATGTGGGGCATGTGTGTGCACAACAAGCCAGAAGTCAGCCTTAGGTGGTGTTCCTCATGAGCTGTCTGCCTGGGACATTAAAGGAGGTTGCCACTTAGCCTGATACTCTCCAAGTGAACTCGGTGGACTGGTCAATAGGCCTCAGTAATCTGGAGTCTCTGGTCTCCAGCTCTAGAATTACAAATACACCCACCACACCCAGTTTTGCTACATGGGTTCAGGAAACGGAACTCTGGTCCTCGCCCTGTGTAATAAGCACTTTACTGACTGATCTCTCACACATACCCCTACCCTCTCTTTCTTGAAAAGACAAAGTATCTGACTGACATGTCACAGAAAGCACAGCCAGCACCTGCACTGCAAGAGGAGTTCTTACACGTACCTCTGCACGTACCCTTCACTTTCCCACCTATGCTGAGGTTCCTCAACTGGAAAGATACTCTTGGTTTCTGCCAGGAGAATAAAAGGGCTGCAAGTTGTGTGCTTATTCATGTCAGAGGACTATCAACCATTTTCTGTGGTGTTGGATTCTGTTCTGTATGTGTGGGAGCTTATATCTGGGTTCTCTGTTCTAATCCATTGGTTGGTATATCTGTTTTTGCTCCAGTATCAAGTTCGTTTTTTTTTTAACTATAGCTCTGTAGTATAGTTTGAAATCCATTATAGCAAAATTATATCAAAAATACCTCCAGCAGTATTTTATTGCTCAAGATTGTTTTCATTAAACAGGGTCTTTGTTCTTCCATGTGAATTTTGAGATTGTTTTTTCCATTTCTGTGAAGATTCACATTGGGATTTTTTATTGGGATTCCATTGAATCTGTATATTGCTGTTAGCAGGATGATCATTTTCACAATATTGATTCTACTGATCCATGAGCAAGGATGATCTTTTCACTTTCTAATATCCTCATTAATTTCTTCCAGCAGTTTTTTTGTAGTTTTCATTGTAAAGGTCTTTTACTTTCTTGGTTAAGTTTGTTCCAAGATACTTTATTTTCTTTAAAGCTATGGTGAGTGGGATTAATAACCTCATTCCTTTTCAACTTGTTTGTCTCTGGTGTATAAGAAGGCTACTGATTTTTGTTTGTTGGTTTTGTAGCCTGCCACTTTACTGAAAGTGTTTATTAATTTAAGTAGTTTCTTGGTGGAGTCATGTAGATCTCTCATGTATAGAATCACATCATCTGCATATAGGGATACTTTAAGTTCTTCCTTTCCTGTTTGTATCACTTTTATATCCCTCTATTGCCATATTGTTCTGGCTAGGACTTCAAGAGCAGTATTGAACAGGAGTGGTGGCAGTGGACAGCCTTATCTCATTCCTGACCTAAGTGGGAATGCTTCAAGTTTTTCTCCATTTAGAATGATGTGTACCTTAAGGTTATCATATATTGCCTTTATTATGTTACGATATGTCCTCCATTCTTATTTGCTCCAAAGATTTTTTTTCATGGAGGGATGTTGAATTTTGTCACAGGCCTTTTCTGCGTTTGTTGAGAGGATCATATGATTTTTTTATAAGTCTGTTAATACGATTAATCACATTTACTGATTTATGTATGTTAAGCCAGCCTGCATTCCTGAAATGAACCCAACTTGATCATGGTGTATGATCTTTTACATACATTTTTGGATTTGGTTTGTGAGTATTTTATGGAAGATTTTGCATCTGTGTTTATTAGTGAGATTGGCATATTACCTCTTTCTTTGATATGTCTTTGGTTTTAGAATCAAAGTATAATTCTGACTTCATAGTAAGAATTTGGGAATATTCCTTCTTTCTCTATTTTATTGGATAATTTAAGAAGTAATGGTGTTATTTCTATGAAGGTCTGGTAGAATTCTGCAGTGAATCCATCTGGTCCTGGGCTTTTTTAGTTGGAAGGCTTGTAATTACTGTCCGAATTTAATCACTTGTTATTGGTCTGTTTAAAGTATCTATTTCATCTTGAGTCAATTTTTGTTAATCATATGTGTTTAGGAATTCATCAATTTCCCGTAGATTATCCAATTTAAGGAAATATAAAATTTTAAAGTATGCCCTTATGATTCTCTGGATTTCTCCAGTATCTGTTGTGATTTTCCCCTTTTCATTTCTGATTGTATTGATTTGAGTGTTCTTGCTTTTGGTTAGTGTAGCTAAGCGTTTGTCAACCTTGTTTGTCTTTTCCACAAACCAGCTCTTGATTTCATTGAGTTTTTGTATTGTATTTGTATTCCAATTCATTGATTTCTGCCCAGATCTTGGATATTGGATCTTCCTGTGTGCTAGTTTTAGGATTGGTTTGTTCCTTTTTTCTAAAGCTTTCAGGTATAACATTTATTCAGGGGACTTTCCTTTTTTGTGCAATAAACTTTGTTCTTCGGACTGCTTTCAGTGTGTCCCTTAGATTTTTGACAGGTTGTATCTTCATTTTCATTAGCCTCAAGAAAGTTTTTTAATTTCTTGTTTTATTTCTTCTTTGACACATTCCTCATTCAAAAATGTGTTATTTAGCTTCCATGAGTTCGTGTGTGGTTTCTGTTGTTTTCTTTCTTGTAGATATCCACCTTTAATCCATGATGGTTATATAGTATGCAGAGAGTGATTACAATTTTTCTGTATTTGTGGAGACATGATTTGTGTCCTAGCATATGGTCTCTTTTTGAGACTGTCCCATTGGCTGCTGAGAGAAATGTGTATTATTTAGTATCTAGGTGAAATGTTCTATAGATAGCTGCGAGGTTCATTTGATTTATGGTTTCACTTAAAGCTGATGAGTCTGTGTTCAGTTTTGGACCCATATACATGTCCAATGGTATAACTGGGGTATAAAATCTACTATCACTGTGTTTGGATTGATTAATTGTTTTTGTCTCCTGTAGTATTTGTTTGATGAATTTGGGTGCTTCTCTGTTTAGTTTGTATCTCTTATGGTTTGCTTTAGTTTGAAGTTTGTTTTGTCTGATATTAAAATGGCAATTTCTGCTTGTTTTCTCTTTCCATTTGCTTGGAGTACCTTTTCATCCTGAGAAAGTATCTATCTTTCATGGTGAGGTGTGTTTTTTGGAGGCAAAGAATCGGTGGATCATGATGTTTGATCCAAACTATAAACCTTTGTCTTTTCACTGGGCCGTTGAGCCCATTGACATACAAAGTTATTATTGAAAGGTGTTTAATGGTTTCTGACATTTATTGATCTTGTGTTTGCATTTTTAGTCCCTCATTCAGCTTTTGTGCTTGTATTATTTATTTCCTTTAGCCTCTTTGATGTGTTTACCCTTCTCTTCCATTTTGCTCATTTCTTCCAGTATTCTTTGTAGCCTTGGCTTAGTGCTTGTATAGTCTTTTAGTCTGTTTCTGTCCTGCAGTATTTCCTTCCACCTTCTATTATGACCATCAGTTTTGTTGGATATAATAATCCGGGTTGGCATTTGTGTTCATTCATAAAGTGTATTATTGCCCTTCTGGCTTTTACCTTTTACATTGAAAAGTCAGTTATTATTTTGATGGGTTTGCCTCTATATATGA
This sequence comes from Typhlomys cinereus, assembly GCA_023101885.1. Taxonomy (NCBI): domain Eukaryota; kingdom Metazoa; phylum Chordata; class Mammalia; order Rodentia; family Platacanthomyidae; genus Typhlomys; species Typhlomys cinereus. Next base: position 180,655 of record JALPQD010000565.1, on the reverse strand, counting down.
CTTGTTCCTCTTGTCTTTCAGCTCTTAAAACCTTGTCTTCAATGTGCATATTTGGAATACAGCCTATTATATGCCGTGGAATATTTATTTTCTTGAATATTTGTTATTCTGAATGCCTCTTGAATCAGGATGGGTATCTCTTTTTTTAGGAATATTTTCCTCTATTGTCTCATTAATTATGCATGATAGATCTTCCTCTTGTGTGTTTGTTTCTAGAATACTTTTGATCGGTATGTTGGGTCTTTTGATGGTGTCCCAGAGTTCCTGTATGTTCTATTCAAAAAGTGTTTTTCAATTAATCAGTTTCTCTGATTGACTTATCAACCTGTTCTATCTTATCTTCCAGTTCTGAAACTGTTTTCTACACGATTATTTCTATTTTTGAGACTCTCTAATGAATTTCTTATTACACTGTTTAAATGTTTTAGTTCCATTATCGTTTCAACCTGGGCTGTTTTTCAGTGTTTCCATGTCTGTTTGAATATTACTTTGGATTTTCTTCAGTGTTTCTATATCTGTTTTCAGTTTTTCCACTTTCATTCTAGTTGTGTCTTGTTTGTTTATGTTTTCTTGGGTTTTTTTCCTGTTTGTTTTGTTCTTCTTCAAAATTTTTTAGACGTTTGTCTATGTTCTCTTAGAGCTGTTTGAACATATTTGTAATCGATCTTTAAAATTTATTGTCCTGATTATTGCTTTCTTGGGTACCTCACGATAAGGAATCCTCCATGGGAACTGAGGCTTTGGGATTGGTGGTCTGGAGAGGAAACTTGTTTTTGTGGCTTCTTGTGTTTTTTCTATTTTTCCTTTGTGATGTTGGCATCTGGAATTAGGTTGCCACTTATTTTCTTTGATTTATATTGTTATTTTGCTAGTCTCTGATGCCTGAGTTAGGATTTCTATTTGTGTAAAACCAATTTTAGGATGTTGATTGAAGTTCTTTTTTTTTTTTGAAGTTCTTTCTGTAATTGCTGGGTACTGATTCTTTGGTGGCCTGGCTGTCTTGTATATGAAAATGAGAGCAAAGTCTAAAGACTCCTGAAGAGCAGTGATTGTGTGCATACATTTTATTTTCCAGTCGCTGATTTGGGATAATTTTGATAAAAATGAATGGAATCATCATTTAATGCAGTAACAGTGACCACAAGAAATGCTTGACAGTGATTATTTGGCAAAAACTGTAGAGGTATGATGAGAATCATGATTCCTGGGTGTCATGATTCTCATTGTCTTCAGGGGAAGGCAGGTGCACTGTGATACTGTGTAGTTTGCTCACAGTCATAGAAATAGGAAGTATCGGGGGTCATCTCAGAACCAAATCTTTCTACCTTTGGACCTCCTGTGAATTGCTTCTTACATTAAGCTCTAAAACAGTAATTTAGTATGTTTTCTGCCAAAAGAATGCTGTAGATTGGGTGGTTTATAAATAATAAAAGTGCATGTGTCTTCAGTTCAGAATCTGGCAGTTTTTTTTTTTAATGGTGTTGTTTGATAATGTTCTTCCAAGCGTGGTATGATGCCATCTTGGACTTTGCCCCTAGTCTAAGGAAAGATGTGTAGAATTTAAGCCATTCACCTTGGAGGAAGGTGCTGAAAGTAAACAGCACACTGGTCTCAGGATGTTCCTGAAGCAAACAAGACTTCGGGATTGGAGACTCTCCCTACCAAAAAAAAAAAAGTAATAAACAACTTCTGGGGGAGGAGGAGACTTCCAGGCCAGGCCAGATGTCTGAAGAAGACTCTGAGCAGTCTAGGGGTCTGGAGAAAACCCAGATGGGCCTGTCTGGAGCAGACTCAGTCATGCAGCGAGAGCCAGAGTTGGAACATCTGTGAATCTCAACCAGGGAGGGATGGGCCTTCTTGTGATGTAGTTTTGAGTCATTCTCGCTTCTGTAAGTAACTCTCGCCCATACTCGTATAAACAGTCCCTATATACTCATTGGTTTGTCAAGTTGAACGTTGTTGTAATTGAGTGCTTCTTTTGGGTGAACAGATGTGTATGTGGTGTCTCTCCAGGAAAAGTGTCACCCAACAGGGGTTACAGAGATTGAATTCAGGTCTTCGATGCTTGCAAAGGAAGCACTGAACCAAATGAGCTATTTTCCTGACTCATATTTATTAAATGTGTCCATAAGACACACTATATAAAGTGCTGAGAACATATACCGCCTAAAAGCAATTTACAATCCATCTGGAAAAAAAATCTATCTATCTATCTATCTATCTATCTATCTATCTATCTATCTATCTATCTAGTATATGAATTCAGTACCTCTACCAATTGCGCTCTTTTACTTAGCAATGTACAATTCAGACTTCTCCCTGAATTAATAGTTTATTCCTTTTATTTCTGCAGAATATTCCATAGGTCTTTTCCACAGTCTATTTGCTCACCAACTGAAGGAAATTTTAAGTCCCTCATGCTTTGAGATCACAGGCATGTATTAAGTAGCAATACTTTTCTAATATTTGGATTGAATGAAAAATATATTTATTATAATTTTCACAGGTAAAACAAGTTTGATCACGTTATGGCAATGAAAAAAACTCACCTCTGCTTCATGAGGGGCCAGTCTGTGGATGTAGCAATCTGGTATCTCATCTGCAAGACAGACAGGGTCAACCTGTGGGATTGGACAGTGGTTTCTTAGGAAAGACTTAGGAGACACAAAACAGTGGCTATTGTTTTTGTGGAATCTGACTCCAGGACTTCATCCTCAATAATCATTTGACCTTGGGGCTGGAGAGGTGGCTCGGGGTTTACGCCTCTGCCTTGCAGGCGGAAGGTCCTGAGTTCGGATCCTAGACCCCACATATAGAAAAAAAAAAAATCATTTGACCAAACTCACACTCATGTAGCTGTTCATCCAGGTCAACTGAGGGACCTCTGGAGTCTTCTTGCCTCTCTGCCTTGAGGATGAAGATGTGGTGCTGTGGTCTAAACCAGTGTCTCCTGTGGTCCTAAGAGCGGAGCAGAAGCACTCAGTCAAGTGTCCTGGTCTCGGAAGTCTGTCTTTTCTGCTTCATTCCTGTTAGGTCACATCACAACTCCTCCATCAACAGGGACTCAGCATCCAAGGCTGCTCAGCTAACTCACTCATTTAAATGCTAATGAAGATGTCAGTACAGATATACATGTAAATGCTTGTGCTTGATGAAAATTGGCATAAATGCATTGAGGGAGTAAACAGGAGACCTAGGGGTAGGAAACTATAATGAGTGGCAGGAAGAGGGCCTTTTAGATGGACCTTCACATGAACCTGAGACCTAAGGATGGCATGGGGCTTACTTATAAAGAGTAAGGGGACAGCATGAAGTGGGGAGTCAGAATGCATGGGGAGAGAATCCCCTAGTGATTCCAGGGGAGGTGACCTGGGTGTCAGGTCTGAGGGCACCTGTGGGACCCTTGAGGAGGAAGGAGCCAAGAATACCCCAGGAAACTGTTTGGGGTAGGGCTGAGTGGACACTTTGAATGACCACACACAGAAGTCCCCAAAGGTACAGCTCTCTACACGGTCAGATTCACGTGGGCTCTGAGCCTGCTTTGTGGCATCCTGGTGATGGCAGGAGTGTCCCCAAGGTTGCCTGGCCCCACACCGTCACTTCCCTCCTGGGACACTGCCATGGACCCCCCTACTGCCCTCCAACTCTTTGGTCACTCTCTGGATTTCTCATCATCCCACTTTTTCCAGATAACAAGAAAAGAGAGAGAGAGGGAAAAAAAAGATAGAAAAATTGAAAATAGAAAGTAAGTTTCATATACTATGTCTATACTAGACATTAAAGAAAACAAAGACATCACAACATGAAATGTATGAATATGCTCATAAGAAATTTTTATAAAAGGATTTTTTGTACAGATAGAAAATAGACTTATGAATGTTTAGAGATGGGGTAGTAAATGTACGGTGAGTTTAGATGGGTTGAGGAAGAGAATTATACTAATGCTAGATTGTGATTATGATCCCATATCCTGTAAATTAGAAATATACTAAAAAGCTTGGAGTTAAATATGGGATAGTTAGTTATGGAAATGATAACAAATGAAACTTGTTCAGAAACTCGAGTCATAGAGCCTGGAAAACAAGACTTATTGCTGGCCAGAACTGGTGGTACTTGGCTATATTCTCTGTGCTAAGGAGGTGAGAGCTCAGGATCACCTCTCATCCTCAAGTCACTGGTCAGTGGAGGCCTGTAATTTGAAGCAGAGCAAGTTGCCTGTGGTGGACAAGGCATTTAGCTCACTTCCCTCCCCTTCTCTTGTTTACTCAACACACAGAACAGGCAGAGGAGACAAACACACAGAAATAATAACAGGAAAGCATTTATAGTGATTATATAAGCAGAAGAAAACAGAATCTTATACAGTGTATGTGTGGACTGGAATCACCTATTTTCAATAGGCCAGAAAAGGGACAGAAATGATGGTCAATGCTGACTCCTAAGCTGTTAGACTGTGTTCTGTTATCATAGGGCTATGAATATTCCTAAACATAACTCAGTTAAATAAACAAAGTTAAGTGATGGTGTCTGTCTACACTGGCAAGTCCTTTTCTATTGAGGATCCTTGAGCCATCTCTCCAGCCCAAAACAGGCACCTTTTAATATTTGTTATTTAAGTTTTTTATTGATTTATTAGAGATAGACTGAGTTCGAGAGAGTTTGAGAGAGTTCGAGAGAGTTCTGGAGACCTAAATCTTTTAACGGTTCAGCCATCTCACTGCTTCATAATGGAGAAAACATTTGGAAATGAACCTTGTACAAGGCCTATATGTGGAGGGGAACTTCATCTTTATTTTCTGATGGTTGGAGTCGCTAAGAAAATTATCCAATCAAAAAGCTGGCTTGCAGTTCCATCGCGTCCAATTAAAATGGGTATTCCAGAATTCCTCATTTGAATACCGAGGCTATAAAACCCCTGCGCAGGCCCTGACTCGCCCACTTTTCAGTCTTCCAGGCTGCTGGATGGTTAGTTATTCTCTGTTGCTGCGAGGAGAGGTGAATGGAGACCCTGTTGTGTGCAAGCTCCAGTGGTATCCCAGGAGAGGAGAGGCACGGAGCCCCAACTATCGAAGCGAAACTCCTGGTGGAGGCGCGGAACCCCAGCAGCAGGCGGGAGACTTCAATTCACCCTTGTGTCCGAGGGGCACGAGCAGGGTTCTCTTTCTGCAAGGTTCCCTGTTGCAGTGTTTCTCCAGCTCCTCGTCCCTGGTGAGTCCTACGCTAGCATGTGTGAATGCGGCACTGGCAGGTGGAGCCCAGGGCCTCGACCCTCCTCTGCAAGGGCGGAAGTCAGAGCGAATTGTTTGCTGGTCGCGGCAGTATTTTCTGGAATGGATGCTGAGTGTGCTGGGCGCCCTTGAGCGACCCCTGGAGGTGGGAAGAAGTCTCAGCCGTGGCTAACGGGGGGCGCAGTGGCCGCTTGTTGTCTCTGGGCTCCAGATGGGACGTTCTAGGGTCATTGTGGACCTAGGGAACGCCACCTGGCTGGAAATAAGCCGCTTTAAAGTATTTTGGCCAACGCTGTGTTTCAGGGAACTGGAAGTGCCTTTATGCGCCTGTTCTGATTACCCACCCCCAGCATCCCCTTGTGTTGCCGATCTATGTGCTTTGGTAGTTTAGTGTTTAACATACTTACCAATCAGAAACACTTCGAAGAAAGAAAGGTGTTTGTGGAAGAGGAGGAGGAGAAGTAGAAGGAAGAGGAAAGCCAGCCAGACAACGGAAAAATCAGAGGTCTGTGAGAGAGAAAAGTTGATAGTAAAAGCAAGTGACAGACTTCCAAAATGGTTAATGTGGGTTAATGTTCACTAGTAGTTAGCATGTTTGCATTCCTGTGTGCTGAATCCTAAAACGTTGTAGATTCAATGGAGAGTGATATGCATGTACTTGGCTGCCTCCTGCTAGTAATCCAGATGGGTCTCCTTTTCATTCTGTGTCTGGGAGTTCTCTGAGTGTTTCATCATGGTTTTGAGACTTAATGTTTTAGGCATGTACCCTCTTGTCCAGACTTAAGGTTTCTGCTTTCAGCCTTCTTGTTGATTCAAGATTCTTCTGATATTGTGAACTATTTAGTAATTGGCATTGAAAGTCTTCTAACACTAGAATTTTCTAACACCCTCAAAGATTACAGAATAACTACCATTTCTCAAAATGCACTCATTCTACCTCTTCTCTTACCAGTTCCTACATTAAGTTTCTGAGGAGCATATTCTAATTATGTGCTATCTGCTAAGACTCATACATGAGGCGTTTTTTCTAACAAGTATAACTGGTCAAAATTATGCAAAGTTACATTGCTCATCACTTTAAATTAATTGTGAATGCCTATTCATAGATCACCTGGGTTGTTTTTACATTTATTAAGACTTCCTCTGAGCATGAATTAGTTACTTGCTTCTAGTATGTTAAGGTTTTTGATGCTCTCAAACACGTGGTTTCCTGTAAACATATTTTAAGAATCTTGAAATAGTTTTAAATATATTTTATGTGAATGTGGATTGCATGTATAAGTTCGTGTGCACATATGTACACTTGGTTATGGAGTCTTGAAGTTGTCATCCTATTGACTTCCTTCATTTTTTGAGACAGGGTCTGGCAACTGAACCCAGAGCCTATCAATTGGCTAGGCTAGCGAGCCAGTATGCTCTGGGATTCCCTGTGATGGTTTCCCAAGTACTAGACACCAGGTAGGTGCTATGCCTGTCTAGATTTTTACATGGGTGCTGGAGATCCAGACTCTGGTCTTCATGCCTGGGTATTAGGTCCCTTATCCATTGAGCCATTTCCCCTACCCCTAAATATTTTTTTAAGATCTATGTAAATGTTACAGAGCAGGGGAAATGTTCAGTTATGTGTTCTTTCTTTCTTTCTTCTCTCTCTCTTCTTTTCTTTTCTTTCATGTGTGTCTGTGTATGTCTGTTTCTCTATATATCAGAGGGCACTGTGTTTGCCTTTAGAGGCCCAAGAATGACTTCTGGACTCATCCTGGATTGCTCTACCTCCTTTCTGTTCTGCTGAGATTTCTCATGTTCAACCTTTCAGGTAAGGAAGTGTAGGCTGCTGCTCTTTCCACATTTTTTTTTAACATGGGATCCAAACACAGGTCCTTCCACTTTTTTTTTATTTCCACTCATACAAACGTAATGGGTACACCAGTCCCCTCCCTCCCTCCAACCCCCACTCCTCTGTGCCCCCTCTTCTCCACCCTCCCTCCCCATCCCCCAGTGCCTCCCCCTCCCATCCCCAGAGCATCATTTCATGTGCATGCCAAATTCTCCTCTGGGTCCTCCTCTCCGATGAGGTGCAAGGACCCAGTGGCATTTCTCAGAACCCTTTCCTGTGTTCTCCTTAAGCATAGGAACACTACTGTCTGTGGCTGTCAATCCCTTGCCGCTAAGGATCCTAGTGCCTTCAGCCTGTGCTAGACTTTGAGGGGTCAGTAATGTGTTGGACATTGCGCAGGGCATGCAGAGTCCAATTATGATTGCTTCAGCACTAACTTTTGTGGACTACCTTGCATATCATTACTCCTCCCATCCTTGTGCTCTTCCAATCTTACTGCCCCCTCTTCTGCAAATTTCCCTGAGCTTCAGGATGGGAAGAGATTAGGCTGAGCTAGTTCCAGGTGCTTGATATAGAGTCTCTGATGTTCTGGATTATGGTTTGTTGATTTTTTTTTCAGTTTTGCTGCTCCTCCTATGCCCTTGGCTCCATCCTGATGGGTATTGGATGTCACCCCCTGGCCAGAGACAAAAACCTGTTAAACTAGAGTCTTGTAATAAAAGTATATTCAAAGGTATATGTAATAAAAGTAGGAAACCATGGTGAGGGAGGGAGCAATCACCCATTTGCAAAATGGTTACTTTCTATCTGCCAGGCTATATGCCCTCCCCTTCTGATAAAATCATACCCCATCAGTTGCAAATAATCAGGAAGGAAACTGTGAACTTAACCAGATGTCTCATTACTTTCTTGCAGTCCTTGATGGTGGCCTATTTTCTCTGTTACAACATGGTCCCCTCTCTCCTAGTTTCTGGTGGGGCCTTCCTTCCCCATCCCTCCTGTTTATAATCTTTGCAATTACTGTAGGTATTACAGAGATTTGTCTTTGAGTGTCTCTGAGTGGATTTGGTACTAGGATCCACCTATGAGGGAGTACATACGGAGCTTAATTTTCTGTGTCTGGCATACTTCACAAAATATAAGTGTTTCTAATTCCATCTACTTCCCGGCAAATTGCATTAATTCCACCTTCTGGTGTCTTCTGCAATTTCTTTCTTTAGGGTTTTAAAGTTTTCATTATAAAGGTCTCTTACTTCCTTGGTTAGGTTTATACCAAGGTATTTCATTTTTTTTAGGGGCTATAGTAAATGGGATTGTTTCTCTCAGGGCTTTTTCACTTCTTTTATTCTGGGCATATAGGAAAGCCACTGATTTTTGTACATTTATTTTGTATCCTGCCACCCTGCTGAACTTCTCAATTAGTTCCAGGAGCTTCCTGGTGGAGTTTTTGGGATCACTCAGGTACAAGATCATGTCTTCTGCAAATAGGGATACCTTGACTTCTTCCTTGCCAACCTGAATCTCTTTTATGCCCCTTTCTTGTCTTATGCCTTCAGCTAAGACTTCAAGTACAATATTGAATAGAAGTGGTGAGAGTGGACAGGCTTGTCTAGTTCCTGATCGAAGCGGGAATGCTTTGAGATTTTCCCCATGGAGTATAATCCTTGCTGTAGGCTTGTTGTATACAGCTTTTATTATATTGATAAAGGTTCCTCCCATTCCAACCTTCTGTAGGGTTTTGATCGTAAAAGGCTGTTGGATTTTGTCAGAAGCTTTTTCTGCATCTATCGAGAGTATCATGTGGTCTTGGGCTTTGGACTGGTTTATATGGTGAATTGCATTATTGATTTGTGTATGTTGAACCAACCTTGTGTGCCGAGGATAAAGCCTGCTTGATCGCCATGAATGATCTTTTTGATATGTTTTTTAATCTGATTTGCTAAGAGTTTGTTGAGAATCTTTACATCTGTGTTCATCAGAGATTGGCTATAGTTTTCTATTTTAAGTGTATCTTTATTAGATACACTTAGTTTTCTATTTTAAGTGTATCTTTATTAGATTTTTGGGATTAAGACGATATTAGCTTTATAGAAGGAATTTGATCGTGTTCCTTCCTTCGCTATTTGACGGAACAGTTTAAGGAGTATTGGTGTTATTAGCTCCTTAAATGTCTAGTAGAACTCTGTGCTGAATCCATCTGGTCCAGGACATTTTTTGGTGGGAAGATTCGAGATTACTTCCTCAATTTCCTCATATGTTATAGGACTATTTAAATAATTCACAACTTCCTGATTCAATTTAGGTAAGTTGTGTTTACTTAGGAATTCGTCTATCTTTTTTGTGTTGTCAAATTTCACAGAGTATAAGTTTTTGAAATATGATGTTATACTTCTCTGGATTCCTTGGGTATCAGTAGTGATAACTCCATTTTCATTTCTAATTTTGTTAATTTGGGTTTTCTCTCTCTTGGGTTTGGTTAATTTAGCTAGGGGTGTATCAATCTTACTGATTTTTTTCAAAAAACCAGTCTTTTGACTGATTGATTTTCTGTATCATTTTCCTAATCTCAATTTTGTATATTTCTCCCCTTATTTTGCTAATCTCCTCTCTTCTACTGCTTTTGAGATTGGATTGCTCTAGTTTCTCTAAAGCTTTAAGCTGCATTGTTAAGTTATTTATTTCTGATGTTTCCATTTTTTGATGTAGGCATTAAGACCTATGAACTTACCTCTTAGGACAGCTTTCATTGTGTCCCAGAGATTTTGGTAAGTTGTATTTTCATTATCATTCGCTTTCAGGAAATCTGAATTTCCTTTTTAATTTCTTCCTGAATCCAGTTTTCATTCAGCATCATAGTTTTAAGTTTCCAGAAGTTAGTGTATTTTCTGTTGTTTGTTGTGTTGTGGATGTCCAGCTTTAGGCCATGGTGGTCTGACAGGGCACAGGTTAGAATTTCAACTTTTTTGTATATGTGTAGATTCGTTTTGTGGCCCAATATGTGATCTATTTTGAAGAAAGTTCCGTGTGCTTCTGAGAAAAATGTGTATTCTATGGTGCATGGATGAAAAGTTCAATAGAGATCTGTAAGGTCCATTTCTTTAACGGTTTCGTTAAGTTCCAAAGTGTCTCTGTTAAGCTTTGGACCTGTTGATCTGTTCCATGTTGAGAGGGCGGTGTTGAAGTCCCCAAGAATTATTGATTGGAGGTTGATTTCTTGCTTTAGATGCTCTAGGGTTTCTTAATGAATGTGGAGGGGCCCGTATTAGGTGCATATGTTCAGTATTGTGAAGTCTTCCTGGTGAATTGTACCTGTGACAAAAATGTAGTATCCATCTGTGTCTCTTATGATTTTCTTTGGTTTGAAGTCCACCTTGTCTGAAAGCATAATTGCTACCCCTGCCTGTTTCCTGGTTCTATTAGCTTGCAGAATTTTGGACCAGCCTTTCATTTTTAGGATGTGCCTATTTTTTGTGGTGAGATGAGTTTCCTGAAGGCAGCAGATTGATGGGTTGTGGTTTTTAATCCAAGTTTGTAATCTGTGTCTCTTGACTGGTGAGTTAATACCATTGACATTTAGTATTTTAATGGAGAAATTATTTTTAATTCTGGACTTTTTTTATGTTAGGGGATTTTGTAAACATATTGTTTGACATTTATGTTTTGGTGGTATTATACTTCCCTTCTGTCCTCCTGGATACGCTTGTTTTTTTCTTCAAGTTTGAGTATCATTTCTAGCATTTTTTGAAGGCCTGGCTTGGTAGACATGTATCCCTTCAAGTTGTCTTTGTGTTGGAAAACTTTTCTCTCTCCTTCGATCATGACGGATAGTTTTGCCGGGTATATAGGTCTGGGTTGGCATTTTTGCTCATTTAATACTTGAAGTTCATCTCCCCAAGCTCTTCTTGCTTTTACTGTTTCCATTGAGAAGTCATTTGTTATTTTAATAGGTTTACCTTTAAAAGTGACTTTTTTTCTCTTGAAGCTCTCAGCACCTTTTCTTTGTCTTGAATGTGGAGTGTTTTGACTACGATTTGCCGTTGGCGATTTTCTGTTTTGGTCATATCTGTTTGGAGTGCGAAATGCCTCTTGTATTTGGATGGGACTCTCATTTCTTAATTGTGGGAAATTTTCATTTATGATGATTTGAAATATTTCCTCAGGTGTGATATTTTGGGATTCTTGCTCTGGTATTCCATGAATGCGCATGTTAGGCTTCTTCAGGGTGTCCCATACCTCTTGAATGTTTCTCTCAAGTATCTTTTTGGCTTTAACAATCTCTTCCATTGAGCTGGTTAATTCTACCACTTTGTCTTCAAGATCTGAAATTCTATTTTCTGCTTCGTTAGTTCTGCTGATAAGACTCTCTGTTGAGTTTTGGTTTGAAGATAACTTGTCTTTTAGTTCAATTTTAAACTCTGCTCTATGCCTGTTTTTGTTTCTTGAACTGTTTTTCTCAACTCCTCCAAGTGCCTCTTGTGTTCCTGTTCCAAGTGGTTGATGCGTTTTTTAACTCCTCTCGGATTTCCTCTTTCATAGTATTAATCATGGTAATGATCATACTTTGAAAGTTGTTATCTTGGGTCTGGTTTTCTTGGCTATTTTCTGTGAATTTGTTCTGGTTGGAATCCATCATTATGGGGTTAATTCTTTTGGTGGGAGATTGTTCTTCTTGGGGTTTGTTTCTCATGGATCTGCACTTTGACTTGGGTATTGTTGTTTTGTCTTTTAGGACCTTTCAGTTTCTGTGTGTTTTTGACTGAATTGATTTAGTTGGTATTATTACAGTTGGGCTGATGTCAATGGCAGAATTCTTCACCTGGGACCTGGAACTTGGCTTGGTGGCCCACCTAAGCTCAAGGGATGGAGAAATGTGAGCAAGTCCTGTCTGGTCCGGTGGACAGGCTGGCGGGAGGAAGAAAGGGGCTGGGGCCTGGAGTGTGGCTCAGGCAAAGCCAGAGGCAGCCTGGGTGTTGCTGAGGCTGGCTGGTGGGAGGCACTGGGACAGGGGACTACCTGGGGGGCTGGGCGAACTCACCTGGGATGGAGGACTGGGAGTGGGTTCTGGTGGACAGGCGGGTGGGAGGAAGAAAGGGCAGGTCCTTCCACTTTTGAGGCAGTCTTTTTTATTTTTTTTATTATTATTCATTCAATTGTGTGTGTATGCATGTGTGTGTATGTATGTGTGTGTGTGTAGAACCATGGATGAATTTGGGAACTACCATGGACTGCCTCCACCTCCTCCTTGTTTACTCTGCCCCAGGATTCCCAGGCTCCGCCCTACCAGGACCAGAAACGCAGGTGGCCCCAGCTTCCGCCCTATGCCTATACATGGGGTCTAGGATCCAAACTCAGGACCTTCTGCTTGCAAGGCAGAGGCTTAACCCCTGAGCCACCTGTCTAGCCCCTGAGGCAGTCTTAAGCCCCCACAGTTGTATTTTCACTTCATGGCACATAATTTGGTGCTAAAATGATTAATGGTTAAAATGACATCGCGGTTTGTTAATTGATTAGGAGCACAAGGTTTAGTGAGGCAATGAAAGATCAAATATGAATACACATTTTCTTACCTGATTTCATTTGGGTGAAAGTGGGTAAAGGATCCTGACAGCCAAGGTTTGTACTTGAGCTGCAGGCTAGAGTGTCACTTAGTGCTCCTGCTGACTGGGCTGCTTTACCACTTTGCCGCCATGAAAGACACTGAGAGCGAAAACTGTCAAAGATCTGTATTGGAAGAGCTTCCCTTTCCATTCTACAATTTCCATCTATGTGGAGCAAAGGAGCCCCAGCCAGCTGATTAATAACAGCATCACATTGACTGATTTTCATAGGTTGAACGATCCCTGCATCCTAGGGATAGATTGATTTTGTATGGACATGATGTACGATTCTTCAATATGCTTTGAGTTTCCTTTGATAACATTTTGTTGGTTGTTACATCCATGATATCTCAGAGTAGGCTTGGTTTTCATTTCCCTGATGACCAGAGCAGTTGAACACTTTCTAAGGTATTTATTTGATATTTGAATTTCTTTTTTGTGAAAAGTCTCTTTTTAGTTCCAGGGCCCATTTTTAAATTTGGGGAGATATAGTCTTTTATGGCAGAAGCTGGAGACAGATTAAGTCACCTTCATCAGGGAAGCTGCTGCCAACTATCAGAGCAGACCTCTCCTGGAAGTAGGGTGGGACTAAATCCACTTCAAGGCCACCCGCTGTGACTGCCTTCTTCCATCAAGGCTCCACCTCTCAAAGGTGCCATGACCTTCCCAAACAGAGGAGCCTGTAAGGGACACATTTCAAGTCATGGCAGTAGGGGAGGACAGGAGGGAAGTGGGGAGGAAGAGAAGTGAGGGAAGGAGGGGAACAGGAATTCAATATACTTGTAAAATTAGGAGAAAAAATAAGAAAATAAATAAATAAATAAATCCTTCCAAACTAATTTTTTTTAAATCAACACACGGGGAAGGTGGGAGCCAGTCGGGCAAGTGCAGATTCCTTTGTGAGAGCCCACAGTATTCACACGCACAGCTATGACACCATAAAGGAAGGTCTGCTTGGTGGGTGGCAAAGGAGGACCCCAAGAGAAGATGGGCATGGTTGTCAGCCAAACCAGAGCATGCAAAGATGAAAGGCAAGCCAAAAAAAAAAAAGGATAAATATTCAGACAAAAAAATAAAATGAAAGAGAGAGAGGATTAAAGGGTAAACAGGCTGAGGTGACTGACCAAGAAACTAAAGCAGATGCACACCTGCAGAAAATATAGGGGCCACAGCTGAGGAGAGCATAGCTTCTCTTGAAGTACAAGAGAAAGACGCCGAGTCTGACTAATCATGCACCATGTCTATCAGTGGTCCCTGTCTTCTTTCTTCTACAATCTCGAGGAATATTCTTATCAACTATTTTGTAAATATGAGATTTTTTTACTAGCTATGGAAACATTTTTTAAAAGGAGGAATCCAACTTGGTTCTATTTTTTTTTTATTAAAAATTTAATTATACATTTTAAAATTTTTTTACCAGTTCCCTCCCTCCCCCCTCCTACCCCCGAACTCCCTCCTCCTCCTCCCCATCTCCCAGTACCTCCCCCCCAATTCCCAGAGAGTCCTTTATTGTGTACGCCTAACTCTCCACTGGGTCCTCCTCTCCGATGACATATAAGGACCCAGTGGCATTTCCATAAGCCCTTTCTCTTGTTCCCCTTAAGCATAAGATCACTACTATGGCTGTCAATCCCTTGCCTCCAGGGGTCTCGGTGCCCTTAACAGATGCTAGACTTTATGAGGGCAACAGTGCGCTTGGCCCCAACTATTGTTGAGAATCTTGCAAATCGTTGCTCCTCCCATCCTTTTGCTCTTACAATCTTACCGCCCCCTCTTCCGCAAATGTCCCTGAGCTCCAGGATGGGGAGAGATTAGGCTGGCCTAGTTCTATGTGATTGATATAGTCTCTGAAGTTCTGGATTGTGGTTTGTTGATTTTCTTTTGCAGTTTTGCTGCTCCTGCAATGCCCTTCACTCCATTCTGCTGGGCACTGTATGTCACCCCCTGGCCAGAGACAAAAAGCTGTTAAACTGGAGTCTTGTTATAATAGCACATTCAAGGGTAGATGTAATAAGAGTAGGAAATCTCAGTGAGGGAGGGGTCCATCACCCATTTGCAAAATGATTACTTTTTATCTGCTAGACTATATGCCCTCCCCTTCTGGTGAGATCAGGAAAGAACGTCTGTGAGCTTAACCAGGTTTCTCATTACTTACTTGCAGACCTTGATGGAGGCCTATTTTCTCTGCTGTAACATGGTCCCCTCTCTCCTTGTTTCTGGTGTGGCCCTCCTACCCCATCTCTCTTGTTCGTAATCCTTGCAAATACTGGGTTACATAGGTTTACTTTAGAGTGTCTCAATGTGGGCTGGGTGAGTTTGGTACTAGGAGCCACCTATTAGGGAGTACATATGGTGCTTAATTTTCTGGGTTTGGGATACTTCACTTAATATAATTCTTTCTAATGACATCCATTTCCCAGCAAATTCCAGTAATTCATCATTTTTGATGGCTGAGTAGTACTCCATTGTATAGATGTACCACAGTTTCCTTATCCACTCATCAACTGTTGGACATTTAGGTTGATTCCATGACTTTGCTATTGTAAACAGTGCTGCTATGAACATGGTCGAGCTTGTGCTATCGAGGCGAACCTCTGCTGCATGGGGGGTTATTCCCAAAAGTGGGATAGCAGGGTCATATGGCATTTCAATCTTTAATTTCTTTAAGAATCTCCAGACAGCTCGCCAGAGTGGCTGTATGAGCCTGCATTCCCACCAACAATGTAGGAGAGTTCCCCTCTCTCCACATCTTCTCCAGCATTTGTCGTTGTTTGTGTTGTGGATTTTTGCCATCCTGACCAGGGTGAGATGATATCTCAGGGAAGTTTTGATTTGCATTTCCCTGATGGCGAAGGAAGTGGAGCATTTTTTAAGATATTTGTTAGACATTTTAATTTCATCCCTGGTAAAGTTTCTTTGAAGTTCCAGGGCCCATTTTTTAATTGGGCCAGTGTTTTCCTTGGAATTTAGTTTTCTAAGTTCTTTGTGCACTCTGGACAGTAGAGCTCTGTCAGATATGTGGTTAGTGAAGATTTTCTCCCATTCTGTGGGTTGCCTTTGAGCTCGTGTGACAATCTCTTTATCTGAACAGAAGCTCTTTAATTTCACAAGATCCCAACTGTTGAGAGTTGGTAGCAGTGACTGTGCCATTGGATGTCCCAATCAGCTCGAGGGAGTTCCCTATCCTTTCAACTATGGTTTTTAAAGTCTCTGGCCTGATATCAAGGTCCTTGATCCATTTGGAATTAAGTCTTGTACATGGTGACAAGTACGGGTCCAGCTTTAATCTTCTGCATGTGGAGATCCAGTTTTGCCAGCACCATTTGTTGAAGATGCTGTTCTTTTTCCATTGGATTCTTTGGGCCCCTTTGTCAAAGACCAAATGGCTGTAACTTTGTGGGCTTATATCTGGGTCTTCAATCCTTATCCATTGATCGGTGTGTCTATTTTGGAGCCAGTACCAGGCTGTCTTTATAACTATGGATTTGTAGTATAGACTACAAATAGCTGGCAATACCTCCAGCTGTGTTTTTGTTACTCAGGATTGTTTTTGCTATCCTGGGTCTTTTGTGCCTCCATATGAACTTTGAGATTGTTTGGTCAACTTCTTTGAAGAATTGCTTTGGGATTTTGATTGGTATAGCATTGAATTTGTATATTGCCTTTGGTAGGATGGTCATTTTTACAATGTTGATTCTGCCAATCCAGGAACAAGGGAGGTCTTTCCACCTTCTGGTGTCTTCTGCAATTTCTTTCTTTAGGGTTTTAAAGTTTTCATTGCAAAGGTCTTTTACCTCCTTAGTTAGGTTTATACCAAGGTATTTCATTTTTTTAGGGATTATAGTAAATGGTATGGTTTCTCTCAAGGCTTTTTCACTTCTTTCATTCTAGGCATATAGGAAGGCCTCTGATTTTTGCACATTTATTTTGTATCCTGCCACCCTGCTGAACTTCTCAATTAGTTCCAGGAGCTTCCTTGTGGAGTTTTTGGGATCACTCAGGTATAAGATCATGTCATCTGCAAATAAGGATAGCTTGACTTCTTCCTTGCCGATTTGAATCCCTCTTATGTCCCTTTCTTGTCTTATGGCTTCAGCTAAGACTTCAAGTACAATATTGAATAGAAGTGGTGAGAGTGGACAGCCTTGTCTAGTTCCTGATCGAAGTGGGAATGATTCCAATTGTTCCCCATTGAGCATAATCCTTGCTGTGGGCTTGTTGTATATAGCTTTTATTATATTGATTAAGATTCCTTCCATTCCCACTGTCTCTAGCGTTTTGATCATAAAAGGCTGTTGGATCTTGTCAAAAGCTTTTTCTGCATCTATCGAGAGTATCATGTGGTCTTGGACTTTGGACTGGTTTACATGATGAATTACATTTATTGATTTGCGTATGTTGAACCAACCTTGTGTGCCGGGGATGAAGCCTACTTGGTCCCCATGAATGATCTTTTTAATATGTTTTTGAATCCGATTTGCTAAGACTTTGTTGAGAATCTTTGCGTCTGTGTTCATCAGGGAGATCGGCCTATAGTTTTCTTTTTTAAATGAATCTTTATTAGGTTTTGGGATTAAAACGATATTAGCTTCATAGAAGGAATTTGGTAGTGTTCCTTCCTTTGCTATTTGATGGAACAGTTTAAGGAGTATTGGTGTTATTGACTCCTTAAATGTCTGGTAGAACTCTGTGCTGAATCCATCTGGTCCAGGACATTTTTTGGTGGGAAGATTCGAGATTACTTCCTCAATTTCCTTATATGTTATAGGACTATTTAAATAATTCACAGCTTCCTGATTCAATTTAGGTAAGTTGTGTGTACTTAGAAATTCATCCATCTCTTTTGTGTTGTCAAACTTCACAGAGTATAAGTTTTTGAAATATGATGTTATAATTCTCTGGATTTCTTGGGTATCCGTAGTGATAACTCCATGTTCATTTCTAATTTTGTTAATTTGGGTTTTCTCTCTCTTGCTTTTGGTTAGTTTAGCTATGGGTGTATCAATCTTGTTGATTTTTTCAAAGAACCAGCTTTTTGATTGGTTGATTTTTTCTATCGTTTTCTTAATCTCGATTTCAGATATTTCTCCCCTTATTTTGCTAATCTCTTCTCTTCTACTGCTTTTGGGATCAGATTGCTCTAGTTTCTCTAAAGGTTTAAGCTGCATTAAGTTGTTTATTTCTGATGTTTCCATTTTTTTGACGTAGGCATTAAGAGCTATGAACTTACCTCTTAGAACAGCTTTCATTGTGTCCCAGAGATTTTGGTAAGTTGTATTTTCGTTATCATTCACTTTCAGGAAATCTTGAATTTCCTTTTTAATTTCTTCCTGAATCCAGTTCTCATTCAGCATCATAGTGTTAAGTTTCCAGGAGTTAGTGTATTTTCTCTTGTTTGATGTGTTGTGGATGTCCAGCTTTAGGCCGTGGTGGTCTGATAGGGCACAGGTTAGAATTTCAACTTTCTTGTATATGTGTAGATTCATTTTGTGGCCCAATATGTGATCTATTTTGGAGAAAGTTCCGTGTGCTGCTGAGAAAAATGTGTATTCTTTGGTGCGTGGGTGAAAAGTTCGATAGAGATCTGTAAGGTCCATTTCTTTCAGGGTTTGATTAAGTTCCAAAGTGTCTCTGTTAAGCTTTTGACCTGTTGATCTATCCCATGTTGAGAGGGCGGTGTTGAAGTCCCCAAGAATTATCGTTTGGGGGTTGATTTCTTGCTTTAGACGCTGTAGGGTTTTCTTAATGAATGTGGAGGGGCCCGTATTGGGTGCATATATGTTCAGTATTGTGAAGTCTTCCTGGTGAATTGTACCTGTGACTAAAATGTAGTATCCATCCGTGTCTCTTATAATTTTCTTTGGTTTGAAATCCACTTTGTCTGATAGCATAATGGCTACCCCTGCCTGTTTTCTGCTTCCATTTGCTTGTAGAATTGTTGACCAGCCTTTTATTTTTAGAGCGTGCCTATCTTTTGTGGTGAGATGGGTTTCCTGCAGGCAGCAGATTGAAGGATTGTGATTTTTAATATAAGTTTGTAATCTGTGTCTCTTGATCGGTGAATTAAGTCCATTAACATTTAGTGTTATAATGGAGAAACTATTGTTAATTCCAGACATTTATTATGTTTAGTAGCTTTTATAAGTATATTGCTTCGCTTTTAATGGTGTTATATTTGCCTTCTGTTCTCCTGGATATGCCTGCTTTTTTCTTCACGCTTGAGTATCATTTCTAGCATTTTTTGAAGGCCTGGTTTGGTGGACATGTATCCCTTCAAGTTGTCTTTGTGCTGGAAGATTTTTCTTTCTCCCTCGATCATGACAGATAGTTTTGCAGGGTAAATCAGCCTAGGTTGACATTTTTGCTCATTCAATACTTGAAGTATGTCTCTCCAAGCTCTTCTTGCTTTTACTGTTTCGACCGAGAAGTCATTTGTTATTTTAATAGGTTTACCTTTAAAAGTGACTTGTTTTTTCTCCCTTGAAGCTCTCAGCACCAGTTCTTTATCTTGAATGTGGAGTGTTTTAACTATTATTTGCCACGGCGTGCTTCTATTTTGGTCATATCTGTTTGGGGTGCGGAATGCCTCTTCTATATGAATGGGCCTCTCTTTTTTTAGATGAGGAAAGTTTTCCTTGATGATCATTTGAAAAATTTCCTCAGGGGTGGTATTTTGAGATTCTTGCTCTGGTATTCCATGAATACGCATGTTAGGCTTCTTCAGGGTGTCCCATATCTCTTGGATATTTCTCTCAAGTATCTTTGGCTTTAACAACCTCTTCCATTGAGCTGGTTAGTACTCTCACTTTATCTTCAAGGTCTGAAATTCTGTTTTCTGCTTCATTAGTTCTGTTGATAAGACTCTCTGTGGCGTTCTGGGTTGAAGATAACTTGTCTTTTAGCTCAGTTTTAAACTCTGCTTGAGTTTGTTTTAACTGCTCTATGCCACTTTTTGTTTCTTGCACTGTTTTTCTCAACTCCTCCAGATGTCTGTTGTGTTCCTCCTCAAAGGGATTGATTCAATTATGTAATTCCTCCCTGATTTCCTCTTTCATAGTATTGAACATGGTAATGATCATATTTTGAAAGACCTTATCCTGGGTGAGGCTTTCTTGGCCTTTTTCCATGGGTTTGTTCTTGTTGGAGTCTAACATTATGGGATTAATTTCTTCAGTGGGAAATTTGTTTACTTGAGTGTTGCTTCTCATGGATTTGCACTTTGACTTTGGCATTGTCATTTTAACTCTTAAGATCTCTCAATTTCACTAAACTGAATTATTTGGCCTGGGGTCCTGGTGGGCGGGGCCCGAACGGGGACTTACCTAGGGCGTGGGGTGAGGCCCGGCTGGACCGCACACGTGTCCCGACTGGCGGAGCGGGGTGGGGTGAAAAGGCGGTTCTATTTTTTAAGTGTAAATTTTTAAAGAAATGAAATCATATGCTGGTTGTTTATTTTTTGGTACTGCATCAAGGGAGGCTGTGACTATCTTACTGCCTTATTGCCTTATCTCAATTTTGGATATTTCTCCCCCTCAAAATCTGCAAGCAATTCTTTAAAGAAATTGACCAAACAATCTCAAAATGCATATGGAAGCCCAAAAGTCCCAGGACAGCAAAAGCAATCCGGAGTAACAAAAACTCTGCTGGAGGTATCACCATACCAAACCTTAATCTATGCTATAAATCCATAGTAATAAAAACAGCCTGATACTGGCTCCAAAATAGACATGTGCATCAATGGATAAAGGGTTGAAGACCCAGATATAAGCCCACACAATTACAGCCATTGACAAAAGGGCCCAAAGAGCTCTAAAAAGAAGAGTATCTTCAACAAATGGTGCTTGACAAAAGTGGATATCCACATGCAGAAGATTAAAACTGGATCCGTACTTGTCACCATGCACAAGAATTCCAGATGGATCAAGGACCTTAATAATATGCCAGAGACTACAAAAACCCTAGTTCAAAGTGTAGGGAACTTCCTCGAGTGGATTGGGCTAGGCCAACATTTCCTAAACAGAAATCCAATACCACAGTCACTAGAACCAACACTCAACAAATGGGATCTTATGAAATTAAAGAGCTTCTGTTCAGATAGAGAGGTTGTAAACTGAGCAAAAAGACAACCCAGAGAATGGGAGAAAATCTTCACTAACCACATATCTGATAGAGCTCTATTATCCAGAGTGCACAAAGAACTTAAAAATTAAACAACAAGGAGATAAATAGCCCACTTAGAAAATGTGTCTTGGCACTCATAGGTAAATCTATGTATTACCTACAGTAATTGCAAGGATTATGAACAGGAGGGATGGGGCTGGAGGGCCACACCAGAAACAAGGAGAGAAGTGACCATGTTACAGAAGAGAAAATAGGCCTTCATCAAGGACTGCAAGAAAGTAATGTGACACCTAGTTAAGTTCACAATTCGTTCCTGATCATTTACAACTAAGGGGGTATGAACTCACCAGAAGGGGAGGGCACATAGTCCGGCAGATTAAAAAGTAACCATTTTGCAAATGGGTGATTGACCCCTCCCATTGCCAAATGCCATATGACCCTGCGATTCCACTTTTGGGTATAAGTATTACATCTACCCTTGAATGTGCTCTTATAATAAGACTCCAGTTTAACAGCTTTCTGTCTCTGGCCAGGGGGTGACATACAGTGCCCATCACGATGGAGTGAAGGGCATTGCAGGAGCAACAAAACTGCAAAAGAAAATCAACGAACCACTATCCAGAACTTCAGAGACTCTATATCAACCACCTAGAACTAGGCCAGACTAATCTCTCCCCATCCTGAAGCTCAGGGACATTTGCGGAAGAGGGGGTGGTAAGAGTGTAAAAGCAAAAGGATGGGAGGAGCAATGATTTGCAAGATACTCCACACAAGTTAGGGCCGAAGCAATCATAATTGGACATTGCGTGCCCGGCGCAATGTCCAACACACTATTGACCTCACAAAGTCTAGCATCTGCTAAAGGCACCAAGATCCTTGGAGGCAAGGGATTGACAGCCACAGTAGTGTTCCTATACCTAAGGGGAACACAGGAAAGGGTTCAGGGAAAGGCCACTGGGTCCTTGTAGGTCATCGGAGAGGAGGCCCAGAGGAGAGTCAGGCATGCACAAGAAAGGACTCTGGGAGTTGGGGTGGGAGGGGTGAGGGGAGGGAGAGCAGGGGATTGGGGGGGGGAGGGAGGGGGGAAACTGGTGTACCTATTAAGTTTGTATGAGCTGAAATAATAATAAAAAATACATTAAAATTAAAAAAAAAAAAAAAAAAGAAAATGTGTCTTGGAACTCAAAAGAAACTTTTCCAGGGACGAAATTGAAATGTCTAACTGTTACGGGGCCTGGTAGTCTACCCAATGAAGCACAGACAATGAGCTTGACTAAAAGAGTTTATTAAAAGCAGATCTAACTGGCTGAAGCTTCAGGACTCCAGGACTCTGTCAGAATTGAGGACCTCATAATGCAACACCGAGTAAGGGCAGGGTGTAGTTTTTATATTAGTTTCTAAACTGGTATGTGCTGCTCAGTTAGTGACTCTGGCTGTGGGTTTTGGATAGGATAGTGGGTGGGCCACTATTCAGACTTAGGTTTCAGTTAGGGGCTGCATCTGGAGGCTCGGATAAGGAAGAGGGGAGAGGTGGAAACCTTGAGTGGTGGTCCTGCTGAACCAGGGCTGCAGCTATGAAACCAAGTGGTCAGCAGATTGTGAGAGCAAGTTTTCCTTATTCTTATGTGTGAGCAGGGACTATCCTTATGTGTAAGCAGTTTACAGAAGCCAAGGAGTGATTACTCGAAGGTTAAAAATTTTCCATAGCACACAGTTTTATTATAGCACACACAAAATGGGGTCTTTTCTTCTCCTAGACCTTTTACTTTTCTCTCCTACATTCCCTCCCCCTTTTTTTTGGTTGTGTATATTAGCAAAGCGTGTGTTCCTTTAAGGGAATTTCAGCAGTGGGAGATGATCTTCTAAGATCTTCAGAGACCTTCCCAGCGTGGACTATTTTAGACCTGCCTATTTTACCCCTTAACTTTTGAGCACCCAGACTGCTCAAGGGAGAAGGGATGAGGATTGCTCTAGCTACTTCCTGCTGAGTTGGAGCAAAGGAAGTCAAAGATCTTCACCTATGAGATATTGGGATGGTCCAGAGATCCCCATATTTATGGATATTAATCTGGAAGAGATAAAGCAGATAAATTAAGATCTTGTACACTCAATTTAGGGATTAAACCATTGTAATTAGGAAGGCAGATGGTATAAGCCAAAGGGACTTGGTAGTCTTACTGTGGGTACAGGTAAGAGAAAACCTGTTATCTTGCCTGGAGCAGTTACTACCTTTATCTGGTGTGAAAACAAAGGGCAACAGGTAATTAATTACATATTGGAGACCTTTTTTTTTCTGGCAGCTGTAAATCTCTAAAGTCACATTTTAAGGCCTGTCCAAAAAAATATGTCAATTGTCTGAATCTTTGGGCAGAACAATTTAAGTTAATTCTCTCCTCCTTTTGGGGGTCTTAAAAGCAAAGTGACATAAGACTTTTTAAGATGACATGTGTAGGGGACATTATTTCCTCACATGGAAAGTAATGTAGGTCTCTAACCATTATCTTGTCTTTAGGGTAGGCCCACACCTCTGATCTCAATGAAAAGCCAGGATTGATTTGCTAATAGAGCTTAGTCAGTTTAACACCAAGAGTTTTGCTTTCTGTGTTTTCCTAGTTTAAGTCTTTAAGTTTGTCATTGCATTTTCCCTCTGTCAAGTACCTGTAGGCAAGCTTTTAGGACGAGGACAAAACTTTACTAAACTTTCTGTCAATGCATGTCTTATTTTATTTTTAATAGCACAAACTAGCTTTCTTTGGGCCTCCAAACTTCACGCTTTCTGTTACATGCTTTCTGGATTTTGACATTTTTTTAAATCTATGATCTCCTCTCTCTAACATCTTTGGTCCATCTAAAACCAGAACCACGTGGATGACTTCGTAACAGTGCTAAAATATTCCACTCCATTAGGTCTAAACCTAGGATATTCGGGCATTCAGGCATGTAAATAAAGGAATGGTTAAAAACATTATCATTAAGCATGTAAGGAATCTCAGTAATTACTTTATGAGTGACTGGTGAACCTGTCACTCCCTGATCCTAAACATTCTAGTAAAATCAAAGAGTGACAAAAGTCTAGAAAAGAAGTTGAGCAATAAAATTTTGAGCTCCCTTGTCTATTAACATAGGAATAAAAAAGCTTGCCATTTTCACGTTAAACCCAAGGTTCTCATGCACGACCTGGCCATTTTGGAGTTTTGCTGGTTATCAGGACAAACTCCTTTTCACATAGGAGGGAAGCTAAAATCTTCAGGCCATTTCATTGGTCCCCAGCAGAGGGGCTTGACCCCTGAGCCCTGGGTTCAAGGGGCAATCTTTCCTCCAGTGGAGATTCCCACAGTCAGAACATAGGGCACGTGGAAGCTCCCTGTGCTTGGAACAGTATCAAAGTGCCCAATCTGGTCATATTCAAAGCATTGTTTCATTTTTCCTTGTCTGAAGGGGTCCTGGGTTGTCTGCTTGTGCATGCCTATTAGTAGTCTATCTATCCCTTAGGCAAATGTCAACTTTTGATGTCTTTGTTTTCTGGTTCTTTCTCTTTCCTCTCCTTTCCTTCCTTTCTGCTTGAAAAGTGAATTTATCTGGATCCTTAGAGAAACTTCCTAAATAACTTAGATCAAAATTTTTCAAGGGAAAGGAAACACAAACCTGAGTTGACCTAAATGTTCTTAGTCTTTCTTTTTCTCTAAAGATTCTAATGCTGCATCTGAATTACATAGACCCTGTTTACTTTCAAGGTTTGGGGGGGGCGGGTGGGTTGGCTGCTGTGGAAGCTAGATGAAATTCCTATTCCACCTTAGTCTTGAGGGCATTTCTATCAGAGACAGAGCTTTTCTTGAACTACTAGCTGGTACTTTTGGCAGAGATCTCTATGGTCTCTTAACTTCTTGCCATTTGTTTGCCATTGTTTAGTTGGAGGATGGCATTATAATTTAAAGATCCTTCTGGGGAGCCATCTCTCATCTAAGATGTATAGAGGCCATGTCTGAGAAGATACTACAAATTGATTCTCTTTCAGGTCAGTAGGACTAAACATTCACATTCTCTAGTTAGTTGCTGGACACAGAATGGGGAAATCTCTCTTTGGCTTCAGTTTAATGGACCTGGACTTGGTATTATTAAAACTATTTGTTTGTTTGTTTTCTAAAGTATGTATATATGTATTTTAATTGAGCATGCCAAAAAATAAGAAACATTAGCATACAGTAAGAATGGAAAAAAATTGAAGGAGCCACAAATTTGTCACTTTGAAATGCAAAACGCACAAACATAAAAGCACATGATAGAATTATCTGAAGTGTGGGTAGTCAACATGTCAAACACAGCAATGCATATAATAGCTAGCCAGCATAAATCAAAAGCAGATTAGCATTTAAGAAACTGTATTTAGCAATTACTCCAATTACTAATTACATATTTCTCCTGTGATAAATATAGAGTGTCTGTGATCTTACAAATAAATGCTGGTCTGTTATCAGATCCCATAGTTAAGGGTAGTCCAAACCTTGGTACTGTTTAATTTAAAAGTTTTTATCAGTTATCTGACCAGTCTCTATCTTGAAAGGAAAAGCCTCTATTCACCTAGAAAAAGTGTCAAGAAGTTAATACTTTGACTTGACTTCAGAATTGTCTACTTCCTAGCGTCTACCTGGTCTCCATTCTTGTTCCCTAATCTTTAGGGGTGGCACATTACCATAAGAGGCAGGTCTGGCATCAGGAAGTGATCTTCTGTGCCATTTGGTCTAGTCCTGGGAGGAAAAGCCTTTTCCTTACAACTTCAGGAAGTGGCGTCTTTCTCAGGTGGGTTCCCTGGTAGAGTCTGTGTACCAAATATCTGTCCAATGCTTGAGGAAGCACTATTCTTTCATTGGGTAACTTATGCCAGCCTTGGTATTCCTTCTGTATCTTGTTTTTTAAGAGCCTTAGATCATCTTATGAATATTTAGGTTTTTTCAAGCAAGATAGGTTCCAGCAGGACTGGTAAGCAGTTGACAGTTTTTAGAGTGGCTTCCCTAGTAGCTCCGTCTGCTAGTCATTTTCCAGCAGCCTCCAAAGAATCTCCTTTCTGGCAATGTATGGTAACCATTTGCTTCTGGACCTAGATTGCTGCTAACAAGTTCAGAATTTGTCTTCTTTTGATGTCTTTTCCTTTTGCTATTAGGAGACTCCTTTCTCCAGCTAGCTCCATGTAGCTCTTGATGGCAAGAACATGTCTACTGTCTGTATACAACTTCACTGTTTTTCCTCTTCCCAATTTAAGGGCCTTAGTAAGCACAATGAATTTGGCCCTCTGAGCTGAAGTTCCTGGTGGGAGAGTATCCATCCAAAGGATCCGTTCTACAGTCACTACTGCTGCCTCAGTGCACTACTGGTACCATCCTGGATGAGGCTGCTGCCATCTGAAAACTTTACCAGATCAGGTGGTTCCCATGGGAGATCTGTCAGGTCGGGTCTTAGTCCCTGAGATATAGTGGTGATCTCCAGGCACTCATGGTGAATGAAAGCATCATTGCTTCTGGCAGCATGGAAGCCAGTTTAGGAGAGCAGTCTGGTGTCATTTTATTTTGCACTGGTCTAGCAGCAAGGCTAGATAATGAAATATCTGAGTCTGACATCCTCTTATCTAGGGTGCTCTTCAGAAGAGCTTCTACTGTATGTGGGGTTGTGATCAGCAAGTCTTGTCCTAGAACCAATTTATCTATCTCCTTAATCAATAGGGCCACAGCAGCATGGCCCTCAGGCACATTAGTCATCCAAGTGCCATAAGATCTAGTCTCTTAGAACGAGATACTGCCAGAGCCCAAGTTCCTGGGTCAGGACCCCTTGAGTAATGCCCATTTTCTCATTAATGACTAGGTGGAACAACTTGGTGATGTCAGGTAGTGCCAACACTGGAGCCAAGATTAGTGCCTGTTTGAGTTCTTTAAAGGCTTTTTTCTCAATGGGGATCCACATAAAGTCTTGTTCGGTACCCCAATAGCCAAGTATAAAGACTTACCTAAATTGGCAAACCTGGGTATCCATAGCCTGTAATATTCAATTGCTTATGATCTGTCTCTTAGTCTTTGTAGTGGGGATTTGAGAAATGGCCTGAATTCTACAATGAGAGTCCAGTCTCTTACCTTCTTGCAATTTATATCTCATGTATGTTATGTTGTCTTATGAGTGCAAAGTTGTGCTTTTTTAGTGAAGACTCACTATCCAATATGTAGTGTTTCTAGCGGTTGTTCTGTAGCTTGGGGGCAGTTTTTCCTCAGTCTCACCTGTTAGGAGATAGCTATCCACATACTGACGTGGGGGTGTCACATTTCTGGCAGTGTAATGGAAAGCCTGGAAATCTTGATGAACTGTTTTATGTTTTGAAATGTGTCCTTCACAATCTCAAGTATTTGGGAAGGTCATGGCACCTTTAAGAGGTGGATTCTTGGTGGAGGAATTAGGGGGATTAGTCCCACCTAATTCCAGGAGAGCTCTTCTCTTGGAGTTGGCAGTCTAGCCACTCTCAGCCTTGAGACTGGATGTGACTTAGACTTTCTCCAGCTTCTGCCAGCCACCCATGATGTCGTCATCATAAATGACTGTATCCTCCCTCTGGAACTATAAGCTGAATAAATCTCCCTTTTTTCCCCTTAAGTTGCTTGACTTTGGGTGTTCTCCTACAACAACACAGAATAACTAGTACAAAGTGCCTCATCAAACAGGGTGGAGAGTTTTTGAAACCCTGTGGTAACCTGATCCATTTCAATTGACCGCTCTTCCCTTTGTCCATATTTACCCACAGTAATATGGACACATATGTACCACAGTGTACATCTACTTTTCTGGGCATAGTGAACTCAGGAAGGTGCATGTGTTTAGGACTGTAGAGTGAGTATCTTTTACCATTCTGTTTACCTCCTGGAGGTCTTGAACTGTCCTATAATCTCCTGTTCCTGGCTTTTTGATAGGTAAAAGTGAAGTGTTCCACCAAGAGTGGAATGGAACCAGGATTCCTGCTTCTAGCAATCTGTCAGTGTGGACCTTAATTCCCCATTTTGCCCCAGGTCAGGAGGTCCTGACAAAACCAGGGTAGGTAAAGTTTTGACTTAATTGTTTCTTTAGAAACTAGAATGGAGATGTTAGAAAGAAGGAACGAGATATATTTCTACGCAGGATGTAGTTTTCTCTATTAGAGACCTCCAGATCGCAATACAAGGAATCTGATCTGGGTGTCCAGGTTTTACAAAGATCATATGCTATACTCTGTAAATTAGAGAAAGAGCGAAGGAACCTTCAGCTGGCCTGTCAGTCTGGAATGAGGGCCAGTCAAGGAAGCAAAGAATGGTTAATTTTTGAACTTCCTTCAGAAAAGCCTTAAAATGTGATGAAACTACTTCAAGACTTTAGACTTGTGTTGTCCCGTTGTTTCACAAATGAGCTAGGACACAACAGTTAAAGCACACAAGACACATCCAACAGGCAGACAAGAGAGTTGGTTGTCTACCTTCTATAATCAGACAGGCAGACTGGGCTGCATCTTGTCATAGCCCTGGACTCTAGTATTAGTACAGTGTCCAGTTTAACAAAAATGCGAGAACAAACGATTTAAATCTAGCAAGACTTTCTAGATCAGCAAAATGCAGTGATACAGCAATTAAGCCAGACAAAATATAATAGACTTTCAGGCACACTCCAAAGCACAGGGAATATCTCAGAAGAGGAAGCAGCAAGATTGTAAGAGCCTAAAGTGAGAAGGTGGTGGGGCCAGGCATTATCTCCTGGATATGACGTAGTTGCAATATATAAGATTGTGTGGCAAGATGTATATTTACACAGGAATTCAATGAGAACGGTCTAATTATCATCTCACCATAGCATCAGCAATATCTCAAGAAGCTCCACACTTCTCTGAGAGACTGATGATGATGAATGCTGATGGGGAAGTAAAGGAGGATGCTTTCCTCAATGGTACATCCACTGATCTAGGATGCTTGTTGGAGCATGAATCAGGTGAGGCATAGCACATCACAAACTAGACGAAACACAGTGGGCAAACAAGCAAAAAGATGTGAAAATAGGAGGAAGTCTGGCAGTGGAGATGAAGGATTGTAAGTGGAAAAGGAAGGGATTGAAAATAGTATAAAATCATTATAGTAATGTATACAACATTAACAAATAAAAAGGCAAAAAAATTAAATCACAGGAAGGAAGAAAAAAAGATGGACAGATTGCTTTTGATTCTTTAAAAATGTCTATACTTTTTAATATCGTAACATTTTCTTGGAATGAACATGCCTCATTTTGACACACACAGATACACATCCAGAACTTAAGAGCAGAAAGTGAAGCTCAGCATTGGAGCGCTTGCCAGGATGCACTAGGCCCCAGGTCCATCCCTAGCACTGGAACGATTGGGGGTGGATTATGTCAGAGTTCAGGGATTTCTTCATAACTTTTTTTTTTTTTTTGCCTTAGAAACTCTCTTGATATAACTGAGAAACTTTTGTTCATGGGGTGTTAGGCTTTTTTTGTTACAAGGAGAATATGAAAATAGAAAGATAAATAAAAATCAATCCCATTAAATCATTTGTATGTTTACCCTTTATAAAACAAAGCATATACTTATGACACAAAAAAATCTATTGATAATTAGTCTGTTCACTAGTGTGTTTAGGTCATGTCTATCAAATGTAGGTAATGATATGTTTTACTTATGCCTTCCAGTTTATTTTTTTACTTCCATTTTTCTGCTCTTTCCTATCTTCATTTAGTTGATTTAAATAGTTTTACATGTTTCATTTTATTATTTTATTTATTTATTTATTTATTTGGTGTGTGTCTCTGTGGAGGACCAAGGGTGATTTGGTGATTCATCTGAGATTGCTTCCTCCTCCTTTTTGCTTCTCTCTGGGATCTCTCAGGCTCTGCTCACCAGGGCTGGAAGTGCAGGCTGCTGACTTTTTTTTCTTTTCTTGCTTGGCATTTTAACATGGGACCTGGGATCTAGTCTCAGGATGTTCTACTTGTGAGACAGAGTCTTAACCCCTGAGACATCTCTCCAGCCTTCCATGTTTCATTTTAATTTGCAATTGAGTTTTTGACTACAGCTTATTAAACAGCTTATTTTCAATAGTTTGTTTAGAAATTAAACTTCCTTTTTGATTTTTTTCACCTTCTCCATGAAATGTCTTCGATACTGGATGCTGTAGTTTTATATGTCACATTAGCAATTTAAAACTGTGTATTTTAGGTATACTTATGGATAATTAGTTAAGGTCAACCTCTGAGCAAGCCTGGAGAAGATTATCTGATGTTGGAACAATCAGTCCACAGTGTGTGGTACCATTCTGTGGGGAGGTGGGTAAGATAAAGAGAGAGTTAGTTGGCAATATGATAGACTGGAGAGTTGGACTACCTCTTTCTGTTGATATGATTCAGCCAGTTTTTTGACTCCTAATGTTGATATGAACTCTCTTGTCTTCATAATAGATGATAAACTGGAAGTATGAGCAGTAATGAAAAAAATACTGTTCTTCTCTATTGCTTAGGCCATGTGTTTATTACAGCAATTGAATACTGGAGTCAAGAGGACACTGAGACAGATTTTTCCCCTTTGGGTAAAAGATTTATTGGAAAATATATTAACATTACAGGTATTCTCAGCATGGTGTGGACTCTGCACAGAGTTGAGTCCCATGACCTGCATTCATGGTATAGTTGTCAGATCTACCAACATACATAGAAGTGTTGTCAGGCAGCACCACATGCTTTCTCTCAACCACAATAACATTTAAAGGAACTTAACACAACAAAGTTAAAGTCTTATATTGTATCCACCTAGATATAGGCCATTTCTGTTTCTCTTTCCTCATATTTGACGTCCCATGCTGTACAGCCATTTGACCGTCCTTAATGCTGCTATATTTGCAATTTCCACATCTTCGGATTCAGTTGGTTAGAGATAGAAAATTTGGGGGAAAATAATTCTCCAAGGAGTTGGAAAAAGCAAAGCTTGAGTTTGTTGTGCGCCAAACTTTCTGCTGAACACATGTACACCAAGTCACGTTCAGGAGCATCCTGTTGGTAGGTGTCTGACATTTCTTAGATCCTCACTGCTTCTGGCACTCCCGAGTTTGGCATGCACACTTTGTAGTAGGACCTATAACAACTACGTCTGTACTGTACATGTACAGACTTTTAAAAATATATTTTGCAGACTTAGAAAAATTGGCCTTATGATGACATGTGTTTGTAGTGTTTTGTGGTATTAAGTTATGACATTTCATAGCATATTTTTTGTTTCCAGAAGGAAGCTGATTCATTTTCTGAATGTGAATAATGGACTTGAGCTACTCTTCAAAAATACTGGAAATTTTGAAAAAGCAAACAGTTTATTTCACAATTTCACCCTGAAGCTTTGTTATAGGTGGAAAATTTTACCTATAACATAGCTCCTGGTCTCTCTTCACACTAACCTTGGGGCGTCTCATGAGATTCTGAATTGGCTTGCCAGCATACCTCTCCTACCATCCTGGCTACATCTTTCACTTGGGAGTTCTTCCCTCCTAGAGGCCATGGCATGTGGCCCCCACCCCCACTGTCAGCGGATGCACCAGGACCTCCTAGTGACCCACTGAGAAGATCCCAGTTCATCCTTCTCAGCCGTCAGTGAAAAGGGAGTACTGTGAGACTGAGGAAAACTCAATCTCTCTCTGAATGAACATTGGGATTTAGGAGAGAGAGAAAAAATGTCTATTCTGCTAGGAATGAAGAATTTAGAGGAATTAGAGTTGGCATTACAGTGCCCAGGGAGCCAAGCTGATGGCTTTGGGTAAAGGTAGCTGTTACAGAGGATAGTGAAACAGAGAGGAAAAATAAGCACCGAGGATCTCGCAACTTCACGGTTACGGAATGTGCAGGAACCTTCACAGCATGATTGAGTGTAGTTAGAACAAATGTCTAAGGGTTGAGAGGAGAGACAAGTGTAAAGCAGATTAGCTACTCCCTGGGTCCTTGTGACGCTACCCCCTTGGGACTGGTGATGTTTTCCTGCTCTTCAGCTTCACGCCCCTTTTCTTCATTCATCCTCTAGATGAGAGAAGCTTCATATTTAAAAAAAGTTTTGCCTGTGATCTTGTTCCTGGTTTCTCTCACTTTTGGGCTTTGTATGAGATCTTGAAGCAACCCACCCCTTCCCCATCTTGCACCTTGAAGTCAGCTTCTGCACAATGGAAGGGTAACTCTGCTCTGTGACCAACAGACCCAGAAACTTAGCCAGCTGAGAGAGGAACAAAGTTAGAACCCAGAAATGAGAAAGCACAGAAGAAGGCAACATCATCAGACCACGGAAAGCAAATCTCTTTTTGACGAACCCAAAGTGTCTTCTCTAATTGTAAAATCTGTTCTGCTGTGAGGTTGATGATGGTTTGGGGGACAATCTGACCTTCTTTGTTACCCTGCTGTTTTCCGGTCTGATGTTCCCTGTGACTTCAGTGTACATCTCAAGGATGTGCAAGCTGTGGAAAGACATGTCACCAAAGTCAGGCGTAGTTTTATTAGAAAACAAATGCAGTTTAACACTGAGAAGAGAATGAGCAGGCATTTTTACTTCTTTCTCTTTGTGTTCAATGATTCCTTGTCATTTCACGCCATATTACCCCATTTTCTCCCCTTTCTCATTATTATTCCCCTCTCCTTCCCAACAAATTTCCCATATACTTTTATGTTTTGTCTTGTATGGTGAGCCAGTGAGTTTTTAAGGGTTGCCTGCATTGGCATGTGCTAGTGCACTTGTAGCATAGGCGGTTATCATTCACACCACTGAAGAAGGAGCAGTCAACATTCACCATCACTATTCTCTCAGGCAGGAGTGGGGCCTAATGAACTCTTCCCCAACCATGATAAAATATTGACAGACCAGTCTTCTGTAGTTCTTGTGCAGGCAAACGCAGCTTACATTGATATAACTGCTCTTTCATGTCTGAAACACGTCCTTTGGTGGTACACCTTATCACCCTCTGGCCTTACTTAGATCCATGATGTTCTACACATGCCAGGATGGCCAGGAAAAGACAGGGAGATGCAGACAGTAGATGGTGCTGTTGGCTTACAGCAGATAAGCCGCCTTGGAAAATTGAATTACACATTGGGAGGATGTAAAGGATGAAATAACAATGTGAATCTCCCAAGCTGTGTGAAAACTTGAGGACTTGAGAAGCAGCTGTTATACACATCAAGACCTGTGACATAGATATGCACACACAGAGCAGGTGTCTCCCTGAGCTGCCCTGATGTGGCAGTCCTTCCTCAGAGACATGGAGCAGGTCATCACAAGTGACTTTCACCTCCAGGATAGACTTGAGTACTGTTCCCGTGCTGTGATGGGTCTCACAACCCTATTAGCTCAGGGACAGGGACAGCTTATGTGCTGGGTAAGATAGGATGTGGGGTGGGGATGTTGTGTGGAGCCCCGGCTACGGAGCTTTAGTGTTTATGCTACTTTGTCACTTATGGTTAAATGTTAGAAA
This sequence comes from Typhlomys cinereus, assembly GCA_023101885.1. NCBI lineage: Eukaryota > Metazoa > Chordata > Mammalia > Rodentia > Platacanthomyidae > Typhlomys > Typhlomys cinereus. The sequence goes on along the minus strand of JALPQD010000565.1, from coordinate 147,372 downwards.
CAAACACGCGAGCATGGGTTATCCATGACACCGGGACGTTGAGACCATCATAGCTCAGGTACATCCTGGCTTCCTGTGAGTTTACCTGCTTCCACCCCAACCATCTCATTCTGTTGAGTGCTTGCCTTGAATGCACAGAGTCCAGCATCGCACTAACTGGGAGTGATGAAGCGTGCTTATGATCCTAGCACTCAGGAAGCAGAGACAGGAGAATCAGAAGTTCAAGGGTATTCATGTTTACATAATGTATTTAAGGACAGCCCCAAATATTAAGAACTTATTTGAGAGAGAGAGAGAGAAAAACAGAAGGCAAAAGAACTCATGTGTAAATCTGACTGCAACCAGCATTCTATCCCTTAAACTCACAAGGTGGCAGGAGAGAATCAAATTCCAAAAGATGTCCTGTAACATACACATGTTCACACTCACATATATGCACACAATAAATAAGAGTGGGGTTATGGGAAATGAAGTCCTTTCTACTGTAAGGAGATTCATTTACAAAGTATATCTCACGAGTGGAAAGGCTTTTAATTAAAGGTTTAGATTATTGATTTTTTGGAAGTTATTTCCTGGAAACATTCTGCACACAGTTGGAAAGCAAAGACTGCTTAGATCTTGTCTGTACTATCAAGCCATGCATCAGGACGAGGGGCGCCCTGAGGAATGTGTACTATCTGAAGTGATTATGTCTTGAGAACATCACAGTGCATAGTCACCTTATTCTAGATGGTGTACTCTACTGCATTCCTGGGCTATATGGTATATGTGTACATGCATCTTTATATCTTAAATATTATTACATCTCACTGCTACAATTAGTCACTCCACAGTGAACAAAGCAACATGGGATTTTATCAAGCCCAAGAGACAATAATGGAAAGAAGAGACTAGGTTAATACTGGGTATGTGAAGCTGTTGACACCAATGCTACAATTTCATACAGTTTCATAGCAAACACTTTGCTATGTGGAAGCAAACACTGAAATATCGATATAAATCCACTATGGCAATTACATATATCAGCAACACAGTCATTCGTGACTGTTGTCAAGTAAGTAGTGTTGATGCTTGTCTGTGACTGGGAGGTTCGATTATACCAACTTGCTGCACTATGACTTTATGACAGACAGGATGTCCTTGGTGGCAGGAATTTTTAGCTCCCTTAATAGTCCTATGAGACCATCATCACATAATGTGCTTTGTCCTTGAAGAAATCTCACCATACTGTGCTTGGTTGTCACACTTTTCTTTTTGGCTTCTTTAAAAGATGTCTCAGTGGACAAAGATACCTGCACACTAACGTTTGCATGCCAATCTGGCATCCTACCCTTGATTTCCAGAATCTATCCCAGAAGGATAGAACTGACTTTTAAAAGTTGCCTTTTTGATGTCCAGTATACATAGTATCTCTCTCTCTCTCTCTCCTGTTTTATTTATTAAATATATGTGCTAAATATCATTCTTCCTCAAGTAAGTAGATAAAAATGATAAAATATTTTTTAAAATACCAGTTGAATGTATAGAAGGAAATATATCTGCCAGTCTTCTGCCAGGTAACTTTTTCACAGCATTTGTGAATGTGGGAAAATTAAAGGTGAGAACAAAGAAGTGCGAGAAGAAAAATGTAGAAGTTGATAACATGTACACTTGAAATTGTGATCCTTCATGGAAGATGGAATTTGTTTTCTTGGACAGTAGACCAAGTTGAGGTCATCTAAAAAGGGAATTCCTTGCAGAGAATCAGTTCCCCCTGTGACGTGCTCCTGTACCGTAGCCTAATTACATACTTCTTTCATGTGGTTTTTTTTTTATTTTTAATGTGATAAACTGGTTAGTGTTCTTATTTCTGACCAATCTATACACTTTGACAGAGAGAGAGCAAGCAAGTTCGTTTGCCTCACCTCTTATCTCCCAATCCAGCACGGTATTGCCACAGAGATGGTGCTCGAAGCATTTAGAAGAGAATAAAGATCATTGGCTCTTGCTCCCAGGGTGCTGTGTGACTGGGCTTAGTCCTTCCAATGTTGCCATAGTTCTTGGAGTGGCTGTAGGGAAAGGGTAGGTGTCTGAACAAGGCAGGAGGAGATGAGATTTCTTGATGGGCAGAACAGCAGGGCCGTTGAAGACACAGCTAGTTGTGCATCTCCTTTCCTGGGGAGACACCACAAAGCATCTATTCACTCTAGGTAGGGACTCGGCAACAGAATGAAGAAATGATTGCATCCAAGTGTAACGTGATGAGCCAATCAGTTTATTGGGGTTGCTTACAGGTATATGAGTGAAGATTGCTTAAGGAGCAGAGATAATTGCACCACCAGAAAGCCAAACCCCCTTGGGTGAGACTCACGGATGCTGCAACCCCTTGTTTTCACCTTCTCATCTAATTTTATCTATTTAATTTCTTTCTGGATCTAGACTTTGAAAGTCGCTAAATATCTTCATGGTTTTAGGAAACTAAGTTGGAGATCACTGTGTTCTACACAGAGAACAGGGAGACTTTGGCTAGTGAGAGCTACATAGCAAATCCTACCAACCTACCATATACCCAAACTTTTGAGTTTCAACAAAAATAATAATAAAAGTATCATAAAAGTCAACTTTAGGCCTTCAAATAACCTTAAATGGGGAAAACATTGGTTTGGTTCTGAGGGTATATTTTTTTAAAATTTTTCCACTCATACAAACTTAATAGGTACCCCGGTCCTCTCCCTCCCTCCACCCTTCTGAGGGTATTTCTGTTTGAGATGGTCTTATGTAGCCAAGGATGTCCCTGAACTCATGATACTCCATATCTACTTCTAAGTGCTTCGATTATATGTGTGCATCACTGCTCATAGTTTAAAAACATTACTTTACATGAGCTGGTCTTCAGGATTCTGTATACCTTCATTTTAAAGTGATGAATTATGCATGTGGTTAATATTATACTATGTATTGGTAGATTGATATATACACACATATACTCAGTGGAAAGTTTCTCACCCATAAAGAAGTCTTGTCATTTGTGGAAAATGAATAAAACTTGAAGACAATTTAATGAAATAAACTAGATGCAAAAAGGTTTTCTATGTAGAAACTTATAAAGAACAATGGCCTGAAATTAAGAGAGGAATGTACCAGAAACTAGAAAGAGGGCAAGATGAGGTATGAGAATAGATAGATATAATCCATACATGGTAGACAAATGTATGGAAATACCACAGTGAATTCTAATCATTTGTACAATTATTATGTTAATGCAGTAAGGAGTTTGCTGTTTCAGCAGGTTCCCTATCTCTGGTTCTCCCATAGTGCTGAAGCCATGTGTTTTGTGTGTGTGTGTGTGTGAGAGAGAGAGAGAGAGAGAGAGGCGGGGGGCAAATATCTCAAGGCTGTTATGAGAGAATTCTCTCTGGAGCAGCTGTTGACTGGAGACATCTTTTTCTAGAACATGGTCCCATGATCCTCTCCACAGGGCTTCTCACAACATGGCAAGTGGAGTGTGTGACAGATAGTGGAAGAGAAAGAGAGAACCTGGTCTCAAGTATGACATCTTCTCATTTTTGCCATGTTCCAGTCATAGCATAAGCCCATTTCACACAAAGATCAAGAGATTACACAAGGTTGTAATACTGAAGGAGAAATCCCCATAGGTCACCAGGGAGCAGCCGCCTTCAGTATGGAAATGATCCAGGGTCTGAAGAAATGTTGCAGGAGCTCAGGCAGGTGATCAGCCCACAGTTTGGACTAAGCGGCCAGGGTTGGTGGATACAAAGTGAATGTAGAGTCTGGAGACTCAGAAGATGAAGTTGGTAGTTGATACTCAAACTGTCCATCTGGGAAGTGAGGAAGACAGTGTAGAGCTGCACTGATAACAGTCTTCTATGTCCAACAGATGGAGCATTAGATTGGGAAACACAGGCCAACATCAAGGGGGACTGAATGTGCCACATCCTCCAACAGGATGGTCCCGGAAACTCTCACAGTCAGCCTGCAATGCTGAGGCTCCTTGTTGAGAATACAGGAAGTTCTTCATCTTGGATTTGGAGTTGAGGCCCAGGCTTGAGGTTTATAAGTGGAATCCTCAGCATGTTGCCTTGTGAAGAATGTTCAGGGGGACAGGGGATCATCCAGGACTTAAGTCTGCTGGACTCTGTGGGTCATGGGGGCAGGGAGAGCCCAGATAAGGTAGAGGAGGGAGATATAGCTCAGAGCCAAGAACATAAGAGCAGAGCTTACATTTCTAGGAAGGTGCTGAGGATTGAACCCAGACCCACAGTGCATACAGACAAGTGCTCTGTCAGAGCTGTGTCCCCAGCTGAGAACAAGCAATAAGTTCTTAAGTCTCCTTCCTTTCCCTTCTCCTCCTCTTCCCTTCCCCTCCCCCTCCTCTCTCCCCCTGCTCTCCCCCTCCCCCTTCCCTTCCCTTCCCTTCCCTTCCCCTCCACTTCCCCCTCCCTCTTCCCCTCCCCCTTCCCTTCCCTCACTCTCCCTTTCTTTCTCCTCTTATGTAGCTCATGTTAGTCCCAAACTTACTATGTTGCTGAGGATGAACTTGGACTCCTGACCTGCCTGTCTCCACCTAACAAATGCTCTGTTAACATTTGCTACTATGCCTGGTTTACATGGTGCTGGGGATCAAGCCCATGGCTTTGTGCATGCCAGGCAAACACTCCGCTTGTTAAAGAGTAGCTTATTTGGTGCCCTGAAATTTGATTTGGCCATAATTCTTTGGTTGGGAGACGGAAAGCCCTGTCAGTGCATTGGGTTTGCATATTCCCATCTGCTGAGGACTGAAGAAGGTGCAGTAGACAGCAACATTTTGCCCTTATGCTTCCAGGGAAGGTCTGCACTTTGCAGGTGCTCCATGGGCCTTTGCTGATCAGTTACTGTAGTTTTGTTGCCTGAGCTGTCATTGTTTCTTCCTGAACATTCTCCTCACAGGTCCTGCATGTGGTTAGCATCTAGGAAACATCTATATGGGGTTATGAATGAATGATCTCTTCGATGAAGCCTCCATGACATTGACACCTGATGAGGTCACTGCAAGACTGCATTCATGTTGGACACACGGTTCTTCTGCAGTCCTAACAACCAAAAGAAAATTCACACCAACCCATGGGTCATTATTGATCATGGGGACAGTGAACCCTTCAGCTCCACAATAATAAAAATAGTCAGTCAGAGAGGCAGCAAGAGAGACATGGGATCATAATCCCCAGAAGTGGCGTATGCTGTGTGGGCACAGGAAGAAATCACCCTCACCTGCTGCAAACGCTAGGAATTTCAACATGCTTCTAGGAATTTCAATATGCTTCACGCCAAATTACTTTTGATTACAAAGCTTACTCAGGAACGAAGTGCAGACTGCTCAAGGTGTGATGCTTCCTGCTCTGCCAGCTGTTGACTGTTTCAAAGGGCAAGGGCTCAGCATCCGTGAATGTCATTTGATGCACTTCTGATGAGGCGCTGCTTTCTTAAGCTTGCTTTTCAGAGCTGAAACTTTCAGCAGCACAGCTTGGTATTTAGGTCATAGCAAAATTTATGAAGGAGAGTTTTTAGAAAGAAGCTGCACCTGCAGGGCTGATTGAATGACTAGAGCTTCAGTGATGTAGAGAGTTAGAAATGTTGCAAGTTCCAATGTCTTTGCGACTGCTAGGTAAATCCTTTGGAGTATACAGCCAAACTCTGGTTTCCACCAACAAATGCCTAAGAATGTCACTGGCGAGGAACTGAGGCCTATAGCAGATCTTTTTCTGCTTTACTGTAGTCCATTTATGTGATGATCCCATCCGTGTAACTGAAAAGTATCTTCCTTTATGATTTTCTTTGTTCTGTAATTATAAAGCTTCATGGAATGCATATCTTGAACTATGGTCACTCATATTTGGCTCAAGCTCAAAGTGCCCTTCAACGTGTCAGTTGTGATTTTACACTCACAGGTTGAAGTCATTGCATGCACTTCCAGCTTCACTGAATTAGTAGTTTGTATGGCATATGGTCCTGGCCAGCCATACTAGCTATTATTTCATTATGATTAACTTTTGTACCAAATAAGCTACTCTTTGACAAGCTGAGTCTATGGATAAGTAGCATATGCCTAAAATTACAGGAAGTCTCATGGTTTTAGAGAGAACCAGAGAACAGAGAGAGGTAAAACTCAAGGAGCCAGGGAGCAGGCTCAGTGGGTAGTGTTTGTCATGTAAGCATGAGAACCTGAATTCAGATCCCCAGTACCCATGTGTCATAGATTGCCCTCATGTTGCTGATAAATTCACAACCAAACAATTGATGGGAACAAGGAGCTTTATTTTGGCTACATAGTTCTTAGTCTAACTTGATAGAAGAGCTCATACCAACACAAAGGGCTAAGTGAACTGGCCATATTGAATTCACAGGACTCTGAGAGGGGGAAAATCCCACTTACAAGACAACATTTCTAGTCAAGCATATCCAAAGAACACCAACTTCTAGCTCCTTCCATCTCATTCACCTGCTCAGAGACTTGTCCCCCTACCATGGGCTGGGCCTTCCTATTAATTGGACAGTTGCCTGCAGACTCACTTGGGGCTTAACTGAACTACTAACTCTTCATGACTATGCCTAGAGTTCCAGTCTTCAGTTGTCAAGTTGACACCTATATATAGCTATGACACCATATACAAAGCTGGGTGCCAAGGCACACACATCTGTTAATTCCAGCAGAGAGTTGGGGAAGATACAGTCAGATCCCTGGAGGTCACTGAACAGCCAGTGAAGCTGAATCAGTGACCTCTAGAACGGTCATAAAAACATGTAAAGATCATAATCTTAAAATGCTCTGCCCTTCATTAAGCAGTATGACGTTCTTTTCAATGTGTTGGAAGGTGAGACACTGGGATCAAACGAAACTCCCTTCCTTCTTCCTTCTCTCTCTTCTTCCCTTCCCTCTCTTCCTTCTTCCCTTATTTTTTTTCCTTTCCTTCATTCCCTTCTTCTTCTGAGCTATGGTCCCATGTAGCTCAGTCTGTTCTCAGATTCACTATGTAGCTAAGGATGATCTCGAATTCCTGATCTTCTCTCCTCCACCTCCTAAATTCAGGGCTTAGAACTGTAGGCTAACGTACTGGTTTATGTGGTGCTATGGATTGAACTCAGGGCTTTATGCATGCTAAGTAAGCACTCTACCAACTTAGATACACCAAGATCATTCAGAAAATTTCTTTTTTAAACAAAGGAGTTTTACCTGCTAAAGGTGTGTCAATAACGGATATGGAACCTAATGAGCTGTAGGCAGGAGGAGAGAGGGTCATAGGCAGTGAGGGGGAAGGGAAACTGTGGCAGAGGTGATGAATGGCAGATTTATAGATGTAAAATGAGGGAAACCTAGTGGGGAGAGGGAAATGTGGGGCTAAAAGTTGTTTTATGTCACTGGAGCCTTCTACTCAGTCGATATGGTGCTGGACAAGGTGGCAAGGGAGAGGTGGGAGGAGCTTTTGAGGGTGGCCTCACAGGGGCCTCCTCTCCTTTTTTCTCTGCCTGGGCCAAGATCCAGGGCTGATCCTCCAGCAGGAGTCTTGTTGGGCCCGCCCAGGATTTGACCCAGGGCATGGCCGACCACATGGGACTAAAGATGGCACTGAGGGCAGGGTCTTGAGCGTTACCCTGATCACATTACAGAGAGTCCTAATTGGCTTTCAGGTATCTACCTGCCCTCTGTGCTGAGTGGCATTGAACTTGACCATTAGCACCTGTAGGATGTGTTGACCTTGTGACACAATTGGATGCCCATTTCGCGCTCTGTGGTCCTTTGTCTATGTAAGCCCTTTGTTACCCCCTCAACAAACTGAGATTTGCTTCAGACAAACTCCCTGTGCCGCTGCCGAGTCTCTGGGAGACTGAGGCGGAGGCGGGGACAGCTCACCTCGCCTTTCTGTGCAGGCTGTGCAGTCATGTGAATGAGTGTGTGAGTGGGCTGAAACACGCCACGCTGTGGGTGAGTGGACACTGCAGGAGTCTAATGACTTTCATTCCTCTCTTTGATTTGAAAGATTGATAGGTTTTCATCACTTTCTCCATGAGGGTGGGGACAGGTAGGATTTGGAGGTGTCCCTGAGGATCCCGCCTATCAGGGGCAATACTTGGAGGCAGAGGGCATCCAATCTAGCTTGCCTTTCTGACAGTGAAAGGAAACCCTGCAGAAAATTGGAATAGGCTCTCATTTCAAGTGGTACCTGCATAGAACACCCAGCCTGTCTCATGACCTTGGTTGGAGTCAGGACAGTGTTTTGCATGTCTTTTTCTTCAAATGATCCCACTCCTCAAACAACTTCCAAAAAACATATGGCCTGGGCAATCAAGTACCACTTGTACAAGGGCCTCACAATCCACCCCAATTCTTCCTACTTCCTTTGTCCATGGTGCAACATGATCAGAAGGTCTTATATATGTTACTTCAAGAGTGACATTGTAGAAGTTGCTTCTGAAATATCAATAACTAATGCTGGATCAAGCAAAAAGGAGTGAAGGTTTTGGCACTGTGTTAATTACCCATGGGCTGGGACATTGCTGTCCATATTCAGGGTGGGTCTTACCCTAAATTTATCTAACCTAGGAACTCACTCACAGACATGGCCAGAGATCTGTTTCCATGGTGATTCTAATCCTATCAAAGTCACAATTGAGATTAATCATCACAGGTTCCAGAATCAGATATCGAATCTGGCCTGAAGGCTTTTGAGAGGCTGTTGCTCTCTGACTGTTTCTTCCGCATCTGTAGAGTTAGGGTGCTTTTGCTACTGCTGCTAATCTCTGGTATGATGAGTGGTGCATGCAGGATGAAGGGTCACATGAATATCAGCTTGCTTGTGAAGTCAGAGTTATTGTCCTTGGGTCTCTTCCTGAATGGACCCCCACTCATCTTCTAGCTTGATAGCAGGACTTTCTGGGATGAAAAGTGACTGGGTCTTCCATGAACTTTGTAAAAAATGTGCAGGCAATCCATTTCACAACACTATAGCTAACTCCACAGAAGAGCAGGAAATAGACTGTCATCAGCAAAAGAATTTCGACTTGACCAATTTTCACAAACCACACAATGTTTGTGAAGTCTCATCTTAGATGCAATTGATTAGAACATTTGAAGAACCAAAGGAAAACCATTACTTAAAAACAAATAGATGGGGTCGGAGAGATAGCTCAGAGGTTAAGCCTCTACCTCACAAGCAGAAGGACCTGAGTTCAGATCCCAGATTCCATGTAAAATGCCAAATGCAAATGGTGGCAACCTGAACTTTTGGTCCTAGAAGTGGAGCTTGGGAAACTCCAGAGCAAAGCAAATAGGAGGTAGAAGCAATCTGGGATGATTCCTGAGTCACCATTGGGTCTCCACAGGCCCTATCTGATAAACACAGACACACACACACACACACACACACACACACACACACACACACACACAAATAATAAAGAAAAAGGGATAAATAAAACAAATAGGTGATTTCTTCTTTCATGAGAGGTGAAGTACAAATGTAAGTTTTGAGGAAGCTGTACCTAAGAAAAGAGACTTCACTGTTGGTTTTAGTTTCACAAAGCATTCCATTTTTATATGGCAAATCCTGATTTTTCTGTGTAGTGTTTTAAATAGTAAATTTCAGATCTTCCATGATACTTTGATTTACAAAAGAGAATCAGTGGAGTTGGGAAGGTCCCTTTGCAAGCTGAGAGTGCAGAAGACATAAATGTTGGTGGACAAAGGTTTTAGATTTTGTTAGGGTTTAATTATGCCACACACACCTGCAACAATTTCTCTCCCTCCTAACTCTCATAACCTGTGGAAAAGAAATGGCAGACCCCCTACTGAGATCCTGAATGCAAATTTGTAATCCTCTAGCAGGCTTCCCAAAACCTGGATTCTAGAAGAATGATGGGACCCTATTTTCCATTTTCCCAGAGGAAATCTGTAAATGTTAGGCTGCCAGTTATCAAGGTGCACACACCCCACCTGTATGATAGGTACACCTTTACCTCCTTCCCATATCCTAGGAGTCACACATTGGCAAGTCTTCCCCTTTGTAATTCATTGTCATAGTTTGAAATGTGTCCCTCACAGTCTCATATGTTTGGGGAGGTCATGGCACCTTTGAGAGGTAGAGTCTTGGTGGAGGAAAGTGGACATGCGTGGTGAGCCTTGAGGTGGATTAGTCCTACTCTACCTCCTGGAGAAGTGTGCTTTTGAAGTAGACAGTCTAGCAGCTCTCAGCCTCCTGGATGGATGGATTACCTGGGCCTCCTGCAGCCATGTTGTGTCCTCCATGAAGCACTGTATCTCCCCTCTGGAACCATAAGCTGAATAAATCTCCCTTTCTCCCTTAAACTTCTTGATTTGGGTATTCTGTCACAGAAACAGATAAGAGTAACTAGTACAGAAATTGGTACCAGAGTAGGGAGTTGCTATGTGAAACCAAGAGAATCTGGTATCTGAAAGTGAAGCTGTTTTTAAAACAGAGACGTTGGTATTCAGCAGTATGACGGATGCTGCGATGTGGCTAATGTGCCTTTGGAACTGCTTATGGGGAGAAATATGGGAGGACTTTGCACTGGGAAAGCCTTTGTGTCTTAGAGATAGAGCCAAATGGGCCTTTCTTTTTCTATTTCTTTACTTTTCCCATTTGTGTTTATTAGAGTTTCTTACAGAAGCTGGGCATGGAGATGGTCCAGGGAGGACACAGACACAGAGAACAACAAAAGATGAAGGAACAAGCATAAGACAACTCTGGACAAACCTGGGGAATGAAATCAAAGCTCTGCACAAGCTGCTTTAACTACAGTTTTTGTTTTTTTAATTTTAACAGTCGTATTTAAAACAAAAGAGTCCATGATATCCCATTGAGTTGAACCCTTCCAAACTTTAGCATTGGTATGATCCCCAAAACACTAATACATTTCTTTTGAGTTTGCTTTTTAAATAACAGATCAAGAACAAACCAATTTAAAAACAATGCCAAGAGAGAATTCTTACTACATCAAAGTAAGATTCTTCTAGAACTGCAGAGCAATGTCCTTGAGAGCAGGATCCTCTGCCCAGTTGGCTTTACTCCCCAACGTGAGGTTCTGAAGTAATTTATATTTCCATCTGCAACTTTTGTTGCATTGTCTTTATCATGTCTGAATTCTCCATACTGGCCAAATTTTCATTCTGTTTGTTCTTCTACATTTGTATTTCTAAAAGTTTACTTCTGGAAACCTATTTTAATTAGTCTCTTCTTTCTAACATCAAGCAGCTTTTCCTCCAATTCCCAAGGTTCCTACTGTGACTTCATTATTAACTTATTTAGCTTTAATATGTGCTTCATGTCATCTGTGAGCACACTAGTGTCAGGGTCCATATTTTCCATGCTATTTTTAAGTGCAAATGAAAGTTGCATCTTGCTTAAAGATTTTTTCATCTCAAAAGTACTTTTTATATCTTCAGTTTCATTCTCCAGGTCTTCAATTTTGGCTTCCATTTGTTTTTCTTGCATGATCTGTTCTGGAGTTTTTTCTTCATTTGCACTGATCATGGATCTGTATTCTAAGAGCTATTGCTTTGTCTGTGCTCAACCTGGAGCAGCAGGCAGACTCGGTCTTCCCCTATCTGCCTGTCCAATGAACCCGCTGCATTCTCTGTGGGAAGATTGGTGGGGGGAGAGGCAGACAGTATACTTTAAAAAAAAAAAACTAAACAAAACAATTCATTCATGCATTTATTTGGGGACATGCAAGCACACACTTCTCTCCTCCATCCCTCCCTCCATATGTAACACGCCATAGTTTGTGATAAGGTTACACGTGCATGCTACCTAATCTGTGTCAAACAGTTATTTTTCTAAAAGGAAGTTTAGGGATGGAGGGATGGCTCAGGGGTTAGGACTCTGCCTCACAAGTAGAAGGACCTGAGTTTAGATCCCAGGTCTCATGTAAAAATCCCAGGCAGAAATGGTGTCCTGTACTTCCAGCTCTGATGGGTGGGACCTGAGAAATCCCAAAGGGGCCTTTCTTATGAGAGTTTGGAAGAGAGCAAGATTATTAGAAGTACAATGTAAGAGCAGCCTGTGATGGTCCAGAGAGGGACAGAGACTGTGTTTGGAACTGGACATTTGGCAAATCAAGCCATGTGTTGATGGAGAATTTAGTGAAGTTTTGCCCTCATCCTGAAAGCTTGCCTGAAGTTACAAACTTATTTGCTTGGCAGAAGAAATTTTAAGGCAATACAGTCTTGGCAATGTGGCGTGGCTACTTTTCAGTGTCTTCAGAGTCATGAAAAAGATCAAGAAATCAGGCAGAAAGAAGAAAAAACTGTGAGATCTGATGATGAAAAATACAATGGCAAACTTAGAGAGTTGAACCAGGAAGCAGAGAGCAAAATATCAGCTCTCTAAAACAGAGAAGCTCCATTAGTAAATCAAAGCCAAGTCTCAATTTTAAATAATAGGACAGACTACCTCCTGAAGGCAAATTCCTCAGGGAAGTCTTCCACTCTAAGAATGCAAATTCTTTTGGAAAGGGGGAACTAAAGGACAGGTTAGTTTCTCCTCTGAAGCAACTGCCCAAGAGAAAAAGAGATTTTTTTTTTCCTACAGTCAGCACAGAGAAGCTGAATCAACTGTGATTCCAGGGGGCCAGTCTTCAACCCAAGGATATAGCAGAACTTGGCAAAGTTGTCCTGTGGTTCTGGTTTTATAAGGGGAGGAGCTTGTTGGGTCCCTTATCCAAGGTTTCAGAGAATGGCAGAATCCAGGCAGCATATAGTAGAAAGCCTGCAGTTTAGAGGCCCGTGAAGGGTACTTTGTGCTGTGGAGTTAAAGCCTGATTTGCCATTGAGAAGTGAAGATGTCAGACATATCAGAGACAACTTGGGACATTTGCTGTGTGCCCTGGAAGAAGTCAGCCCAAGAGAGTGATATGTTCTACTGGCAGCTCTATTGGAGGGGTAGAATCCAAGCCCTTTGGAACTGCTGATTTCAATGAGAAGTTTACCTGTTGGACATAGAGTTGCAGAATTTGGAGTTTATCCTGCTGGTTTTTGGTCTTGTTTTGAATCAATCTTTCCTGGATATGTCCCCATTCCTCCCTTTTAGAATGGGGATGTTTATTCTGTGCCATTGTATGTTGGAAGTATATAACTTGTCTTTGATTTTACAGGAAGATTTGGACTTTGGACTTTTGGACTGTGTTGGGACTACTGATGTAGTCTGCTGAGACTTTTAAAGATGGACTGGATATGGGAAGGGGAGGACATATAGTCTAGCAGATAAAAAGTAATCATATTGCAAATGGGTGATGGACCCCTCCCTCACTGAGGTTTCCTACTCTTATTACATCTACCCTTGAATGTGCTATTATAACAAGACTCTAGTTTAACAGCTTTTTGTCTCTGGCCAGGGGGTGACATACAGTGCCCAGCAGAATGGAGTGAAGGGCATTGCAGGAGCAGCAAAACTGCAAAAGAAAATCAACAAACCACAATCCAGAACTTCAGAGACTATATCAATCACATAGAACTAGGCCAGCTTAATCTCTCCCCATCCTGGAGCTCAGGGACATTTGCGGAAGAGGAGGCGGTAAGATTGTAAGAGCAAAAGGATGGGAGGAGCAACGATTTGCAAGATTCTCAACAATAGTTGGGGCCAAAGCAATCATAATGGGACTTTGCGTGCCCTGCACAATGTCCAGCGCACTGTTGCCCTCATAAAGTCTAGCATCTGTTAAGGGCACCAAGACCCCTGGAGGCAAGGGATTGACAGCCATAGTAGTGATCTTATGCTTAAGGGGAACAAGAGAAAGGGCTTATGGAAATGCCACTGGGTCCTTATATGTCATCGGAGAGGAGGACCCAGTGGAGAGTTAGGCGTATACAATAAAGGACTCTCTGGGAATTGGGGGGAGGCACTGGGAGATGGGGAGGGGGAGGAGGGGGTTTGGGGGGAGGAGGGGGGAGGGAGGGAACTGGTAAAAAAATTTTAAAATGTATAATTAAATTTTTAATAAAAAAAGAAGTATAAAAAAAAGATGGACTGGATATGGTTTACATAATGCAATGTTAATGAGTCTGTGGGGGCTGGGGGTGGAGTGTCATGGTTTCAATTCTGTCCCCCCCCCCCCGGTCTCATGTGTTTGGAAAGGACATGGCACCTTTGAGAGGCACAGGAGGTGGAAGAAGGTGGTCACAATGGTGGTCTTTGAAATGGGTTAGTCCCACCCTATGTACTGGAAAAATCTTTTATAGCAGACAGTCTAGCAGCTTTCTACCCAGATGGATGGGTGGATGAATGGATGATCTTGGCATCCTCCAGCTTCTGCCTCCAGCCATGCCTTGTCTTTCATGAAAGATTTTATCTCCCTTCTGGAACTGTAAGCTGAATAAATCTTCTTTTCTCCCTTAAATTTCTTGACTTTGGGTATTCTCTCACAGCAGCAGATAAGAGTAACTAGTACATTCCTGGACCCCTGCTACCCAGGAATCAGAGACAGCCTGATGGGCTCCTTGTTAACCACATCACATAGGACCTCTGCCCACTCTCTGAAATCTGAAAGAGCTTCTTTCAGAGCTCCCAGCCATGCTGTCCTTCTTCTGCTCTTACATAAAAGGACTATCTGCCTTCAGTGTCCCCTTTGAACTACAGTAGTTGCACTCCGTGAAAAGGGAAGTAGCAGCATTGGTGATGGGAACATGAGGACCAAGATGAGGCTGGAATAGTAGCCAGTGGCTGGGACATACCAATCCTGTTATAGGTCTTCATGCTGAGAAATTGGGAGTAACTGGAGGTCTCTTAGTAGGACAATGCCATATTTTGTGCTTAAAGAGAATCTCCTAGACTAGGTTAGAGAGTGACTAAAGGGAATATGGATGCAGTTGATCACTTATGAATGAGCCAAAGAGTCAGAATTCTTCAGGAGTGCTACTAGCACTTAAGTGTTGATGTTGATAGACAAATAGAGAGAAAGCTTAAGAGAAAATGGCTGAGGTGGTTGATGAGTTGCTCTGCTGGGTGAGTGAAGGAAATGTCTCCATGTATCTCCATGTATCAAAGGAAAGGAGGTGGCAGCATCTGTTGCAGGAAGGTTAAGTTTGGAGATACTGGAATAATGAGAGAAGGTAAAAGTTGAAGTTGGACAGATGAACTATGATTCTCTGTGTAGACAGATTGAATTTGATGATCTGGTGATGTTTAGAGTTACCAATCAAAGCTCCACGTACATACAGGGTGTTGACTCACAGTTCACTAAGGCCAGTATTAGTTTCTAGAGGTTTCTAGAGACACAGTCTGATTCATGGCATTATTTTCTGAATCCATCTGTCTTGGGACACACAAGGGTTGGGGAACTGTCCAAGACAAAAATAGACCAATGCTGATCTGTCTTAATCATCAGGCAGGCCTGTTCTGCCTAGAATCCAAAACAAAATTTCTTCCTCTAAATGTCTGACTGAAGACAGGCCACACTGGGTCTGTGATAGAAACCTGGCTGAGCTGTGTGTGGATTAGGTGTTGTAGAAATTGGGGTTGGATATACACAGCTGGAAAAATAACATGAGTATACAAGTCTGGTTCTTTACACTTGTTAGCATATTGGTGAGACACTGGGCTGTAAATGATGGATGTCACATCTAGTTACAAGACTTGCGTTTCTGCGATACCTACCTCTTTGTTTAATAATCTTGGGAAACACAACATCTACATTTGAGATGTACCAGAGACAGGAGCAGTATTATATTTTGAACATCCTCATTTAGTTCTTCTGTACCCCCAGGAATATCACAGTCTTAACTCCGAACTAAATTCTTTAGCCCTATTGATGAAAGATGTGTGCTCTGAGCAATCAAATGTCAAAAGAACATGCAGGGCATACCATCTAGACAACTCATCACTTAATAAATGCCTGTAATTAGCCACACATGCCTCGAATAATAAATATCGGCTGGATAAAGGAGATTGTCCATTAATATGCATGATAAGTATGTCTTGGGAAAACATTCTGCTTTGATATTAGGAACATTGGTAGTGCCCCAGGTGTGTGTGGCAAAGGGACTAGAGTGGCCTTTGCTATGCTTAGAATCCCCATTCACCAAGCATCATTTTTTTTAAACTTGGCTTTACTTTAAGTGAAAGAAGCCCCCCTCTAAGGATTCCTTGTTGAAAACTGCTGCCGTGATACTTGGATTTATATGAACATGTTCATATGCTGCTGCTAATCAGTTTAGCATTTATTTAACCTCCTGAAGTCTCTCCCATGGGTCCCCAGTCTGCGAGGAAGCTAACTTTAAAGTTGGCAGAGCACTTTAACTAAAAAAATTCAAATCAGAATTTTTGGTTTATTTAAACTTCATTTCAGGATTGATTCAGATCTTCTCTTGTGTCTGGCTCCTGGCTCTATTTCCTTTTCCCTGATTTATCTCAGAGAATGGCTGTGAGGCCTGTTGTCCATTTGGGAATCTCACCTGTCCCTGGACAATTCAAGTCTTCAGAATGTCTTGAGTCTTAAGAGTAGTTGTCTTTGTTATTCACAAGCCCCATTCACCACAGTCAGTCACCAGTAAAGCTGTCTGTGTTGACTAGCCCTGGGGTTTTGACCCAAGTTTGTTCTCCACAGAAGGGAAGGACACCAAGAACTGAGTTTAATTGGATGATATAGCTTATTTTACTAAGTGTACTTACAAAATGATAGCCCGGTGAAATTCTGAACCCCGCAGCCCAGTGGAGCTTCCTTGTGAACACAACGATGGTCCCAGAGTATTGCAGGCTGAATCCACAGGAGAGGAAATGGAAGCTCTGCTAATTCTGGGTAGTTAACATCAAAATTGGATTGTTCTGAAGCATGTAAAATTTGTATTCCTGGTAGGGAAGGAAATGTCTAGAGTGTGTTCAGTTGTCCTGTCGATTCTTGCTGGGCCACAGAACTCAGTAGCACTTCCTTTTCTACTATTAATACTGCTGCTACCGCTTCTCTTACTGCTACTCTGTCTTTGCATACATGTCCTGTGCATGTATGTTGTGTGCACCCAAAGCGTGTGTGTGGGTTCATCCATGGCGCAGCACACCTGGAGTCAGAGGACAACTTCTGATGACAGTCCCTGCCTTTCCACTTTGTTTGAGATAGAGGTCTCATGTAGTTTGTGGTGCATATGCTAGGTTAGCAGGTCACAAGCTTTTTAGATTCTCTTGTCTCTGCCTCCCATCTTTTTTTTAGGAATTCAGGGAATACAGATGCACACCACTGTGTCTGACTTGTATATGCATTCTGAGAATGCAATCTCAGGTTGTCGTGCTTGAATAACAAAATTGATTCAAAATAAAGTTTGGTTTCATTGATTTTGTTTTGACACTGGCAGGAGGAGATGGCACAGGATGTGACCAGTTATGAAATCTGACGAGTCCTTCCCAGGCTGCAGTCCTGTCTATAATACAGAAAAAATACTTCAGTAAGAGTCAGTGTGTATGAAGAAAAACTTGGGTTATTAAGGAAAAATAGTGTTACCATACATAGCTTTAGGGCTAAATCCCTTAACTGAACAGCCCCAACAAACTAGGCTCTGCTACCTGACCATAGTAATACTACTAACTAATGAGACAAGTCATGCTGAAAATCAGAGAAGTAAGATTTAATCAATACACATTAGGGAGAACAGAGAACAGAATCACCTTTCAAGGCAGTGGCATGAGAAAAACCCTGGGGTGCAGGGGGCATGAGGTATATGTAATTAAGAATTCCTGGTGAGGATTGATTTGGTTGATCGTTATCTTAAGTCTGGATCTGCAAGGTGGTCTCCAGAAGTTTTATTGCTGTTGTTTAAAAGCATCAGTCTGGTTTCTATACTCCTCCAGAATGGGACTTTGACTTCTTAGATAACCACCTTCACTTGTGGTTGATCTTACTTAGGCTCTCCTGTTGCTTGGTTGTAGTTTTGAAACTAATAAACTTTGAAAAGTTTATTAGTGTTGTTATTCTTGGAATCCAAAGTAACCATAAATTAACACAATGACTTAGGTGCCTTTGGGATTCTAGAGGAGTTCACCATAACAGCTGGTAGCAATATACCAAAGGAGATAGACATGAAATAAAGTATCAAATACAAAATTTTTTACTCTGTTTTCAGTTACCTCGTGGACGCAAGTTTATGTGCATACATATATAGTTCTTTTTATGAAGCATAGTTGAGTTTATTTTAAACATTGTGAGATGTTTATTTCATTATTTTATGTGCTCATGTGTGACATGCCTTGATGCATGTGTGGAAAACAGGACAACGTTCACCAGTTGGTCCTTTACCTTGTAGGTTCCAAGCATCAAACTCAAGTCATCTAGCTTGTGTGGCAAGCAGTTTTTCATACTGAGCCGTCTTGCTCTGGCTCTGAGAAATATTTTTAATGGATTTTACACACAAGGGTAAGAGACACAGATACACTTATGAAGCAAGCTAGACACACCTTAGAGCGTGAGTATAGGCAAAAAGTCACCTCTACAGGTAGCATTGGTGACTTCTGAAGTTACATTGTTGAAATGATGGAATATAAATCTAAATTTAGGAGGCTAGATATAAAATACTTCAGTGGACTTATTTTCATCTAAAGAGTTTTTCTCTAGGTGTTTTCTAAAGAGCACTGTTGTAGACTGACAGATACAGACAGGTGCTCATAAGATAAAAACATAGGTCAGAAAGTCCTAGGGATAAACAATATGAGAAGTAACAGGCATGTGCTTCTTTCTAAGTTGTTGGTCACAGAGGTCTAAAAGACCCTCCGAACAGTATAGGTGTTTGTTGTTGCTCTTGGTTGCTTTCCAGAAACTGACAGTACTGTATGGAAACTGTCCTATCAACATCTCACCAGGAAAAGTGAAAGATCGTAAGAATCTCCACCTCTCCATAAGAGACTTATGAGAACTAATAGTTACAGGGAAGAAAAGGAAGATGTTATCCTCAATGGTATACCTACTGACATGATTCATACTTCAGCAAATATCATCTGTTTGTTGCAGAGGCATGGAGTTCCATGTCAGGCATATGACATGAAAGACAAATTAGATAAAATACAGTAAAAACACCTGAAAATAAGAGAGAATGTAACAAGGGAGATGAAGGGCTGTCAGGGTTGAAAAGGAGGAAGGGATGGGAATGGGGATTAAGGGAAGAGAAGAAAAATAAAAATTTAAAAAGGTCAAATTCGATACATTTTGCTGTTACTGTCATCATTCTGAGCCACAGTCTCATGTATCCCAGGCTGGTCTCATACTTGATATTTATTTATGACTGGAACTGACCCTGTGATTGCAGGTATGCACCACCGTTTCTAGTTTAGCAGATTCTGAGGATCAAACCCAGGGTTTGGTGTATACTAGATGTGCATCCCACTAAGTGAGCTATATTGCCAACTCAGGAATTCTTGCTATAAACAGGTCATATGGAAATCAACACGTTTTGATTTCAAATGTCGTTGGTAAGCTCGTTTTTGAGATTTTTCATACAAGAGGGCTATATATTGAGATGAGAAAGGAGAATTTATAAGATTGAACTCAAAAATCATTTTCATCGTTTTTTAGTTTCTTTTTCAGATTTTTTTTTTGAGACAGGTTCTCACTATGTGATTCCAGCTGGCTGGTATGTGCTTTTTAGACTATGCTAACTTCAAATTGTAGTGATCCTCTTGCTTTTTGCTTCCTGAATGCTGGAACATTTCGGGTTAAGCATGGTTCGTTAGCAGTTATTTAAGATTTTTTTTTTTTTTTTTTTGGAAATACCTGTCAGAAAAGGCAATTTTGTTGACTGTGTCAAATTCTTGACTCTATGCCAGATAGAGATTTGGACCAGATTTTCCCCATCTTTATCTCCTGCCTCAATTTCGCACTAAAATTATTTTTCTTTCAGACAGTGTCTTACGTAGTGCAGGGTGCACACACACATGCTACAGCATGCATACGGAGGCCAGAGGACAACTTTTGGGGAGCAAATTTTGCCTTCCACCTTGTTGAGGGCAGGTCTTTCTTCTTGTTTCCATGGCTTGTATCCCAGGGAAATTGTTCCCAGCCTGTTCCAATTTCTCTAACTCCTATTTCAATGAGAGAGGACTAGGATTACAGATTACTGCATCTTTTTTTAATTTTTATTTCATACTGTGGTTTCCAGGGATCAAACTCAGGTCATCAGACTTATGTGTTCATCATCTGAGTCATCACCTCAGCCTTTTGCATTTGTTTGTTTTATTGGGTGAGTCTCATGCAGTACAGGCTGACCTGGAACTCTATGTAGCTGAAGTTGAGTTTAAACCTCTGTGATCCTCTTGTCTCCATTCCCAGAGTTCTGGGATTACAGGCGCTTACCACCACACCAGGTATCTGGACCCATCTTAGTTCTTGAAACTTCAAAGGCAAGGGTTCAAGGTGGTTCAGTACTTGCCACACAAGCAATAATATCCATGTTGTGATGACATACCTCTGATCCTGGAATGTGGAGATCAAGACTCTCCAAAGCATGCTGGCTAGTCAGATTAACCTTATTGACACACTCTAAATTTTATTATAGACCCTATCTCAAAATGAACAAGATAGAAGAGCAAAGACAATCCAAAGATCAAATTTGGTCTTCCCCATGCAAGTACTCACACATGCTCTCACACACATGTAAACATACAAACACATAGCCATGTGTGCCCTTAAAATACATATATTTCATAATATTCCCTGGGGTGATGAAAATAGAAAAAAGGAAAAAGTATGAATTCTTTCTTAGTTGGAATTGCTTCATCTGCATTCACAGTTCCAATTAGACATCTCCAAGTAATACTAATAAGGTTTATAAATACCTTATGAGCTATCTATTAGACATGTACTTTATTGATCTTAACTTTTTATTGTGATTTTGTGATTATGAATAATGTGACTATAACATACATACACAGTTTTAGAAATCATGGATCTGAGTCAATTGCCACAAAACAACAGTTGTAGAACATCACTTAGACTCACAAAGAAACATGGCACAGTTATCCCTTTCCCTGCCATTGATCCCTTGCTCTCCATTGCAGGTCACCTTGGCCTTGACATCTAAGGAAATGACTTCCTCAGTCCCTTTGATTTGTCCAATTCTAAAAAAAAATCACATCTCCAAAATTTTGTCTTGTGTTGTGTGAATTTCACACAAATGGATTCTAAAGTATTTATTTCTTGCACCCAATATTTTTTGTACAATATCCCACTTAAATTAATCTATTGTTGTGTGAAGTACTTTTCCTGGGGAAATACCACATAACCTGTCTTCCCACCCCAGACAGGAGTTTTATGGCAGGTCAAATAGATGACAAACCAACAAGTTTATTGGAGGTTATTTACAGGAGCAGGAGTGAGGCTTACTTAGCAGGTGCAATTCACAGAGTGCCTAGAGAGATGTCGCTCAACTAATCTTCCGACATTTATATACCCCAGGGTCCCTTCCAATCTCATATTTGAAGGCAGGTGAGTGGTACATGAACAAACATGTATATGGACACAAATCCAGTATGTATGCCCACACATGCATTGTAGCCCCTCTCAGTCCTCTGTCACTGAGGGAATGCCAACTGTTGACAGGACAAAATGGCAGCCATTTGTTTGGAGGAACTCATCACACAATGCCCTACCCCTTCCTCTGGCTCTTACTTTCTTTCTGTCCCCTCTTCCATAATATTCCCTAGGGTGATTTAGAGGTGACATCAATATCTGTTCATAGTTTGATAGTGGGTCACCATGTAACAACAGCAGTTTCTTGTTCTCAGGATCTTTAGAAATTGTTGATTCTCTCATCGACAACCACCACCCCTGTTAGGGCTTCCCCACAGCCAAAGATAACAGAAACAAAATACTCTATGGGCACAAGCACAAATGTCTAGATGGAAATTTCACAGGCATATCACGTCCATTTAATAAAAAGGCCCCACTGGGGCCTGTGATCTCCCTAGCCATAGGCTTTTGCCCTGGTTTACAGTACCAGACATGAACCTCTTCCTGTGGAGTGGGCCTCAAATCCAGTCTGTTGGTTGTACCTAGGACAGTTGTGTCACTGTGGCACCAGCAGGCACGTCTTGCCTGGTGTTTTTGGTAGTACAGCATACAGGGACTATAAGCAAACAGGATTGTTGTTGACAGTTCTCTGGCATCCAGCATGACACCTTCAGATCTATGGAAGCCAGTTAGTGAGGAAGGAGCCTCCAGGTCAGTCCAAGCTTTATTTCTCCATGTCCTGCAACCAGAGCATGCATGCAAACAATAGTAGTGGTAATAACCTTATGGTTTGTGGAGCCTTAGGAGCCTCCTTGGCCAACAACTTGTAGGGAGGTAGTCCTCCCCCAGCACTGAGGTTTTCATTGAATAGCCTTATGGCTTCTGGGAATCTCTGTTTCCACCTGTGCAAGCTACCTCCTGTATTTTTTAGCTGCTGTTTTAACAAACCGTTTCTCCTTTCAACTAATCCAGTAAAGTTGCAAGGTAAGTAGAAATACCATTGTATTTGGTTGTTGTCAGCCAGATTCTGCTCATTAGTACTTGTGAAATGACTGTCTCTGCCATTGTCACTTCTCTGTGGACATGTATTTGTAACACTGAGTTGGGGGAGATCCTTGATGGTGGTCACCCGCTGCTCACTTGCATGGGAATTCCTGTAAGAGGCCTGTAGCAGTGTACACACAGACGAGGACATGTTTGCACCTCTCACTAACAGGCATAGGCTCTACATAGTCTATTTGCCAGCCTCTTACAAGGGTAATTGATTTGTGTATCTGTCCCCTCAGAGTATCCACTGCTGAGGCTGCAGTGGGGAGGAGGCCTCACTTGCCTCGGCAGCATAGAAAATATCAGAATATTTTACTGGAACACAGCAACTTTACCTATTTTCCATCCTGTTTGCTCCCCTATGTCCAGATCTCAGATAAACCTGGAGAGCAGCCTCTAGCGGCACCTGAGGGCAGATGGTCCACATTTTGGTTAAGGGTATCTGCCTCCTAGTTTCTGGGAGGGCTCAATGGGCTAGGAGCTGCCATGTGGAAAGCTACTGGGAGTTCTGTTTCCCTTGAACTCTGTTATATATTTCTTTCCATGTCTGTTGCCCCCATAGTGGTCTTCCCAACATCTGCCAGTTTTCCTTTTCCCATTGGACCATCCATAAACTCAAGCCTGCAAAAAAGGCCAAAAAAGTACAGATGGCTGCAGGCCAAAGTTCATTAATGACTACCATACATATTGCTTTTAACTCACCCCACTAGTTACTTTTCCCCTGTCCTTCTTCCAACCACATCTGTACTGCTACAGCTATCCAGTCCTGTTTAGTGCTCCCACTCGTACTATCTGTGTATCAGGCATCTACAGGGATGGGCAGTGTTCCTTGCAGTACCCTATCTGACTTAGCTGGTAGCTCAGTTACTGGAGTGGCCTGAAAGGACAGGATTTTCAGAGACCACAATGTGCTACTGTAAATATGCAGGCAACTTTTGCAAGATTCAATTTTTGCTACCCCAGAAAGAGGTTTCACTAAAAGGCCTTCAGTCAAACCCTTAATTGGATATATAGTCTTTACAGTTACAGTGGTGGGGCCAGTGATAGTATGCTATCTGTTGCAAAGCTTTATGTACAAGTAGTCATTGCTGTTCCATTGCTGTATACTGAATTTCTGCCCCTTTCCATGAATGACTTCCAACACGAATGGATATTAGGGCAAAGGGCACATAACTGCTTCACTTGTCCTACAAGGATCTGAGTTTGCTCAGAAACTTCTTGAGCTTTCCTCTGCCAATCCCTTATGGTGCCCCTCTTATTCAAGTTATATAAAGGATAGGCAACTTGGGTAAGGTAGGGTCTGAAAATCCGCCAAAACCCTAGAAGTCCCAGAAATACTTGTAGATGCTTCACATTCATAGACATACATTCTGTTGGATGATTTTTTCAATTTTGTCAGGTATCATACGCATCTTACCAGACCATAATATTCCTAAGAATTTTACAGCTGTGCCTGAATTTTGCCCATTCTTGATCCCTTAGGTATACCTGTATGTCTTCTCAATATTTCTCTAAATCTGTTAAATAGTCAGAGGTACACATTATTTCAACTCTATAATGAAACCTTTTCACAGAAGGTGGACATGATAGCAAAACCACCATTCCATGACAAATAGCGAGGCTATGCAGGTAACCTTGAAGGGGTACTCTGAACATTCATTGCTGTCCATTCCAAGTGGATGAAAACTGGTCTTGGGCTACAGAAGCTAAGGGAATACTGAAAAAAATGCATTTGCAAGATCTAAGAGAGGACAGAAAGATCCATTGTATGATGTTGAGTCAAAAGAGTAAAGTTAGGCACCATTGCAAGATGGGGGTACTACCTTTTTTAGCTCTCTGTAATCTATGTTCATAGTCCAGGAACCATCTGGCTTCCTACAGGCCATACAGATGTAGCCTCCAGGCAATCACTGTTTGATGTTTATCACCCTACTTGGGGTGGGAAACCAGTTTTCCTCTTTGCCCAATCACACATAACTGACAGTTCTCACCTTGAAAACTTTCAAATGGTGATATATAAGGTGTATCCCAACAATATATCCATCTCTAGAACATCCTTTTGCAGTGGAGAAATGTACACTGAACACTCTTGGGGGGGATAATTGCCAACCCCTAAGACCTGTACTGACTTACTGCCAACCGCTAAGACCTGTACTGACTTAATTCCATATCCATCCACCACTGCCCATTGCCTCTGATGCTTTTGCAAGTTACCATGAATTAAGGTACACTCAGCTCCTGTATCCACCAAAGCCCAAATGTCTTTATATTAGTGGAGGACCAATACATTTGTAGCTTGATATGAGGCCTCTGGTCACCACATATAGCCCTCACTTGTAGGTGACCTTGGCCATCCTTCAGTGGAGCAGCTGAGGTGGCTCCTATCTCAGAACACCTTCTTTCTCTATAGCAGGGGGTACAATAGGGATTAACTTTTATCTATTGGTTTTCAGTTTCCTTCTCCTTTTTGGTGAACTACTGCTCAGGCTCAGGCTTTAAAGCCTTCTAAAGCATGGCACTGGGCTTTTTGTCAATGTTTTCCCTGGGAATTCCAGCTTGACCTAAGTCCTGCTACATCTGTATTTGGACAGGGCCCATTTTTCTTTTGTCTCTTTCTGTGTGTTTTAACACCTTCTGAAAATGGTTTATATGCTGGTCAAGATCACTTAGGCCTGTGATATGAGGAAGAAGAGGAGACAGTCTCCTCTACCTCATAAAGATTACGTCCCACCATAGGGCTCATCAGGGCCACTGAAGCACCATACCAGTCCCGAGGTCCCAGCTGAATTAACTTCTTTCTCAATTCCCCTATAAACACAGTTCTATCTGGTCTAGCAAACAGGGCATAAAGCACGGACTCTCTTATTCTCGGTTCCCTGAGCAATACCTGTCCCTCCTTTATAGTCTTCCGTTCCTTGACATTCGGCCTTCAGCAGGTGTTAATCATGTGTTCCTAACGGTTGCTATGAGCCATTCCATCAGGGACTGATTTCTCTCATACTGCCTCAGACTATGCAGTCTTTGTCTCAAAGAGAGATGGGTGGTTATGTTACTGGGTTTCTCTGCTTCCACAGCACTTAAGCTAATCCCATCTGCCCTCACATCCCACAGCCTCACTAGCCAGGCTGTGACAGGTTCTTCACTTGGTTGATTAAAAGTCTTTCCCAATTCCAGGGCTGGAGGGGTGGCTCAGGGCTTAAGCCTCTGCCTTGCAAGTGGAAGGTCCTGAATTTGGATCCTAGACCCCCTGTATAGACGCCGGGCGGAAGCAGGGGCGGCCTGAGCTTCTGGTCCTGGTAGAGCGGAGCCTGTGAATCCTGGGGCAGAGTAAACAAGGAGGTGGAGGCGGTCCATCGTGGTTCCCGAATTCGTCCATGGTTCTACACACACACACACACAGACACACACGCGTGCACACATACATATGCATACACACACAATTGAATAAATAATAAAAAAAAGTCTTTCCCAATTCCAGAAGTTCAAGTGCTGATATTCTCTGACTCCCATAATTTCTTGAACTGGATGGACCATTGTTAAGGTTCCCGTTAGCATGCTGAATCAGACTTCCACCTTTTCTCTATCAAAGGTTGGACCTGAGGAGAATGTTCCATCACTATCACCATGTTCTCATCTTCTTCACTCTCTGACTTTTCCCATGGGTTCCAAGTTTTTGGATCCCAGGCAGTGTTCTTTAGCATAGATCTAACTCCTGCTCTTTTTTTTCCCCCTTTCGGCCACCCAGTCAAAAGAAACAAGTCAATACTTCCATCTCATCCTCTTTATCCAATTTGTTTGTCAAGTCAAAAGCTAACACAGTAGATGGTAGTTGCATCTCTTTCTCTTTCTAATTCCTCCTTCACACAAATTAGTACCTATGGGCATCTGCCTCAGCCTCAGATGTATTTCTTAAATGATTCTGCTGCCACTGAGAATCAGGAGGGTTTTGCAAGTGCTAAGTGGCCATTAGGGGGTAGTGACAACCAAGTAGAAGCTCTGTCTTGAGTACAGAGGAATGGGAAACCTAACATTCCAGCCTCTTATTAGTGATATTGGGAGACATATTCATTCTTTACTACTTCCTGTTGAATGGGGTCAGTGTGGAGAGGTTGCACACTGGAGTGATAGAGTCCGGTTCCTGAATCCTCATGGTGGGAGTGATGACTGTTGAACTGGATCCAACTGGGTCACCTGCTTTGGGTACCAGGTAGATGGATAAGTGGTCAGGAACATTTGGTTGAAAGAGCATTGGGTGAGTTCTCTGATGCTGTCCTGGAGGCATCTGAAAGGGCAAGGCACAAAAAGTAACAACAGGCCAATGGCAGCTAAGGACCTACAAGGAGAAGAATCCAAGTTGTCAAGGGGAACTATAATTGTGAATCCTCCAGTGAGCTGCTGGCAGAATGGATTTGAGCTGACAAGTTTCCAAGATTGTTGATCCTCCCTTCACTTCTCCTGTGCAGCTGATGGAATAGCAGCAATCCTGTTTTTGACCGAAGCCAATGAATTGAGTTGAGCGTATAGAAATGAGGTGGCCAGGTTGATGCCAACAAAAACTGAAAATTCTAGGTCTCTAGGTAGAATGGTGTCAGGGGTAGAGTCTGTTGGAGGGGGAGTATATATCCCCTTCAGAACAAAGGACAGAGTTGCACCTAGAAGAGACAAAACTGACAAGAAAGTTAAAGTGAGGGTTTGATTAAGAGGGGCATGAACTATTATACCCAGGAAAGTAGGGAATGGGTTTTATTGAGTTTGTTAATTATGTGGCTCAGTTTATCTAATAACATATAATAGTCATCAGAATGTTAGGTCACATACATGGCAATAAATGCCATTAGGGGACTTGAAATGGGCCCAAGATAGTCTGGCTTCAGATTCATAACATTCCAGATCTCTCCACTTTATTGGAGACTTCAGTCAAATCAATGCAGTTGTGTTTGTTCAGGAACTTACATTTATTTCCCCGTTGAAGAAATGTCATAGTTTTGTATATTTTTTTTTACGTGTGTGTGTGTGTGTGTGTGTGTGTGTGTGTATGGCGAGGGAGAACAAGCATTATATTTATCGCATTTACCTTTTTATTTGATAATTTTTAAATTTTTTCCTAATTTCACAAGCATATTTAATAGTTATCTCTGCTTTCCTTCTGCCCTCCTTCCCATCCTTCTTCCCTTCCGTTTATCAATCCATCCCACTCCCTCCCACCCTCCTGACTGTCCACTTCTATGGGCCCCAGAGTTCCCTTTGAGCTTGTTGAACCTCTTGTGGGGCTTCAGGCCTCTGTAGCATTCCAAGTGGCCTCTCCTGTGACTCCCCCATTGATGGGGGCATTCCCCTTCACTTATTCGGCCCTAGTCCCCAAGGTTTCCTCTGCATGTAATTCTCTCTCGAGACCCTCACTAGTCTATAGGGGCATGTTGGCATATCAGTTTTTATATAGCATTTACCTTTAGGCCAGCATGCTTTAGTTAAAATACTAAGACCTTTCAGCAATGTTATATAGTCTCATGGGACAAGCAATTACACCTTTTAGGAGTTACAATTTTATGAGTGTTATGGACATTACAGTTAAACACCTGAATACATGAATCTCAGTTTTTAGCAGTTATGTTTCTGAGGTTCAATGTCTTTTTCTTCTACAACATACAATAATTTGCCAGGAACAGTTTTGACAATTAAAATTTCCTTTAACCATCACATGAACTTGTTTTAACCTTCTAAGTCACATTTCCTCTTCTACAACATAGTTTAACCTTCTAAGTAACCATATTTAGTGTTTCGCGCTGCTCGTCTCGCCAGCAAGAACGACGCAACACGATCAGGATCCTTCTGTAGCAAGCTTTAATGCATCTTGAGAGGGAGAGCACTAGCTTTCAGCACGGAGACCCCAACTGCCTAAACCGCCACCCTTATATAGGGATTCTGTCCCGTCTTGGACGTGGCAGCACCTGATTGGTAGTGGGCGTGTCACCCGAGGTGGCGTGATGGTCTCGCGATCAGGGCTAGAGCGGGAAATGGGCCTAGCGCTTGCGCATTGGCTTGTTTTGCTGAGAGGAGAAGGGGAACTGGCGCCATCTTAGAATGGCGGCATGCAGGGCGGCGCCCTACATCTCCCCCTTTCTTATCAAATATGATAGCAATGAGGTGACCACCCAACTCAGGCGAAAACAGAGGCCAAATCCTCATAAAAAATTCGTCCTGCCAATTTTGTGAGGAAGGGATTCTGGGGCAGGTAACCCTTTTGCAAGATGGCGTGTTTTCCAGAGTAAACTCTGTGCGATGCTTTGCTCGTCAACCTGTGTGGGCTGCCTATGCCAGACACTCGTCCTCGTGCAATGCAACAAAGGTGCTGAGGGTGCATGAGCTGTTTGGCCGGCGATCAACCTTTATTCTTGCTTTAATGCTGCAAGCCAGATCTCAGCAGAGGTCCCATGTTCTAAAGCCCTAAGTGCCTGAGTGACCATGATTTTTTCTCGTCTGGCCCTGTTAGAAAATTTACAGAAGAGCCAAGACAATATTGCCAGACCGAGACGGAACAGAATTCCAAATAGTCCCACCCCCACCCATTCCTTGAAGTAGGAAAAAGCTGAGGAAATCCAGGAGGCGAATCCCGACGTCAGAGATGGGTCAAGGCGGGTTGAGTTGACGTGCATAATGGCGACTCTGAGTTCTCGTTAAAGATATGGCCGAGGTAGTCCAGCGAAGGCTGTCAGTAGCCGCGGTAGTTCCAACGATGGCTGCCCACAGCTAGTTGCTCAGTTCGGTAGTCAAGTAGGTGCTGGCTGAAGGCTCGAGAACTCCTGGAGTCTTGGAAGGTCGAAGGAACCGGGCAGCCGGAAGGAAGAACGATTCCTAGCACAGCTGCAAGAAGGGATCTGTTCTCCTTGGTGGCTTCTTTTTATAAGAATCCTTTGAGAGCTTTGGAGTTCTGATAGGATCTAGGGCGTGTACTATCCTTTCAAGTAGTCTCAATTGATCCTTTTCCAGAGGTGGTCTCAGCCCAGCTTAGTTAATACCCTGTGTGTCAAGTTGACACCCAGGCTTAACTATCACAAGTCCACCCCTTGTCAACTTGACACCAAATCACATTTCCTTAGGCCATTAAAAATTCTCCAAATAGCTCCGCCTAACATAATATAGCTATCCACGTACAACCGCACACGCATTATTTTTCCAAGATCAATGACAATGCCCTTTGAGAAATCCTTAGTCTTAGTGTCCCATAACACAATATCATAATGTAGATTACAGCATTTCATCTCACCAGTTCTGTAACATAAACGGCATGGGCAGGGGGAACGTGGACATTATCCCCCATCTGTGCTCGGAGCGAGACTGGAGATTTCTCATCAGGATCAGCATTATCAGTCTTAATATCTGTGGCTTCATTTTCTTGGATATGGATGTTTCTTGTTAGCCGTTGTGGGATCCAAAATGGATGTTCTTCGCTCTGTGGAAAGACACATACAGCTCCCCTGGACCTAATTAAAACTGGATCCGGGCCTTTCCATTGATTAGTCAAAATATCTTTCCATTTTACTAACTCCTGTGGTCTCTGAGGTTCTGAGCAATGTCTGTCAGCGGCACTTCTTCCTGATTCATCTAAGTTGAGAAAGTTCAGAGTGAAAAGTGCCAAAGATAATGCTGCCTTTGGACCAGGAGATAGGGACGCTATGGGTCCCCCTTTTTGTTTAATTAGATAAGATTTGAGTGTCCGGTGGGTTCTTTCAATTATGCCTTGACCCTGGGGGTTGTAGGGCAGGCCAGTAATGTGTGTCACTTGTAGCTGTGAGCAAAATTGTTTGAATTTTTGGGAAGTATAAGCTGGTCCATTGTCTGTTTTTAGAACCTTAGGTTTGCCCCATGCACTCCATGCTTCAAGGCAATGTTGAATAACCTGAGAGGTCTTTTCACCTGAGAGAGAGGTGGCATGGATGATGCCCGAGTAGGTGTCTACAGAAACATGTATATATTGAGATTTCCCAAAAGAGGGGATGTGAGTCACATCCATTTGCCATACCTGCAACGGGGAAATGCCTCTAGGATTAACTCCAGTGTGGGGGATAGGCAAGAATTGGCAACAATTTTGACAATTAAGGACTATATCACGTGCTTGTTGTCTTGTTAAGGAAAAGTGTTTGCGCAACGTTTCAGACGTCACATGAAATTTTGAGTGAAACTCTTTGGCAGCACTCAGTGAGGAAGGAAGGGCCACGGCTATGAGCTTGGTGGCTTGATCTGCCAAGTCATTGCCTTTTGTCATGGGACCCGGAAGGCCTGAATGAGCTCTGATATGAACAATATATAAAGAATGACGTCTATTTTGGAGGGCCTCTTTAATTTGTGAAAAAAGGAATGCCACCCTACTAGTAGAAGGTGGCGCATAGTACCGACCAGTCAGTGGAAGCTGCAGCCAGGGTTTGAATCTGATTAGAGGTGTAAGGAACAATGGTAACATGAGGCTCTATGCCAAAATATTCTATTGTTAGTTTTATGCCTTTTAAAGCCAATTGTGCAACTGCAGAGGGATACCAATCGATCACTTTGTTAGGGGAGACATGTGGATGGACCCAACATAGGGGTCCATTTTGCCAAATAACCGCGGTGGGTAGGTCTTTAGTGGGTAAGACACACAAAGAGACAGGAAGGGAGTAATCAATTCTTTCAAGTTGGGCATGGGCCATTGCCAGCTCAATTTTATTTAGAGCTGTAATGGCCATGGGATTTAGGCTTCGGGGGGAAGCAATGTGGTTGTCTCCTTCTAGTATATCAAACAAGGGTTTTAATTCTGTAGATGGGATCTTGAGAAAAGGTCTAAGCCAGTTGATATTGCCTAGCAACTTTTGGAAATCATTTAGAGTATGTAGATTATCTTTTTTAAGTTCTATCTTTTGTGGACGAATGACTGTAGGCCTGATAAGAGATCCCAGAAAATGACTGGAATCGGACATTTGTAATTTTTCTGTGGCAATATGGAGTCCCCATTGCTTTAGAGAGCGTTGTAGAACAGGGAACACCTCATGGAGTAATGCCTCATCTTTATGACAGAGTAAAATATCGTCCATGTAGTGAATCACTACAAGTTGAGGGTAACGCCTCTTGATTGGTTGAAGGGCTTGATCCACAAAAAGCTGACATATTGTGGGACTATTGGCCATGCCCTGTGGTAAGACTTTCCATTGGTATCGTTTATCTGGTTCTGTATGGTTAATAGAGGGGACACTGAAAGCAAAACGCTGTCTGTCCTGAGGATGTAGGGGGATGGAAAAGAAACAATCTTTGATATCAATGATGAGCGTAGTCCATCCTTTTGGGAGAGCAGAGAGCATTGGCAGTCCTCTCTGAACAGGGCCTAATAGCGACATCTGCTGATTAATGGCTCTTAAATCATGTAACAGATGCCATTTTCCTGATTTCTTTTTTATAACAAAAACTGGAGTATTCCATGGTGAGGTGGAGGGCTCAATGTGATCTAATGAAAGTTGTTCAGAGACAATGTCTATCATAGCCTGGAGTTTTTCGGAGGTTAGAGGCCACTGAGGAACCCATACAGGAACCTCCGTTATCCAAGGTATGGGCCGGATTACCTCAGTGGCACTTAGAAAAAACCTAAACCGGCCCGATCTAATTTTATCTTGGGTGAAAGAGGACACGAGTCATCTTGATTATAACGTCCCAGCCCCTGACCCTCATTGTAACCCATTTTTTCCATCATGTCTCTAACATGAGTGGGGGACTCGCTAGTGAGGGTTAAACCCAATTGAGACATGATATCTCTTCCCCAGAGGTTAACAGGCAAGGGCAAAACATATGGAGTGAACCATCCCGTTTTACCTTCATTTGTTTTCCATTTAAGTCTATTAGTACTCATGTTAGGGCTATCTTGATAACCTAAGCCTCGAAGGGAATGGGAGGATTTACTTATGGGCCAGTGTTGTGGCCACCAGTAAGTGGAGATGATACTCTTGTCTGCTCCAGTATCAAGGATACCCTCAAAATCTTTATTGTTTATAGTGAGAACAAGTTTTGGACGTGTATTTAAGGTTAAGGTCAAATAAGCCATGTCAGGTCCGGAAGATCCCATGGGCATCGGTTGTGAGGAGGTCGTTTTTTCTGGGGCTGGAAGAATAAGGACTTGAGCGATTCGATCTCCTTTTTGAATAGAGAAGATACCCTGGGGGCTGGAGCATAAGAGTCGAATATCTGAGGTATGATGGTTGTCTATCAGACCAGGGTGAACTATCAACCCCTGAGCGGTTAGAGAGCCTCTTCCAATTATTAGACCTATAGTTTGTTTGGGTAGGGGAGGTTGTAGAGGCTGAAGAGGGACGGCTTGAACACCCAATTGAGGCATTAATAAGATTGTGGCGGCGGAGTGCAAGTCCAATCTTGTGGCTGGTTTTGAGGAATTTCTGGGTTCTCGGTTTTGACAAAATGGGTCCCGTATTTCTTGGGGCCCCGGGGCCGGGGGCCCATTGACCCGTTTTTTTGTTCTGGCTCAGAGGAGACCTCTTGAGGAGGCAAAAGATTGCCCTTCAGGTCTCTTATTGACCTGCACTGTTTAACGGGGTGATATCCTTTTTGACACCTGGTGCACAGAGTAAGGGGTTTTTGTTCTCTTTTAGCCTCGCGACAATCTTTTGCAAAGTGGCCAGGTTTTTTACAATTGTAGCAGGAGCGACCATTGTTTTTCATGGGGGGGCGCTGCTGTGCTCGGAGAATAGCCGCCGCGAGTCCAGAGTTACTCAGCGGGCCCCCTATTTCTCTACATACTCTAAGCCAATCTTGTAAACCTTTGTTTTTTCTGGGAGCTATAGCATTGCGGCATTCCTGTGAGGCTTGTTCAAAGATTATTTGTTCTATAAAAGGAGCTATAGTATCTGGATCACCAAAAATCTTTCCAGCCACATCCATTATCCTAGCCACATATTCAGCAAAAGGTTCTTGGGGCCCCTGTATAATTTTTGTAAGCTGATTTCCTGTTTCTCCCTCGTAAATTGGAAAGGCAAGGCTGAGTTTATGGCGAGTCTGTTTGGGTAATCGTGAAGCAGAGGGTGCAAAAGGAGGCGGAGCAGAAGGGACAACCATTAGAGGTCTTTCCTTCATAGGCTGTCTATGAAGAGGGCGCCATTTTTCTGGGTCATATGCGGCAGCCGCTTCTTCAAGCTCGGCCTCATCCTCTGTGTTTATCCTCGAATCTTCATCATCAGAGGAAGTAAAACTAAGAGCGGCAAGCTCTTGGGTTGGATATAACCTAGGTCTTGAAGTGGGGTCATATATGGGCTCCCACCATGAACCTGGTTTTTTGTTTGGGGGATTAGATGCATTATCTAGTTCTCTTTCTTTATCTTTGTCAGACTCTTTGGTAAGTTTGTTTTTACTCACTTTTCTTCTCTCCCTATCCTTATTAGGTTGTCTGGGAGGTCCTTTTTCACTTATGACGGTTTGGGGTTCTTTTTTACGCGTACCCATCCTCTCACTACGCTCAGATTCTGACATGCCCTCTTGCACTGTTTCTAAAGTGAGCTGTCCTGCCGATCGGGCCTTTTCGCAGTTTTCGTCTTCAAGACAGTTTTTTATCATTTTCCAAATAAGATCACAACAATAACGAAAACAGAAAACAAAGAGAGTGAAGGATATCAGGATTACTGTTGCAAGAATTTCAGGAAGCTCGATCATTTTGAATTAGGAAGGTGAAAGAGTGAACATACCTTTCCGAGGCGTAGTCTGCGCTACAGTTCTGAACCCTCCCTGTCACCAGGGGGTCTCCGACGGTGCGGACGATGTGGTTCCCGGGTTTCGGCACCAGTTGTTTCGCGCTGCTCGTCTCGCCAGCAAGAACGACGCAACACGATCAGGATCCTTCTGTAGCAAGCTTTAATGCATCTTGAGAGGGAGAGCACTAGCTTTCAGCACGGAGACCCCAACTGCCTAAACCGCCACCCTTATATAGGGATTCTGTCCCGTCTTGGACGTGGCAGCACCTGATTGGTAGTGGGCGTGTCACCCGAGGTGGCGTGATGGTCTCGCGATCAGGGCTAGAGCGGGAAATGGGCCTGGCGCTTGCGCATTGGCTTGTTTTGCTGAGAGGAGAAGGGGAACTGGCGCCATCTTAGAATGGCGGCATGCAGGGCGGCGCCCTACAATTTAGCATACTTCAATCCCACAAACCTCCTGAAACATATTTCAACCTTCTAAGTAATATCCTACAAACATACTTCAACATACCTCAACATTCTAAGTAACATCCCACAAACCTACTTCAATCTTTATATTTTCTTTCCTCTACCTGATGATTTCCTGTTCTTTTATCATATTAGATATCTAAAAAAACATGTCTTTTAAAAGGAGGCAGTAACAGTAAACCTTAGTTGTATGATTACAGTAGATTAGTACATACTTAGGACTTTTTGATGTTTGTAAAATAATTTTTTCTGTTTTTAAGTATGAATACATGCATTTTAATTGAGCATGTCAAAAAATGAAAAATATTAGCATGCAAAAAAATTAAAGTGGCCACAAATTTGTTAATATGAAATACAAAACACCCAGGTAATGGTAAATTTAATATATAGGACAGTGGTTAGGTAGTTTTAGAGTGATGAGGGAGAACATTGATACCCATCACACAGAGATCTGAGAGGGAAAAGAAGGCCTGGAAAAAGAAGGGATGATTGACCAAATAGCCTCAATATTTATGAGGAGAGACAACGTGTTACTTGTTACCTGGCCAGATACTGTGGGTTCCTCTATGGAAGTCTTGATGTCTCTCTTTGGGGGCCGGATCCCAGGGCATCTTGTCTTCCCCCACCAGGCCTAGACATTGACTGCTGTGGAGAAGGTTGGGGGATTGATGCTGTAGGGAGGGGCAATCAACCTTCCAATGTCTCTTTTGTCCACAAGCAGGGCAGGTGCTGGGGGCGGGGAAGGTGGTGAAGGGCATCGTTCTGTCCAGTGGCTGTTCTTTCCACATTTGAGGCAGGCCTCAGGTGGTGTTGGCAGTGAGTTCTTCTTGGGAGGAACTCCAAGGGCAGTCATCAGGAGCTGACACTTTTGTCAATTTTTTTGCAGGGTGGTGGTGGTGCTTAGTTGATCCTTATGCCCATTAAAAACCTTTAAAGCCAACTAACTCTAAGAGATATGGCTGAGAGGTACACATGTCCAAATCTAACCTATTAAGCTTCTTTTGGATATCAGGAGCTGCTTGGGAAATAAAATAAAGTGTAAAATCACAATGCCCTCTATGGAAGATCGGTCCAGCTTGGTATAAAGGGTAAGACCATTCATAAGACAGGAAAGGAACTCTGTAGGGTTTCCATTAGGTCTCTGAGTGAGCTCCTGGAGTTTATTGTAATTTACAGCTGGCCAAGAGGGGAAAATGGGGATCTGCCAGGATCTGGCTGGCCACACCATTTCCCAGTAGACACCCAGCAAATTATGAGTAGGGTGTGTGGAAGGCTCATCCATGAGAGCAAGAGGGTGGGTAAAAGAGATAGGGTAAACAGAGAGAGAGGAAGAGAGAGAGAAAAAAAGGAATAGAGGGAGATAGGAAGAGTGGGAGAGAAAGAGTAGAGAAGAGAGAGAGAGAGAAAGAAAAACTGGAGACTTTAAGAAATTTGATGAATCTGATATGGAAGATTGTCCAATGTCTGTCCAGGGTTGGGCTGGGGTCGAGACCCAAGCAAGGTCTGAGAACCAGACAGGGGAGGCTTATCCCAGAGGGTTGCAAGTACCCCAGTTCGAGTCACAGCCCAGGAATATAAGATACTTGCCTCAGAAACGTACCACACCACAGACTAGATAGAAGTTTTAATGGAGTTCCAGAACTGTAGGGCCAGTTGTGGAAAAGGGAGAGAAAGGGCTGGGTGAGGGGGACAGGTGGGTTTTAACATCCAGGGTTGGTAGGTGGGCTGATGGGGAGCATCTGGGTGAAGTCCTTCCCTCTTGTAAGATGAGGTCCAGGTCATTTGCCCAGCCCAGGAAGTGTGGTCGGTCAGCCTCTGGACCTGCAGCCACTGAGGGTCAGTGGTGATACGGGCTTTTGCGATTGCTATGTGGCCACTAGGCGGTAGTGACCACCAAAGCAGAAGCTCTGCCGAGTATGGAGGAATCCTAACAACTCCAGAATGTTCTTAAAGCATCTCCGTACTCACCATGTGAGCCCTCATCATCAAGCAGGTGTGCCACATCACACCACACAGACAAGGACTGCCGCCCTGAGATTTCCACAGACGCTCTGCTTCCTGCTAACTCATCAGCTACATGCCTTACTACCCACGGTAACAGTAGCCAGAAGGCAGACTGCCCCACCCCACATGGTGACCGACATCCCTCTATCCAAGGATGCTTCTCCCTCAGACTGCTCGGCTTCACCACAGGCCTCATCGTCCATGGCAGGAGCCGTGGAATCACTCTTCCCATGCCATTCTTGGTTCTATCACCAATGAATCTGTTGGAGTTGTTTACAGAAGTCCATACTGGACTTCCCCCCATAGACATTCCTTCCTTACCCAGACACGATGGGCCAGCAAAACTTCCTGACAAGATCCTGTCAGGCCTTTTCCCTCATCTAGCGCTCCTCCCTCGCTCGGTCACTGCCATGCATCAGAGAGTTTCACTGACAGGAGCTAGTCAGGCCTTTCCGGCACTAGACTCCCTCCCTCACTCAGCAGCTCCTTCCCAACTCGACTTTGGTCTGTCATGATCCTGTTGACTACACCAAGTGTTGTGTGAAGTACTTTTTCTGGAGATGCCACACACAGCTGTCTTCCCACTCCAGGTAGGAGTTTCACAGCAGACCAGTTGATGACAAACCAAGACGTTTATTGGAGTTACTGACAGGAGCAGGGATGATTCTCAGGCAGCTCACCAAAACATGGCTGACAGCTTCTTGGGACACCTAGATGGATCTCTTTCTACTAATCTTCCTCGGGTTACATACCACAGGGTCCCTCCCAATCTCATGTTCGAGGGTACATGGGTGGCATGTGAACAAGCATGTGTATGGACACATATGCAGTATGTATGCCCACGTGTGCATCTAGTCCCTTGATCTCTGAGAGAGCATCAACTGTAGATAGGACAAAATGGCAGCCATTGTTTGGAGGAATGAACCACAAAACATTTGTTCTGCTCCAAGAAGCCAGAAATCATTCACCTTTAATGTTGGGTAGCATTTCATTGCATGAAAACAAGTTACCTGTCTCCACCCTATTGTTAAGTGGCATCAGAACCATGGTTCCAGTTTATCTTTATTGGGATAGGGCTGCTACAGCAATGCATGGTGCTATATACTCTGTACTCCCTCCAGCATTGAATATTACCAGTTGTGTTCATGTTAGCCATCCTGTTAGTCCACCGTTATTTTGACTGGCATTTCACCTTACAAGTGAGGTCAAACACATGCTTATATGTTCATTGGCCATCTCAGTATCCTCCATGGGAAAGTATCTGTTTATTAGCAACTAACGTTGCTAGTTCCTCTACTGGATTATCTACATATCCTGTTATTTGCAGAATGCTGAGGATTGAAGCCTAACCCTCTACTCTCCATGGCCTGGCTCCTCATTGTACCAAACCGTGGGACCCAGATAAACCAGAGCTTCAGATCATAGACATTTTCTTTTCAGAGTTTTACATCATGAATTTATGTCCTTTTCTTTCTTTATTACTCTATCTCTTCCCTTCCCCTATTCCCTTTACAAACCTTCTTTATAGCCAGTCTCTCTCCTACTTTCCTGCATATGTGGACTGCTGAGTTTCATCTGGGTCACCGGTACCTGAGCACTTTCATCATCCTTTTGCAATGGGAGGGATTCAATACTGAGAATCACAACTGACCAAAGTGCAGAGGAAAAGTGGCTGGGGCTGCTTGACCCTGAAGAGGACATATAATCCCCCCCCATGGCTCAGGAAATATGGAAGATTCGAGAGTGAGAATGCAAGACCTTGAAGTGGGAGGAGCCTGGCCAGACAGTGTCTTCTGGTCATGACAGGGCTGCTGTAGCTGTGAACTCACTGCTGTTATAATCACAAAACCTGCAAGGGGGGCATCTCCTTGAAAAACTGTTGAGGGTGATAACAGGATTGGCAAGGTAATTGATAGGGGAGTGCTTTCCTCATGGTGTACCCAAGGATGTGTCATCCAATTTCAGCAGGTGCTCAGGATATTTTCATATGTGACCCAGAATTCTGATGGAATAAAATTTGTTGCATCATTTTGAAGAGCACTGTGAGTTTTCTGCCATTATAACAAATGCATGTGATAATCAGCCTATGAAGAAATAAGACTCATTCTGTCTCACAATTTTGGAAATCTCAGTCTGCTCCACTGTTTGGGACCTCTGGAGAGATGTAAATCATGGTGGAAGACCATGGTAAAATAAAATCACTTATGTCAGATATCATGATTTGAAATGTGTCCCCCATAGTTTCACATGCTTGGGTAGATCATAGTACCTTTGAGAAGTGGAGCTTTGCTGGAGGAAGGCAGTCACAGGGAGTGGGCCTTGAGGTAGATTAGTCTCACCCTAATTCTGGAGAAGTCTGCTTTTTTAGCAAGCAGACTTGCTGCTCTCAGCCTCCAAGATGTTTGCAGTCATCTAGGCCTCCTCTAGCTTCTGCCACCAGCCATGCCACATCCACCATGAAAGACTGTACCTCCCCTCTGGAACTGTAAGCTGAATAAATCTTTAAGTTGTGTTACTGTACACTTTCTGTCTTTCAGGTGCTTATCAGGCACTTGGCATAGGCATTTTTCTAGAACTCTTATGAAATAAGTGAATGTGGGAAATAAAGGGTTAAATGACCTGCCCAGAGTCTTCTTACAGGTTCAGACTATACTAGGTCTTTGTAGAGACCTGATAAATATTAGCATTCAGCTATTGAGAACCATTCAACAAAGCAAAACAAAACATAGTTGTTAATGGC
Organism: Typhlomys cinereus; assembly: GCA_023101885.1. Lineage (NCBI taxonomy): Eukaryota > Metazoa > Chordata > Mammalia > Rodentia > Platacanthomyidae > Typhlomys > Typhlomys cinereus. Next base: position 107,928 of record JALPQD010000565.1, on the reverse strand, counting down.
TTATATTCTTTCCAAGTTTCATAACATGAGTACAATGAATTTGTGTAATTTTCACCCATAATTAGCCAAACCCATACTCCTCCATTAGCATTGTAAACCTTCTTCCTAACCAGTCTTCCTCTTCCCTGTCTTTTGTGTGTGTGTGTGTCCTACTGGGATTCATTAGGATGCCTTTACTGGCTTGTGTCTGAGCACTTGTTGGAACATGGGTACGGTAGATATACCATCTAGGAAAGTATCCCCCCAAAAAAATCTGACATTAGCTCTCAATAGTCTCTTGGGGGATTGCTTCTTGAGATCTTGCCCTTTCCTTTGGGGCAAGGTAAGTCTTGTGAGTGTAGACAGTGTTATATTTATTTTTTTCCCTTGCTGCTGTGAGATAATTCTCAGACACAAGCTACTTAGGGGCAAAAGGGAGCTTTATTTGGTTTAGTATTCGGGGGGGGGGTATAGTCTGTTATACTGGGACTCTCATAGAGAAGACACGGCTTGGCGACAGAAGCTGGATGTGGTTCAGGTCATAGCTGTCATCATGAAGGCAGAGGGAACAAGAAGCAAACTGCAAGTGGGTCTGATCTACCAAACCTCAGTGCCCACCCCCTGTGACATGCTTCCTTTGGCAAGGCTCCACCTCCTAAAGTTGTGATGACCTTCTCGAATATTAACAGCAGTTAAGGATGCAACCATATAAGCCTGCAGGGGACAACTCATATTCAAACCATAACACATAGCTAGGGTGAGCTCACAGATGCATCAACCTTGTCACGCCCAGAAAATACTGTCTGGAGGACCCTTCTTCACCCTCACAGTCTTATATTTACTGTCCTCTCTTCCATGATGCTCCTGAAACCTTGCAGTGTGTGTGTGTGTGGGGGGGGGTGATTTGGATGTCTTATTTAGGGCTGAGCAGGCTACACTTTTTTCTGTACTTTGGTCAGTTGTGATTCTCTGTATTAAGCACTTTCTTTGCTAAGGGAAGCTTTTAGGTTGAATGCTGAGTCTCTATTCTATGGGTATAATGATAAATGTTTAAGTGATCATATTGTTAGAGCTAAACCTTACTAAACTGTTCCCCACTAGGGTCTATTGCCACCCTTTCCACAGATTCTTAACCTGGCTTGCCATGCCAGGTATGTGTCTCCTGCTGAAAGTAGGACTTTGAATCCAATCAGAAAGCAGTTAGTTACCCTCATAACATTTATAACACTGTTGCAAACTGGTGGTCACCTCTTGCCAGAGTGGCTGCTATTGTGGCTTTCAGTTACTCTGTTTGGTCTCTGGTGACTTTTGAGTCAATCTTGGGTGCTAAGAGCATTACCTTATTTGATTAGGATTGAATCACATGATTGGGGAGCTGGGAGATTCCCTCCTTTCTGCGCATCATAGCCTGTTGTAAAGAAAAGTGGGGAGTCGTCTCTGGATAAGCAAGAGAGGCTGTATCTTCTGTGAAGGAGCTTGCTGTCCATCAAGAGTTGCTTGTTTTGTGGCTCATCCTCCAACTCTGGAGCTCTGCTTCCCAGACTTGATCCCAAACAGATATTTGGCAAACATATAACAAATCATGATGCTCATTACATTGTTTCTTGCAAAAGAGAATTGTTTAATGAAGAAATGTTCTGTGTACATGCAGCCCTTCTGTCAGATCATGATTTTAATGCCATAATCTGTACCAATTATTCATTTTTGAATTCTAATAAGGTGGAATATGCTTAATCATTTGTCTGTTATAACTCTGAACTTTTGTTAAGTTTATTTTTAAATTTCAGTTTTGCTATTATTGTGTGTATGACAGGGACAAGGGTAGTGTTCATGACATGGTGCACATATAGAGGTCAGAATGTAATTAACCTGATAGGATTAAAATATTCTGGAGACACTCGTGTCCTTCACTTTGATTATCAGACTATTGAAAGAAACATTGGTCCCCAAAAGACTAGAATTCCCCTGGAATCTCTTGCTGGGAAAACAGAAGGCCTAAAGCCGGACAAGCCAGAAAGGAAACTTCTCCAGAAAAGAGACCTACTTGCCAGACCACCCAATGGTACAATGGAATCTGTGCTCAAACAATTGTGGATCAGACAGTATCTTGACCAGGTCCGCTTTACTCTGAATGTCTTCTGTTTGAACTTTACTCTTGTATTTATCATCTTTTCTGAAGAGGGATTTCAGGGAGTCACTGAATCTCTTTGTCCCTCTTCCTAATGTGGCCATATTGAGTAAGTCCCTTGTGTCTGCTTTTTACTCTTAATTTGATTCTCAAATTGGGCTAAAAAGGATGGGTGACTGAATCTTGCTTTTTTGGTGCATAGGATGTGACTCTAGGTGTGGTAACAAGAGGCCAACTTTGTGGAGTTGATTCTTTCCCTTGATTGACTCATTCATTATCTTTATTGGATAGACTGTCTTCCAGGACCTCAAAGTTTTATTTTTTTGCTAACAGAAATTTAGGGGCCGGAGAACTGGTTATGCTGTTCCTCAATCAACTTGAGAAAGCACTTGCCTCAACCAACATGAGAAAGTGAGGCTATATCCCACAGAGTTGGCATATAAACCCAGGTGCCTGTAATCCCATTAATGTTGAGATGGGAGGCAGAGACAGGTGGATCTCTGCAGCTACTGGCCTGACGACCCGTTCTTCGTTCTTCTTGTAGTTCCAGATCAATGAGGGACCCTGTCACGAATGGGAGGTGAAAGACACCCAAAGTTGTCCCCCCACCCAGTCTGCTTTATGCTTGTGCATCCTCATTCATGGACACACACACACACACACACACACACACACACCATTGCCACAAATATACCCACACATTAGAAAAATAACAATACAAAAAGAAATTCACTTCAAAACAAATAGTAATCAATTACCCACATCCATATGTGAAGCAGTCCATGAGTACATATGTATTCTGGAATTCTAACTGTCTATCATGTATTATTGAATAGGACATGCTACAAGAATATACATGATTTCAGTTTTTGAAAAATTATATACCAACTTTTTGTGTATACTTGATATGTGTTAGAAAAATCTCCATATCATTAGCAATGTTTATTGCCAAGTGGCAGCTTGTGAGGTCGTTTTTTGTTTCTTTTTTTTTTTTAATAATTTTTTATTATTTATTCAATTGTGCATGTGTACGTGTGTGTGTGTGTGTGTGTGTGTGGAACCACGGACGAATTCGGGAACCACCATGGACGCCTCCACCTCCTTCTGCCCCAGGATTCACAGGCTCCGCCCTACCAGGACCAGAAGCGCAGGCTGCCCCGCTTCCATCTGGGATCCGAACTCAGGACCTTCTGCCTGCAAGGCAGAGGCTTAACCCCTGAGCCACCTCTCCAGCCCCTGTGAGGTCGTTCTTTTCCTGATTTTTTGACGTAAATATGTATATTTTATAATCAGAAAAAGTCAAGTAAGTTATTTTTAAAGAAAACTCATTATAGTGAAAGCTGACATGAGAGTCTAATGTTAATGAGTCAATTCTATTTTCTCGCTTTCCAATCTGTATGTATTAAAGGAAAATAATCACATAAATCAGAGCTGAGGGAATTGGCTTGGGGTCTTTCTTCCTCAATTACTCTCTCCTGTCCTTCTCAAGGCCATGTGTGGAGAGCTGGCTCTGGGTTCTGTGTACACTTTAGCAGGCTTTCAGGTCTTGCTGACAGTGTTGTAAATGAGCCTCCCCTTTACTGGTCCACTGGATACTTCCCATCTTGTTGTAAGATTAGGACAGCAAATCTTGCTTTACCAGTGCCTCTTGTCCATCTTCCTCTCTCCTGCAGAAGATGACGTCTCAGTAGCCAAGCCTGTCAGTGTCATTTTTGTTTCTCTGATGGGGCACCTGCCCCAGGCTTGTGTTCTGCTCCAGAGCTGAGAGCACTTTTCAGTCTTTCCATTGAATTGCTTTGTGAAAAGGGACACTTTCTGCTCCAGTTTCCTCTTTCACTGATGCAGAATTGTGTTTGCAGCTGTCCACCTTTCATGGTTGCTTGTCAGTCATCTGACATCAACCATGCTAGGTGTGAAATTCAGTAACAAGCCACACTTCTTACCCCCCACAGCTGAGTTCATCTTTAAGCTGACGTAAGATTTTTTTTCTTTTTCTTTTTCATTCTGTGTTCCACACAAGAAGAGAAAGTGCTATATAGGTACAAGTTTAAGGGTGTTTATCCAGAGTTGCATCATAAAGCAAATTTGCTATACCACAGTACCTCCATTTTGTTAGGTAACCACACTCTTATTTATACTTTAGCTTACCCTGGTCAAGTTCAAACACTACAGAAGGGGTGTATTTTCCAAATAAAGCCTTCTGGATAATTGCAGTTTTAACAAGATAATCCTTCATATCTGCAGAGTAGATTTTCCATGCCTGTGCAAAGGTTATTTGACCTTGTTACCAGGTTATTTGACCTTGTTACCAAGTAAAGTTCTTAGCGGGTTTTCCATCCACTCAGAGACCTTTGATGAGTCTCCTTTGTACATGTGATGAAACCTTGCCTCATTTAACCCCAAACTACCAATCCTCTTTCTTTCCTTGAGTCCCAGTCTCATATACAGAGGCCACTTCTTGCCTTTATTATCAGATCTGCTAAGACCGACTTCATGCACCCCAGCAATAAACCAGGCTTTGCCCAGGACTTCTTCAAGCAGCACATCACTTGTGATTCTTCTGTGCCTTAGCAACCCAGCAAACTGTAGGGTCCCCTGTGCTAGGAGTGTGACACTGCTCCCCTGATCCCAGCATCAGGACAAATGCAGACAGGTCCATACCCCCACAGGGAGCTGGAGCCTCTGAGTCTAGGCCCTGGTCCTCACCACTTAGCGCCAGAGCTGTCTACAGAACCAGCATTTGAGTTTACGTTGACTCGGCCTTGGTCAAATGAGCATCAGTTAAGATAGATGATTTATTGTTAAATTCTCACATCTCGCTTCTTTACATTTGGTCAACCTACAAGATCTGTGCATTCTGTCTGCTCATGTCCTTTATCATGACGCCACAGAAGCCACCTCCTGGTTCATCTCCTGGTCCTTCTACTCAGATCCTCCCAAGCTGCAGCCAGGCAAGTATCTCCCAAAGCTATACTCTGCTTATGATACATAAGCCATGTAAAGATTTCCATATCCACACAGAGAAAAAGTACTCTTTATTTTATAGCTTCAAGTTTTCAAGACTTGATAATGATCTCTGTATTTTTAAAATAAATGACAATAAAGGATATTAAATTTTACAAGGCGTAAGTGATTTATACGATAAGTGGTTTATTCAAACTAACATGAGAGTCTAACAAGGTAAATGGGGTGAAATTGGAGATGAAGCTATTGATAAAGTACTTTAAGCCTTGTATTTGATACCCAGTACTATATAATATAGGCATGGTTTGTGTATGCCTGTAGTCCAGCATTTGGAAGGTGGAGGCAGCAGGATCAGGAGTTTAAGGTTGTTCTTAACTACATAGAAAGTTTGTAGACTAGTCTGGGCTACAGTGAGATACAATCTAAGGGAAAGAAAGAGAGAGAGAAAGGGAGAAAAGTAGGAACGAAAGAAAGAAAAAGAAAGAGGGGAAGAAAGTCAGGAAGGAAAGAGAAAAAAAAGTAGGGAAGGAGGCGAGAGAGGCACAAAGGAAGGATTTGAAAAGGAAGGGAGGGAGATAAAGAAGAGAAGGAAGTAGGGAAATGAGCAATATGTATGAGAAAACATTTTGTAAATAAGGAGCTCCAACCAGTCAAAAGTAAATGAGATTAGACCTCCTCCCATTAGAGGTTGAAGAGACAAAAGGATGTCATTCTATATCCCTCAGAATGGCGCTATTAAAAAGACTTGCATTCCGTTGCTAGCAGTTAGGAGGGGAGGAGGGCAACTCCTAAACTGCTGCTTCAAGTAAAATTTCCCCAACCTTTTGGGGAAGCACAGGAACAATATTCAAAACGTTGAAAGCCACCCATTCTGTTTATTTGCATTCTTCATTTCTAGGAATCTGTTTTCCAGTACAAATCCACAAGTCATGCTAAAGAACCAGTGGATACAAATTTCTACTGTCACATTGTTAAAATTGCAAGGCCTCGGGGAATTTATGTAACTGTCCGTTTCTAAAATAGTGTTAACTTTATTGTGAATATACACCTCATGATATAATGTTAAAGTTGTGTATTGAAGCCAAATTGACCTGGAAGCATTTGTGTGAGGTATAGTTACGTGAAGAGAACAAGATGTAGGAAACCCCTATCCATGCCACCTAGCTGGTGATTGTTTTTGGGATCTTCAGGACACTAAGCATGGTGACTCAAAGTTCCAGAATGTGTCTGGGGACCCTGGGGTTGACACATGTAGACCACCAAAGAACTGGCTAAGACAAGTGTGAAAGGTGTCAATAGAAGGGGAGCAATGGCCCCTAGAATATTTAGTACCATTTTACCTGTACTGCATGCTTCTGAGTATACATGATTATGAAAAAATACCACCAATTTCTTAAGGAGACAAAAAGTTATTTAGTTCATTTTCAAGATAGTGTTAAATTTGATGAATAATAGCAGCTTTATTAGAGAGCGGTTGCATTTCCATTTGCACAAAAATAGAAGAAATAAGGCAAGGGTTTTCTGATTGATTCCAGATTTGTGTGGGGAAGTGATTCCATCAGATGCCATGGCCTTGAGTAAACTCAGAGAAACATTCAGATTTTAACAATAAGGGGAAACGTGGAACTGGCATCTACTGTGTGGATCTCAGACTCCAAGGGTATTAATTCTGAGAGCTTTATAACATAAACAACCAGAAGGATCTGTGCCATCTGTGGTCACTCTGTCCTCTGCCTAGAAAGGAATGAGCTAGATGACAACCCCATTAGCATTGGGGGAGGTTCCACATGTAAATCCCTCCTCAGCTGGGACAGCAAATGGGGCATGTCTGGTTGCTAAGTCAACATAATATGAGTGTAACATATTTTGTAACATTGTTTTTTTTTTCCTCCTAGAAAAAAACACCCGTGACGGCCTGCTGCAGGTTCTCAGTCCAGGGGACGAGCTGGTTCCCCACTCCATCAGGATTGTTCAGCATCATCTGCCTGCTCTCCAGCTGCTGCTCGCATTCTTCTTGGGGAGGACAAATCACACACGATTGGTTAGTGCATCCGTGTTCATGTCTGCTGGCCCACGGACATGCTTCCTTTCATTTCCATGAATATTTTTCTTTTTGTTTGTTTTTCTTTTTTGTTTGTAATGCATGTTGTGTGCAAGTGTGTTCATTTGTATGTGGACACTTGTGTATGTGCATATGCATTTGCATGTGTGTATATGTATGTCCTTGAGGTTGATATTTTCATTTCTAATTTTCTTTATTCTTTTTTTTATATATTTTGATTGTGTTGTATTAGTAGTATATCACCTAACCCCTAGTGTCTTCCTCTGTCTCTCTCTTCTCTGCCTTCTGAGGCAGGATGTCTTGTTGAACCTGGAGCTCACAAAGCTCCCAAGAAGTCCAGGTAACTGATTTACCCCTGGGATCTCCTGCTCTGCCTTACGAGTGCTGGACTATATATACCATATATACAGATAGAATCCCGTCTTCACACCTTCCTGGCAAGCTTTTTACCCACTAAGCTATCTTCCCAGCCTCTAATGAATCTTTCTCAAAGAAAGAAGATGTAAAGAATATGAATGACTTCAATGAAACTTTAAGAAATACTGAAAGAAAAAAATGAAGACAACATTACAAAAATGGAAAGACTCCCCACATATTCATGAATTGGGAAGTTAATATTGCTTAGATGACCAAACTATACTCAGATACCTATGGATTCAGTGAAATACCTGTCAAAATGTCAATGACATTCTTCACAGAACTAAACAAAAAAAGTTAAAATTCATGTATAAACACAGAAATCCTCCATACAACTAAGTAATTCCAAGGGTGGAGAAAAAAATTGTAGAAAAAATGTCTGATTTCAAAGCATTCTATAGAACCACTGTGACAAAACCATATGATATTATTATAAAAGCAGATAAATATACTGAAGGAACATAGCACAGAATCCAATAATATATTCACACATAGTTAGCTAGCTGGTTCTTGAGACAGGTGCCAAAATACGCATTAAAGAAAGGACAGTCTCACTGGCCAATGGTGCTGTAAGAACTGAATTCCTGTATATACAACACTGAAATTAAATAATTATCCATCATCCTGTAAAAAAGAAAGTGTGTGTTTATTTGAAACTACTAGAGGTACACCTGAAACTACTAGAGGTACACAGATGACAGACTCACAGTAGCGGTGCAAGCAGTGATTCCCCAGGCAGGACTCCCACAGCACAGGAAACACAAGCAAGGATTGACAAGTGAGATTGCACCAAATGAAAATCTGCACTTCGAAAGAAACAATTACCAGCATGAAGGGACAACGTACAGAGTGGGAGAAGATCTTCGCCAAGTATTCATCCAACAAAGAGTTGAAATACAACATACAAAGAAAACAAAGCACCTAAGGAAAGATTAAAGTCATGCAATCAGTTATTATATCCAGCAAAATTTATCAGGCATAATAAGAAGTGAAAGAAATATTCCATGACAAAAGTAAACTAAAGGTCTGACATGGTTTGTCTATAGAAAATACTGGAAGGAATACTCGAGGTTGAAGAAAAGGATAAACACCCGCACAGAGGCCACAGGGAACAAATTAGACCAAAACAGTAACTCGGCAAGTCTACAAATACAAATAACACAAAAAGGAATCAAAAAACATCTTTCAATAATAAGTTTAAATGTCAACAGGCTCAGTTCCCCAGTCAAGAGACACAGGCGGCTGGGAGGGAGAGGAATGGATTGATGAGGGAAAGGAGGGAAATAGGAGGGATGGAGGATGGAGGAAAACAGGAATTAGCACTCAATATGCTTGTGGAACTAAAAAATAAATGAAATAAAATGAAAAAAAGAGACATAGACCTATAGCTTGGATTAAAAATATTATAACTCAATCAGTTCTCTGCTTTCAGAAAAACATCTCATCATGAAAGATAGATGGTACCTCAAGACAGAAGAAGGTCAAAGTTACTCCAAGAAAATGGAAAGAGGAAATAAGCAGGAGTTGCTCCTAATGTGTGGCAAAATAGACTTCAAACTAAAGCAAACGATAAAAGATTAAAAAAAAGTTACTACCTAATACTACCTAATAGTTCAGAAAAATCCATCAGGAGGACATAACAATAACAAACATAAGCAACAATTATTAGACCTAAAGGGCCGAAGCCCAAAGGCCACCAGGAAGCGGACCCCCACAGAACACTCTCAGACACGGGTTCAATGCAAAAGCAAGAGGATTTTATTCCAGCGCGCTGGGGTCGCCCCATATACGAGAGGGAGAGACGACCCCAAGCTCAAGAAGCATACACTTTTTATACCCTCCTCGCAGGGAGGTTACATAATGTTGAAAATAATTGGCTATCATATCAGTTACAATAATAGTACTAAGGCTTTGGCGGTATTTGGCATAGCTGCACTTACTAGACCTTGAAAGGGGAATTGGAGGGGGCTCAAGTGGCATCTGCATGTACTGAAAACATCTCTCCGAGACCTTGAAGGGGTAGATTCCTGGAACCAACTTCGGGGGGTCTGGGTGGTCTAGTATCTGAGTCTGGGTGGTTTGGCATCTGGCCCTCTCTCAGGGGCCTTGAGAGGGGAGGTGTTTTTCAGTCTCTAGTCACCTGTTTTCAGAACTCTGAAAACTGCTGACCACCAAGCTCAAGGACATAAACATTTCTGCCTTTGGGTCTGTTTAAAAATTTCTTTTCTTCCACACAATCACAGACGTACCCAAATTCATTAAACAAACACTAGAGGTAAAACTACTACTCCACTCCAACTCGAAAATCCATCATAGAGTTTAATACCCTGCTCTCACCAAAAGCCAAGCAGTCAACTAATCAAAAACCAAATAGAGAAGTATGGGAGTTAAATGAAACCATCAATCAAATGGACCTCACTGACACCGACAGAACATTTCATCCACGAAAGAATAAACATTCTTCTCAGCAGCCCTTGAAACTTCGTCCAAATGAGACCACACACTACAACACAAAACAAGCCTTCACAGATACAGGAAAATAGAAATTGCATCTGACCACTGCAGAATGAAGTTAGAGATCTACAGTGAAGGAAACAGCAGAAAACACACAAATTCATGGAAACTAAACAATTCATTTCTGAATGAGGAATGAGTCAAGGGAGAAGTAAAGTACGAAATCAAAAAATTATCTGCGTTCAATGAAAATCAAAACACAACATATCAAAATCTGTGGGAAACAATGAGGGCTGTCCCAAGAGAAAAGTTCATAAAGCTAAATGGCTGTATCAAAACAAAAACAAACAAAGAAAAAAGAGATCTCAAATAAATAACCTACTGCTATCCCTAAAGATTTTGAGAGTCCTCGCGGCTGATTGGATGGATGGTCCTCTGACAGTCCAAGACACTCACCTTCCAGAACCGTGTGTCCCTCCGTGTGCCCGGCCCTCAGGGGCTTCTGCGTGGCCGGCCTCTCCCCTCCCGCGGGGCCGCGGGCAGGAACTTTAGGGAGGAAAGCCGGGGGGAGGCGGGTGGTCCTCCGGGGCAGGCGCTCTCCGCCCCGCTTCTCTGCCGCGCGGGGCAGCAGCAGGAGTGGCGCGCGGGGCAGGGACACGCGGCTTCCTCGGGGCGGCGCGAACGAGGAGCGGCCGGCAGCTCAGGGTTCGGCTTCCGAGCACCGCGGAGGAGCGCCCGCCGGCTCCGCGCTGCTCCCCGCGCCCGCCCACGCCCCGCGCAGATCCGGACCTTGGTCGGGGGGCGCTGGCGTCAGTCGTGCGCCCCCTCGTGGGAACGAGCTGAGAGCCAGGCGATGGCTTTGGTGATGGCGGCGGGCGCTCGGGTGGCGCCAGAGGAGCTGCGCGCCGGGAGGTGAGTGCAGAAGGGGCCTTGCCGGCGGGGGTCGCGTCTGGCTCTGCTCCAGGCCAGCACATCCCGGTCTTGAAATCACTCCAAGCCCTTCTTGGGACACGCGGAGAGGCCGGTATTTGGACATCTGCAGAGGAAAAAGCGAGACCCTGTCCAGTCTTTAGGTTGGACTTTCCTTGCACCTTCTTCGTCTGGTCCCTCGTGCAGATCCAGAGCTGTTTTTTGTTTTGTTTTGTTTTCCAGGTTACTTTATATTTCTTTTTTTTAATTATCATTTCCGCTCATACATACTTAACAGGTACAATGGTCCCCTCTTTCCCTCCACCCCCCACCTCCCTGCTCCCCCCCTCCCTCTCCATCCCCCAGTGCCTACCCCCCATCCCCAGAGCATCCTTTAATGTGCATGCCAAACTCTCCTCTGGGTCCTCCTCTCCCATGAGGTGCAAGGATCCAGGGGCATTTCCCAGAACCCTTTCCTGTGTTCCCTTTAAGCTTAAGAACACTACTGTGACTGTCGGTCCCTAGCCTCCAAGGATCCTAGTGCCTTTAGTCCATGCTAGACTTTGTGGGATCAATAATGTGTTGGACATTGCGCAGGTCATGCAAAGTCCTACTATGATTGCCTCGGCCCCAGCCTGTGTGGAGCATCTTGCATATCATTACTCTTCCCATACTTGTGCTCTTACAATTTTAACGCCCCCTCTTCTGCAAATTTCCCTGAGCTTCACGATGGGGAGAGATTACACTGGCCTAGTTTCTGGTGGCTGATATAGAGACTCTGATGATCTGAATTATGTATGGTTTGTTGATTTTTTTTTTTTAGTTTGGCTGTTCCTGCAATGCCCTTGGCTCCATCCTGATGGGTATTGGATGTCACCCCCTGGCCAGAGATAAAAACCTGTTAAATTAGAGTCTTGTTATAAGAGGATATTCAAAGGCAGATGGAATAAAAGTAGGAGACCACAGTGAGAAAGGGGTCAATCACCCATTTGCAAAATGGTTACTTTCTATTTGATCATACCCCATCAGTTGCAAATGATCAGGAAGGAAAGTCTGTGAATTTAACCAGATGTCTCATTACTTGCAGTTCTTGATGGTGCCCTATTTTCTCTGCTGTAACATGCTCCCCTCTCTCCTTGTTTCTGGTGGGGCCCTCCTTCCCCATCCCTCCTGTTTATACTCTTTGCAATTACTGAAGGTATTACAGAGATTTTTCTTTTAGTATCTCTAAGTGGGTTTGGTACCACCTATTAGGGAGTACATACGGCGCTTAATTTTCTATGTCTGGGATACTTCACTCAATATAATTGTTTCTAATTCCATCCATTTCCCGGCAAATTGCATTAATTATTCATTTTTGATGACTGAATAATATTCCATTGTATAAATGTACCACATTTTCCTTATCCACTCATCAACTGTTGGACATTTGGGCTGATTCCGTGACTTTGCTATTGTAAACAGTGCTGCTATGAACATGGGCGTGCTCATGCTATTGAGGTGAATTTTTGCTCTATGGGGGTTAATTCCCAAAAGTGGTGTGTCGGGATCATACGGCATTTCAATCTTTAGCTTCTTTACAAATTACCAGGGCTGTTTCTTGAGACTCTATCCAGAAAACCCCGAAGAACAAAGTTTTCCATTCGGGTTGCACCCAAAGTTCATTGAAGTACATGGTTAGATCTCCAAGAAGCATAGGAACCATGTCATTGTGCCCAGTGCTTCCTTCCAATGCAGTCAGTACAAGAGAGATATTGGTGGTGGAATGCAGGGCTTTCTGGTGTCTTCCCTTTTGCTTTACCAACAGATGGGGCTCTGATAAGAACTTCAGGAAATGATATTTTTAATTTGGCTGCAATGCCAAACTGTGTCTCAGAGATGTCTTGACATCACCTTTCAGTTTCCATCAGACTTATTTTTTATGACCTGAGACATTTATCTCTATTGTTCTGGGGTTCCCTTGTGAAAAGTTGCAGGCACAATTGAGGCAGGATTAGAGCAGCCATGCTGGGATGGGTCTCTCAGGGTCTTTGGAATTCCTGAAAGTCATCCCCCACTGCTGGAATCACTCTGAGGGAACACTCCTGCTGAGGAACTGACTCCAATCCTCCCAGAGATAAGATGGCCAACTTCCCCATGAAGTGATTATGGAGATGAGCTCTCCATATCAAACAACTTGACCTCTAGCCCACATAGGCCCAAGAGCAACTGGGTTGGGCCCTGATGGGAATTAACCAATGGGAAAAAGCCAGCTTCCCAGGCTTGTCTAAGTGTATAAACATACCTAGCCTTGGCAACCATCTTTGGCGATCTAGCCCCTCATGGCACTCCACGTCTGGAGTCCAAGAGTTCCAACCTTTCTCTTTAATAAACTCTACCTTAATCCTTTACACAGTGTTCTGGTTTCAATCTTCAACTCCGGAACACAAGAACCCTACGATATTGGGACGGTCGAGACCATTTCCCTACAACATATGGAGACCACGAAAGACCCATAAAAAGAAAGGTAGATCCCATCCAGCTAAGGTAAAGAAAATGTGGGCCTGTCCTCTGCTCACTTCTCCGAGCTGGCTTCTCGGGAAGGGGGAAGAGAAGGGCACTTGGAAATGGGGGAGGGAATGTCTTTAACCTCCATGTGAATGTGTGAGTGAATGTCAGCCTGAGGTGGGAAATCTGTCACACCTCTGTGCTCCAGTTTGTAGTCCCCAGGCGAGATCCTTAAGATCTCTTAAAGCCACAGGATTCGATTGGGCCAGTTCTGCAGTTCCATAGTGATAACATAAGGTCTAGGGTGGGATCGGATTAGCATCCGATCGCAAGTCACAAAGCAGCTGAACCCACTATGGCTGCAGCTGAACCCACTATGGCTAAGTTACCACCCATGACTCTGCAAAGAGTGTGGCCAGGCTGGTATTTGAATGATCTCTCCTGGAGGGATTCCCAACCTTTGTCTGTGTCTGGTGGGGATGAAATGTGACTCTAGCTCTTTGTCTGCATAGTACGGTGGGGATCAATATGACTTTAGCTCTTGGTAGTCAACGGAAGGCAATTCCTAGAAATGTTTGACCTGTAAGGAAAGTGCTTCATGTCTGAGACAATGGCCATACTGTTTAAATAGCATAGAGAGATACAGGAAGCTTCAGGCATGTGTGGACCATGGACTCCCCTTTAGGGGTGTCGGATGGGGCTCTAGTCAGCATCGTTGGATGTCTCTGCTGACCACTCTGCGTACAGCACTGACTTCACAGTCAGTCCCTGGGTTTATATAGAGCTTGGCAGAACTCTGCTGAGCCATGCATCCTTTCCCCAAGTCCAGGTCCACTAAACTGAAGCCAAAGGAGAGATTTCCCCTTCCTGTGTCCAGAGACTATGTACAAAATGTGAGAGCTTAGCCCTACCAACCTGAAAGAGAGCCAACTTGTAGTATATTCTCGGACATCATCCCCTGTATACATCTTAGAGAAGAGATGATGACCCCAGTAAGATCTTTAAGTGATAATACCATCCAACTAGACAAACAATGGCAAACAAATGACAGAAAGTTAAGAGACTCTAGAGATCTATACCAAAACTACCAGCTAGTAGCTCAGGAAAAGTTTTGTCTCCCAACAGAAATGCTATCAAGACTAAGGTGGAACAGGAATTACATCTAGCTTCCACGTCAGCCAGACTCCCATCTGGAGGACAGGGTCCTCATCTATAAGGGGGAAATAGATCCCCATCTGGCCTCACCTGAAAGAGAGAGGTTGGAGTGCTGCAATTAAGTAGTCCACTCGTAGGAAACTCATTTCTGTCTCGGAGGTAAAATCCTTTGTTTCTGTTTGTCCTTTTTATTCTGTGTTGTCTCATGGCCCCACGAAATGCACAGATGCAGATGACCCCTTTAAACTTATTTTTTGACCATTTTAAGGACTTTAAAAATAGGGCAAGTGACTTAGGAGTTAATGTGAAGAAAGGAAAACTCGCCTTTTACAGGAATGAATGGCCCACTTTCAAGGTAGACTGGCCAGCAGATGTGCATTTTAAATTCTTAATTCCACCAATAATGGCTGCATTCTAGTTTCTAAAACAACCACTAAACAAAGAAATCAAAACTTGACATTTGCCTAAGGGGAGAGATAGAATACCAACAAGCACGTCCAATCAGACCAACCAAGGACCCCTCCGGACAGGGGAAAGATGGAAAGATGCTATAAATAGGACCAGACTCGGTGCTTTGAGATGGTTGTAAGCACAGGAAGCTTTCATGTGGTCTATGTCCTAACTATGGGAATCTCCACTGGAGGAATGATTGACCCCTGAACCGCAGGGCCCAGGGGTCAAGCCCTCTGGTGGGGACCAATAAAATGGCCTGAAGCTCTTAGCTTCCCTCCGATAGGAAAAGGGAGTTTGCTGCTGATGTCCAGCAAAAGAAGGCCAAAATGCCAGGTTGAGCATCTTGTGAAAACCTTGGGTTTATCATGCAAATGAGAAGCCTTTTTATTTCTATGTTAATGGACAAGGGAGCACAAAATTTTAGTGCTCAACTTTCCTTCTAGGTTTTTGTCAATCTTTGATTTTACCAGAATGTTTAGGATCAGGGAAGTGACAGATTCACCGCTTACAAATGGATTGGTGAAGGGAGGAGAGGGAAGAGAAAAGGAGGGGGGCTGGGACAATACCTCATTACGCTTGTGAAAGTAGACATACATACATACATGCATACATACATACATACGTATGTGATCTAAGCTAAAAAATAATACAATAAAATTCATACAATGAAAGATCTGTGGAGGAATACAAGGGGTCAAGACATGTACCTTTGAGATCAAAGCTGTCAAATGAAGGAAATGAAACAGAAAATATTAAGACTTAGCATCCAAGACCATTAAGATTTGTGTGGAATGGGAATGCAAGAAAATGCATGCAAC
Source organism: Typhlomys cinereus (assembly GCA_023101885.1). Lineage (NCBI taxonomy): Eukaryota > Metazoa > Chordata > Mammalia > Rodentia > Platacanthomyidae > Typhlomys > Typhlomys cinereus. The sequence goes on along the minus strand of JALPQD010000565.1, from coordinate 92,102 downwards.
CCCCTCCCAACATAAAAGATTATTATATCAAACACGTGCTTCCATGAGGAGACCTACAGGATACCCAATATGTGCACACATCTGACTTTTTAACAAGTTGGAGATATAAGGACATCATAGCATAATTTTTTAAATTAAGGTTTCTTGATGTCTTTAGCTTATTACTAATTGGGGGTACAGGTGCTATAGTGCAGGTGATTGTCAGAGGACAACTCTGGGGAGTCAGTTGGTTTTTTTCTTTCCACCTTGGTGTGGATTCCAGGAATAGAACTCCAATTATCAGGCTTTCACAGCAAGCACCTTTACCTGTTGCTCCATTTTTCTGTCTCCAATTAAGAACTTTTTTTAGGCCTCCATCAGGGTCTGCAAGTAAGTAATGAGAAACCTGGTTAAGTTCACAGACGTTCTTTCCTGATCTCACCAGAAGGGGAGGGCATATAGTCTAGCAGATAAAAAGTAATCATTTTGCAAATGGGTGATGGACCCCTCCCTCACTGAGGTTTCCTACTCTTATTACATCTACCCTTGAATGTGCTATTATAACAAGACTCCAGTTTAACAGCTTTTTGTCTCTGGCCAGGGGGTGACATACAGTGCCCAGCAGAATGGAGTGAAGGGAATTGCAGGAGCAGCAAAACTGCAAAAGAAAATCAACAAACCACAATCCAGAACTTCAGAGACTATATCAATCACATAGAACTAGGACAGCCTAATCTCTCCCCATCCTGGAGCTCAGGGACATTTGCGGAAGAGGGGGAGGTAAGATTGTAAGAGCAAAAGGATGGGAGGAGCAACGATTTGCAAGATTCTCAACAGTAGTTGGGGCCAAAGCAATCATAATGGGACTTTGCATGCCCTGCGCAATGTCCAGCGCACTGTTGCCCTCATAAAGTCTAGCATCTGTTAAGGGCACCGAGACCCCTGGAGGCAAGGGATTGACAGCCATAGTAGTGATCTTATGCTTAAGGGGAACAAGAGAAAGGGCTTATGGAAATGCCACTGGGTCCTTATATGTCATCGGAGAGGAGGACCCAGTGGAGAGTTAGGCGTACACAATAAAGGACTCTCTGGGAATTGGGGGGGAGGCACTGGGAGATGGGGAGGGGGAAGAGGGGGTTCGGGGGGAGGAGGGGGGAGGGAGGGAACTGGTAAAAAAATTTTAAAATGTATAATTAAATTTTTAATAAAAAAATAATGTGGGAAAAAAAAGAGTTAAAATGACAATGCCAAAAAAAAAAAAAAAAAAAAAAAACTTTTTTAGAGCACCTTTAAGTATTCTGAAAAACTGCACAAAGAGATCTCAAATACTTTCATGCCGCGTCCCTATCCAACTAATCTGGTAGAATATGTCTCAGTTTGGAAAAGATGGATTCAAAGTAACATGTTTTGGGATAAGGGCATGGCTTTATTTAAGAGAACTATGGAAAAATATGGGAATTGTCAGGCCTTGGTGTTTCTTCCAGCTCAGGCCTAAAGCCTGTTCCCTGAGGAAGGTCAACGTAACACCCATGAACAGGGGCTGGACACTCTCTCCAAGATAATTCAGGTTTTGCCTCAAGCAGGAAGAATTCTGGGAATTAGGAGTGCCCTTTACCTGCTCCTAGGGTTTTTTTGGAGCTAGCTTCCTGCTCTCTGTTCTAGAGAAGAAGCCTGCCTTTTAACTTTTAGTCAAATTCTAAATAGAGATTTCATGTCTAGTCACTTACAATAAGTAGACTTGTTAGCCAGAATGTATGCACTGATTTTAAGGAAATTAAAGAATAACTTCTAGAGTCTTAAAACATAGGTGGGTAAAATTCCCACCTATGTACCAACTCAGAAATTCCAGAAGTATAAGACTATGCTGTCAGTCCACTAGAACCTTAAAAGAAACTGTGATACCCTCTTACCCTGGCTGAAGGCCAAGGAAGAGACCATCATGCCAGAAAGTCTAGATGCCAAGACTGCCCCTGGAGATGGTATTTGCAATCCAAACTGGGAGAATCCATGTCAGAAGCAAAGGGGGCCGTGTCTTTCCTATCCCAAACAGCACTCTTATGAGACCATTCGAGTGCACTCCCACCAATGATCGCCTCCGCCCCAAAAGAGACACCCTTGGCATATGGGGCCTGACTGGACCCCAGGTTTGGAAAATGCATGGTTCACACATGGGTCATCTAACTGATGGCAATACACTTCTGGAATTCCTCAAAGGAAGACATAAGCAACCTTACTATTAAAGGAATAGAAGGATGCTATTAAAGGAGAAGTTATTCTTTTAATAATTATATTGCTTAAGTGTTTTCTTCAGTGCACACCTCAGTAGTGTTCCATCAACAGAACCAGCTATAGCTTATGGGCCTTGAGTATCCTAGCCATGGCCCCCTTAGAGATGTGGTTCAAGCTTCCCAAGTTAGAACCTGCTGCCATGCCTGGTGCCCATGTCGACCTGCCTGACTGAGAGTATCAACCTGGAGAGGATCAATCTAGAGAGGACAACAGCAAAAGCTCATGCTGGGACTTACGGGGTGTTGGGGACTCCTATAGTTAATTGTAAAATATGTTCCTTGCTGAAATCAAAAGGAGATCATTCTGCCTCTGTGTATTTTAAAAAAGCTGTCTGTTAAAATGTGGGCTCAGCTCCATAGCTATCCGCTGAAGCATTATAGATTAGAATTCAGATAAGTGCCTTTACCCTCAGGCAATGGGTTAGGTTCTTGAAAAAAAGGGCCCACCCTGAAAGTGATTTTGCTGATTATTTATTGTAGGTGCAATGTTCTTTACCCCAAATTTTTCTGTATTAAAGCTGTTACAAAAGTTTCAATAAATGGGTTCAGAATTCACTCGGCCAAAAGGGAGTCGCGTGTGTTCTGTGCTCCACCTGGTCCTGGGGAGCCCTGGTCTCGAGGCCGCGACTCTAGTCTGCGGCACTTTCATCACTCCACTTATAGCTCTTATTACTAGTAGTGTTGCAACCAGACAGCACAGAATTCCCAAAGATATTCTCTTGCCACACTGGCTCTCCGAATTATCAAATCGATCCTGAGAATTTGAAACATCCCCAGGAATCTTGGCCTGGGAGAAGAGAAAAGTTTATCTCCAGAAAGAAACGTCACACACAACTCCGACCTGTCAGGAAAGGAACCAGCCAAAAGCGGGTAAACCCTTAGCTGCATAGCTTTTGCATCTATAAAATACATATCCCACAGCAAAACCTCAAAGAGGTGTGGAAATTACAAAATTAACTTCCTGTGGGGGCTCCCCTGGGATCGCAGCTCCATCCTGCAGCCCAGTCCCACGGGTCCTCCACAGGAAGATTGGGAAAGGTGAGTGCGCTGTCCACCTGCTCCCAGCCCTCCTTTCCGAGGACAATCAGAGGCGACTAGAGAGTCTAGTCAAGCAGCTAGTCAAGCAGGAACTTATTTATTGCAAGTCCACAGCCATCTTACAAAGGCAGAAACAGCAAGGGGTATTACAGGGCAGGGAAATGGGCAACCAGTCATCTTAAAGGTCAGGCCAGCACATAGGCTGTATGTAGCGAAATTTCTTTAAAACATCCTGAGCTACGCCCTCCTGACTTTCTCCATCAAAACATCCTGAGTTATTCAAAACATCCTGACATCCTGAGCTGCCTCCTCCTGACCTCCTCCATCAAAACATCTTTGTCTAAACTTGCCAGATTATTGAGGTCACCTAGACTGAGGCCCCCACAATTTATTCCTATTCACAATGTGGCCATAGTGAATAAACTTTCTTTTTCTTCTTTTTAACTATTAATTTGGATTCCTAGTGATTTAGTGAGGGAGGATGCTCTTCACCATAGATGTAGCTACAGGTCTGGTAACCTGTGGTGTATTTTATACAATTAATTAAAGTTAATTTACATTAACTTTCACTCTTTATGTTGTCAAATGCAAAACTCTTTTGGGGGGAAAATGTGACTTCTATCTGTACAATGATGCAGTATGAACCATTACAGTATTCAAAGATAGTGTCACTGATTGCTGCTCAAAAAAGCCCATTTTCTCTACCTATTCATCATGTCCCCCTCCTGAATTCCTGGTAATGACTCATGTATGTGCTTGTGTGTGTACATGTGTGTGTTTGCCCATGTGAGTGTCTTTGTGCATGTGTGTGAGTGAATATGTGTGTGTGTGCATGCGCATTTGTACACACGCTTCTGGGAAGGGGGTTATGTGGAGGTCGGAGGTCCAGGTCATGGGAACACGAAAAGGTGAGAGCAGCAACTCCAATGACAGATTTGAATGGATAAACAAATCGAGAGTTCTGTATGCCATAGAATATTATTCAGTCCCAGAAAAGGAAAGAAACTGCTTAGTGCTTGTTACAACACAAATGTACCTTGTAGCACTCTGGTAAGCACGTAAACAAGACACAAGACAAATATCATATGATTGCACTTATCTGAAGTGCTTAGAATAGGTAAATCTATGGTAAGAGAAAGAACACCAACTACTATGAAGTATGTGCTAGTGCCCCACTGATCCAACTGATTGCTCCTTTCCCCAGGGCAAAACAATAGGTGAGCATAAAGAGTCCGTTACTCTCCCTCTGACGCCATCCAATAGCCACTTTTGAATTGTATCAACCTGAGAAGTCTAACTCCTACTCCCAGTTCACTAAGGATAATGGGAACAGGGTGTTCAGTATTGCAGAGCCTCTATTTGTGATGATCCATGGCTGGTTATACATAGTGATGGTGCTGACATAACACGAATTTACTAAATGTGACTTGAGTACTTAAATGTTCCGTGACTAACAAACATCAACACAAAAATTAAGCCAAAAAGAAGTATGGCCTAAATGCTATCAATTTATTGTTCAGCTTCCTCATAGGGTTTGTCCCTATGAGAATTTGAACTTGCATTTCAGGTAAAACATCAGTAAAATACCCACAGTACTATAATACATTGCATTTCCTATTGTGTGCATATTTAATAAAGAGAAAAAAAAGAAGTTGCAATAGCAATGGCTGTGAAATGTTTAACAAACATTAAAATAAAATGTTGAAATCAATACAAATAGTTCTCAATTAATATTTGACTACTTTTCAAGTATAGGATGCTTTTTTTTTCATGAGTGGGTATGAGTGTGAGTGAGGGGGGGTGAATGTATAAGAGGCCCCTTGAGTGTATGTGCTGTGGAGGCCCAAAAGTGATAAGAGAAATCTTCCTGGATTCTTCTCCCTCCTTACTGCTTTGCTCTGAGGTCTTCTAGACTGTTTTTCAGGGCCGGGATTGCCGGCAGTTGTCATCTATCCAGCATTTGTATGCGCAGTCTGTAGATCCAAACTCAGAGCCTTTTGCTTACAAGCAAAGACTAATGTTTGAGCCATCTCTTTAGTCCTGTATTCTTATTTGAATTTATAATGGTAATTTCTAAATATCAGTTATTAAAATCCAGTTTACTAACATCTCAGATATATTCATTCCAGAAAAAAAAATGATCAATATATCTTTCTTCTCACCTATCTTCTGAGAACTCTTTTCCAAGATCACAAACACAAAAAAAATCTAAGAAATAAAATCAACCTCTGTGGGTGAGTGTTTCTTCCTATGTCTATCTCTCTCACACACAAAGCTGCACTTACACACACACACACACACATACACACACACACGATAGAATAAACTAAACTGATATTATCTGGTATTAAACTTGTCAAAAGAATTGTCCTTTTTTAAAATAATTTTTCTGTCTTAATCAGAAACATTCAGTAAACTTCTGTAAATAAAAGCAGACAGTTTTATTTCCACATTTCACAATACAAATGAAAACAGCAATTCTTTTGTCCCATTTTTCTCTTCTAAAACTGTCCTCTTTTTGAAAAATAGAAATTTTCTCAAACAAATGGTGGAAAGCATTCAAACATAATTTCTTTTTTTTTTTCTGCTCATACAAACGTAATAGGAACCCCTGTCCCCTCCTTCCCTCCACCCCTCTCTGTTCCTTCCCCGCTTTATCCCTTCCTTTCCCCCCTCCCTACCTTTTTCCCAGTGCCGCCTCCCCCATCCCTGAAGCATCCTTTAATGAGTATATCAAACTTTCCTCTGGGTCCTCCTCTCTGATGAGGTGCAAGGACTCAGTGGCATTTCCTAGAACTCTTTCTTGTGTTCCCCTTAAGTATAGGAACACTATTGTGACTGTTAATCCCTTGTCAAACATAATTTCTAAGGTTGGAGAGATGGCTCAATGCTTAAAGCATTTGTTGCACAAAGCAAAACAATTAGCATTTGGATCTCCAGAACCCACATAAAATGACAGGTGGATGTGGTGGTCTGCCTGTAATTCTAGTCTCTGAAGACAGAGATTGGGATTCCCCAGAGCAAGCTGACTAGCCTAATACTCCTATAAGGAACCTCTAGGTTTTTTAGAGACCCTTTCTTCTTTTTTTTTTTCTGATTGTTCTTGGCAAATGCTTTTTTTTTTTAATTTCCACTCATACAAACTTAGCAGGTACACCGTTCCCCCCCTCCTTCTAACCCCCTATCCCCCTGTGCCCCCTCCCTCCCTCTTCCCTCCCCATCCTCCAGTGCCTCCCCCTCCCATCCCCAGAGCATCCTTTCATGTGCATGCCAAACTCTCCTCTGAGTCCTCCTCTCCGATGAGGTGCAAGGACCCAGTGGCATTTCCCAGAACCCTTTCCTGTGTTCCCATTAAGCATAAGAACACTACTGTGGCTGTCAATCCCTTGCCTCCCAGGATCCTAGTGCCTTTAGCAAATGCTAGACTTTGTGAAGTTAGAGACCCTTTCTAAAACTAGTAAGGAAGGAAAGACATAGAAGATGAGTCTCAACTTGAGTCTCCACACACTCATGGGCCTGTCCCTACACGTGAGCATACATTATACACATGCACATACCCCACACACACACATGCACAAGAAAATGAGAAAAAAATATTAAATTCTAAAGTCTACAAGTTTATCATAATTTAATCTCTGCCTAATTTAATATTAATATAACAAAAAATTGAGATTCAGATTTTGCAGAAGTGATATTTTTCACAATGTAACCTTTTATGCATAACCTTTTATGCATTCAAAATATCCTTTATTCAAAGGTATAAAGATGAAATTTGTCATTGTTCTTAGTTCTTAAATACTTATGGTGGTTTAAAACTAATAGGAAGATCTTCAGAACAGGACATTGATGAAATTACATGATGATACAGAGAAACATTGGCTTGTGATCTTGACATATAAACTTATGCTTACTGCCTCCTCTGGTTGCTATTAGAATTACAAAACTTTTAAGTTCATCCTTGCTTTAAGTTATGCTGAATGATATTTGCATGTCAAACGAATCTTCCTTCTGCAACCAAACATAGCAATGTTGATGCCAACTGTGGCCAACAAATCAGATGTTATCTGCGTTCATATGATGTTCATCATTATCCATGACTAACACTTTGCACTTTGTCATGAAATCTGCTAAACGACAGGCACTAGATAGCAAAAGATTCATTAAGACATTTCTGTACATGAATCACAGAAGTATTTGGTGGCTCCTATTCTTTCAGCCTATCTCAGAGCCTAGAAAGAAGAGTCATGAAAATAAATTAACCACCTTTCACTACTGTCAACACCTTGCAGTGTCAGAGTTATGTTATCTATTTAATGTTTTCCAAAATAATATTTGGACCAATTTACTAAACGGTCCAATCTGCTAATGCAGTAGAGTTTCCAAGTTCTGTGAGTCTTACTTGGTTGCTGGCATTGAGTAGCTTGCTTGTCCTTGACAACAGCATCAGGATCCTGAAGAGAGGAAATTTTGTATGTCATAAGAGGTATGAACCCCCACAAGAGTAGGTAAGCCAAATGGAACCCTGAGGTTCATAAAAGCAGATAGAAGGGTGGGAGGAAGGGGGATAGACTGATGAAAGGAAGGGAGGGAGGATGGAGGAATTGGGGATACTCAATATGCTTATAAAACTATAAAAAATAATTAAAAATATGTAAACAAAAGTTGCTTTGATGGTTCTCTTAGTTCATGACCTCTTTCCCCTCTGACTTTTCCTGTAGCTTCTCACTTAACTGAGTTTATTTCGTTTTGTGGAATAGCCAGGGCTCTTTTGATGGCCAGGCCAGTTGTGCACGTAGATGAAGCTGGTTTCCAATTACACCTGTAGCTAGCTTATCACTGGAAAGTCGTTTTGTGATCATGATTCCATTTCACTTCTTTCAATTCTATGTCAATCACCTTAAAATCAAGATTTAGAAATTAATTCCATTGTAGAATTGTTTCTTCCATTTCTTCTTTATCTGCAGTGGTTTTATATGATCAGTGAGAGTCAAAAATGGAGATACAAGTTTAGAGTTTGTGGTATTTTTCTTACCAATGAACATATTTAGAATGGTCTAAATTTAACAGCACAGCTGCAAACCCCAATTTGAGTCCAATCACTGTAAGAAAACTTTGCTGAATAAAGAAAAGTGTTAACACAGCGTAAATTAAAAAGTTGGCTGGGCGTGGTGGCACACGGTGTCAACACTGGAGGCAGGAGCTGGAGGGTCACAAGTTTGAGGTTATGCTTGGCTACCTACCTAGAACACCCTTAGTCCAAATAAGCAGGGGATGGAAGTGGAGCTCAATGCTGGAGAACTTGACCCAGTAACACAGACTCTGGTTTCAATCAATCAATAAATAAAATAATTTCTTAAACAGAAGAAAAGAAAAGAAAAAAATATTTTGAAGTAATATAGTAGGTCAAAAATTTTGTGTGCTGAGGCCACACAAAGGAAAACTGGCCATGTATGAGGACTTGGGGCTACAGTCCCAACACTTAGAAAGTTGGGGTGATTGTTCCAATGTGAGTTTAATGTCAGCCTGGGCTATCTTCAGTCTCAAAATAAGTAGCCAGCAGATAGATGGAGAGGAAGACAGGCAGATAAATGGATAGTTAACTGAAATTTTTATTTTTACAAAAAAATTTAAAAGGACAAATCATTAGGGCAAACTACCACCAAGCTTAAAACTCTGGTTCTCAATAGGTTTATCACAGGCACAAAGTTTAGAGAGTACCTTTTTGTTCAGAAATTCATAATTTGATTGTGATGTCCATTTACAGACTCCATCTTGGATCTTAGTTTTATTAGCTTGCAGAGAAGCCACCATATCATAGTTCAACTACACTTGAATCCCAAATGTACCTGATATAGAATGTGTCGCAGCATGAAGCAAGCTTGGGAGGGACTCTTCTTAAGAGCACAATTTAATAGGGAAGCACGAGCCTCACAAATCAAGCTAACTGATCTTCTAATGAAGTCTTTGTAAAATAGAAATTAATGTAATTAAGTCCATTATGAGCAAAATGTCAATATTTCCATATAACAGATTTGTCACCATGCCTGAGCATTTACCAGATCACCTCACTCTGATTTCTACTCTGTCATTTTCCTTCTTAATTGACACCTGATAAAACAAAGTACGTTTCATTCCACGTAAGATTCAGTCCATACTACACAGTGATACTCAGTCTAAAAAAGATACTTGATCTAGGAAAAAAATCATTCAAGTTTAATTTTTCAGGCACCTTGATTTCAAGGAAAAAAAAATCATAAAATGTGAGACTTTTGGTGACTACTTTCAATTGTCAGTTTCCAGTTATTATTGGACAGTCACTATATTGTAGGTGCATCCTGCATCAGGAACATAATGAAATACTTTCTTATTCAAAGGAAAACATTCAGGCATGAATCAGAGAAAACGCTGATTCCTTAGAGGTAAAGTATTTTCCCTTTTGTTCTGGATTTTAATGATCTTGAACATTGTAGTGTACATGGATGCATACACATATACTGAATAGCTCAGGACGTTATGTTCAAAATAAGTTTGACATGATGTTCTTGCCAAGAATTTGTTCATCCGCTGGTAATTCTACCTTGTCAGTGCCTAGCTTTAATGTGCAGGTTGTTTTCTAGCGAAGAAAGGGAACAATAATAGTCATGACAGAAAAATGCTCTTCAGATATTCAGTATTGTTGGCCAATGTTTGACTGACTTATCAAGTTATAGAGCTTAGTGTTGAAGTACCGTTACAGATCCATTAATTCCCTGTGAAACTTCTCACTGCACTTTACACTGTTTCAGAGCTCCCGTGCCTCCTAATGGTGGACCAGAGAAGTAGTCCACCAGGACACTTCCACGTAACCATTTCTTCACATGTAAACAGAAACAACTACTTAACTAGTCAACAGTCAGGATTTTCATTCACTTTGACCAGGTAATTTCAATGTCTTTGAATAATGAACATGAATTTTAATTGTTTTGTAATGCCATAATTTTCCTTCTTTCCAGCAATTCATAGGTGAAGACTATTGAGACTTACCTAGAACATATTTGCAGCTTCATCCCATTCCAACTCATTCAGATGGATAGCTTCCTACAGGTCTCCATGAGCAATCAGGTAAAGTCCAGAGCCATAGACAGAGTGTTTCAGAGTATTCCAGTAGAGACGCAGATGGAAATAGTCTTCACACTGGCTCATATACACTGAAATGTAACGGACATGTTATTAACTATTCAGAATCATAAATCTGCTGTTTATACACGAGCATAATGAACCAATGGAAAAAATCTATCTAATCAACCGCTTTATTAAGTTGTACAGTTTGATAGTCATGTAATTGCTAAATAGAAGTATAGTGTGTATATTTGTTAACGTTATTGCCAGAGCAATTTTCTGACCTTTCTGTGTTCTTAAGGTAGATAGTTGGTAAGATTTATCTTCCCCCTGGACAGCTCTGTAACTCTCCTAATTCTTCATACATTCTGTTTTGCTCTAATATTTCAAATACAGTATAACCCGTGGGTTAGGGATGAGGCTCCGTGGTAGAGTACTTGGCCAGAATGTTTAAAGTCTAGAGTCAATCCCCAATTCTGCAAAATGAAAAAATTAGAATCCTTAATCCTGTATGTTCTCAAAAATTAAATATTTGAGTACTTATTTGAATCATAATTTACTGTTTATAAACATATGAATGATGACTATAAGAAATGTATGTCAAAATCACTCCTTTTATTACTCCAAATGAATCTTGGTAATAGAAGATTATATAAAAAATCTTTTTAAAGATAATGTTTTTGCAGAAGTTGTTACCGCCTGATTCGCATGTGTCTTTGGAATTAAATTACCAAAAGAAAAAAAGCTTGGAATAGACAGTCCTCCCTCAGGATATGAAAAATATTTTAAGGTTATATAAATTAAGACTGAAAAAGCAAACAAGGTCATGGAGCAGAACAGAGAAAGACCAAGAAAGAATAAAAGAGAGACTCAAAGTATCTAGGGCACCACAATGTTTCAGCAAACTTTACCAAAGAATATTGAATGTTCATGGGGAACAGTCAGCAAATTCAGGGAAAATTGATCAGTGATAACTCAGTAGGTCTGACAGTTTCCAAAATCCTTAAAACAAACCAAAGTTATTTCATATAGAGCCTAAAAAAACAGCTGTGATGTTTCAAAACACTTAGGATAAGACAATCTGGAATTTTGTATGATACACAGATTAAATTTTATTGCTTACACCGTTAAATCAAATACATGATTATAGTTTAACTTGCTAAACTGCGTGATCTCTTGGCAGGTACGTGATGGTGTACAGGGGTTCACTTGGTGTCAGAAGAGCTGCAGTAGGCAGGACAAATGTACCCTGAAGTTTAGGACTGAACCATATCCTAGGCATCACATTAGCCATTCTTCCCATTCATCTCCCAAAGTCTAATGCATGATTCTAGGGATAGCAAACACCAGCGACACCAGGTGCTTTTCCATTGTGCAGGTTACAACACGTAAAACTTTTTGGTCTATTTTTTTTATTGTTATTATTTATTCAACTGTGTACATATGCGTGTGTATGTGCGCGCACACGTGTGTGTGTGTGTGTGTGTGTGTGTGTCTGTGTGTGTGTAGAACCACGGACGAATTCGCGAACCACCATGGACGCCTCCACCTCCTTCTGCCCCAGGATTCACAGGCTCCGCCCTACCAGGACCAGAAACGCAGGCCGCCCCCGCTTCTGCCTGGCATCTATACGTAGGATCCGAACTCAGAACCTTCCGCCTGCAAGGCGGAGGCTTAACCCCTGAGCCACCTCTCCAGCCCTTTTTGGTCTATTTTTATCATTCATCTTCAGGATTTTAGTTTTTTTGTTTACTGAGTTTTTTGGGGTTTTTTGGGTTTTTTTTTGATTGGTTGGTTAGGTTTGTTGGTTGGTTGGTTGGTTGGTTGGTTTAGGGTTTTCTTTCAGATAAAGTGTCATGTATCACTTTGATGTCCTGGAATACACTAGGTAGTCAAGGGTAACCATGAATTCATGATTCTCTTGCTTCCACTTCCCAAGTACTGGACTACAGGTATACACCACCACACTCAGTGGTGCTGGGACCGGAACCCAGGGATTCATGTACTGGGCACGAAGAAGCTATAAGACCGTAAACTAGAGACAAGAAAATAAATTGTTCCACCCGTAAATGTTGCAGAATCTGATCAAAGAAACAAACCAAGAGGACAAATGCAGTCATCACAAGGAAACTGATACTAGCAGGGGAACAAACAAGTCAAACAGCGAAATCCTTCCCCCTCCCTCCATAGTGCTTTAACCCTTAAGATCCCTGAACTCCCAACCTCAAAACAGCATTGTTTTCTTTCCCTCAAGGAAATTGATGCTCCCTCAATAGACTTTGGAATAAACTTCACACTTTGTGATTACAATCTGGCTTCTCTTTCATTTTTCTAACACCCAGCCTTCAGCATTCTTACAATCTCTGAAAATAAAAAATTATGAACAAATTACAAAATATAATCATTGATGTCCATGTTTTATATCTTAAATGTCAATTTTATTATTTAAAGGCAGTGACTTAAATAGAATTTTTGCGCACACACACACACATCATATTATTTAGTGTTCTATTTTATTTTTTAAAAATCTTTTACAAGTATTTCCTCAATTGTTGTCTTCTCTTTACTGGTGATATTTTTTGTGATAGTAACTTTCACCCATATGTAACTGTGAATCTATTACACTGACCGACTGCAAATATGAGTTATTCAGGCATATGTTGTTTTCTGCCCTGCTCCAAGCTGTGATAAAAATGAGAAGAGTAACAATTGGTCGACTCTGAAGCCCAACTTGGTATTCCATGAGATTTCCCTTTATTCTTGATTCATTGGAAGGAAAGTCCTGAGAGTGAGACACAAAATAAGTTTCCTACAGAGAACAGAAGTCCATTTCAAACGTTATGTGTGAAAATATAACAACATGACTCAAAGAAAAAATCTTTCCAGTTCAGGTTCCTGTGAACACTCTCAGGCTGCTCTTATGAACACGCGATCCAGCTCTAACAATCCCTTTCCCACTGAATTTCCGACAGCAACAGTTACTAGGTATTCCTGGTTGTTTCCTGCAGACTGAGAAGTTTGTGTTTCCATAATACTTTTGACTCACTCCTTTCCTTGCTGCTAGCTTGCTGTTTAGTTCATGATAAACTAATCTTACCAGACCTGTGGCTTAGCTTTTTAGCTCTTATTCAGCCTCCCACCCTCACTAAATCAATAAGAATTTAAATTAACAGGGCCTGGAGAGATGGCTCAGGGGTTAAGACTCTGCCTCACAAGTAGAAGGTCCTGAGAAATGCCAAGCAGAAACAGCAGTGGCCTGCACTTCCAGCCCTGGTAAGCAGAACCTGGGAAATCCCAGAGCGAGCAAGGAGGTAAAATTAATCCAGGATGATACCCAAAGTCACCCTTTGTCCTCCACAGGGACACATAGTACACACACACACACACTAAATGAATGAATAAAGTAAAAAAATTAATAAACAGGAAATGGGAATTTATTCAATATGGTCATATGGAGAAGAGGCTAGCTAGCAATCCTCTTAAGTCTTTATGTCACAGGAATGAGAGTAGATCAAAGATCCAAGACAACAGAACTCAAAAAGTGAAGTTTATTTGACCAGTCAGAACTGGCAGGACTCCTATCTAAAGTCTCAAGTGCCCTGCTTGGGTAAGTACTAGGTTTTAGACTCTTTTTTTTTTTTTATTGTTAGACGTGTATTTTGATATATGTAGAACAAAGTGGCAAACAGACATATTTTTGGTAAACAGTACTCAAGGTGATTCATTTACAATTGACTTAAATAAAGGAAATATGACTTTGAATGAACCTGTGGATTCCATATAGAACTGTTTGACCTCCAGAAGCAATTCTTCCATATATGGAGTATTCAAAACAACCATGGAATTGAAAAGTTTTCCTCTGTGAGTTTTACCGTATTTTCTTTTTTTTTTAATAACTTTTTTTTATTAAAAATTTAATTATACATTTTAAAATTTTTTTACCAGTTCCCTCCCTCCCCCCTCCTCCCCCTCCCCTTCCCCCAGTGCCTCCCCCCCAATTCCCAGAGAGTCCTTTATTGTGTACGCCTAACTCTCCACTGGGTCCTCCTCTCTGATGACATATAAGGACCCAGTGGCATTTCCATAAGCCCTTTCTCTTGTTCCCCTTAAGCATAAGATCACTACTATGGCTGTCAATCCCTTGCCTCCAGGGGTCTCGGTGCCCTTAACAGATGCTAGACTTTATGAGGGCAACAGTGCGCTGGACATTGCGCAGGGCATGCAAAGTCCCATTATGATTGCTTTGGCCCCAACTATTGTTGAGAATCTTGCAAATCGTTGCTCCTCCCATCCTTTTGCTCTTACGATCTTACCGCCCCCTCTTCCGCAAATGTCCCTGAGCTCCAGGATGGGGAGAGATTAGGCTGTCCTAGTTCTATGTGATTGATATAGAGTCTCTGAAGTTCTGGATTGTGGTTTGTTGATTTTCTTTTGCAGTTTTGCTGCTCCTGCAATTCCCTTCACTCCATTCTGCTGGGCACTGTATGTCATCCCCTGGCCAGAGACAAAAAGCTGTTAAACTGGAGTCTTGTTGTAATAGCACATTCAAGGGTAGATGCAATAAGAGTAGGAAACCTCAGTGAGGGAGGGGTCCATCACCCATTTGCAAAATGATTACTTTTTATCTGCTAGACTATATGCCCTCCCCTTCTGGTGAGATCAGGAAAGAACGTCTGTGAACTTAACCAGGTTTCTCATTACTTACTTGCAGACCTTGATGGAGGCCTATTTTCTCTGCTGTAACATGGTCTCCTCTCTCCTTGTTTCTGGTGTGGCCCTCCTAACCCATCTCTCTTGTTCATAATCTTTGCAATTACTGTGTTACATAGGTTTACTTTTGAGTGTCTCAATGTGGGCTGGGTGAGTTTGGTACTAGGAGCCACCTATTAGGGAGTACATACGGCGCTTAATTTTCTGGGTTTGGGATACTTCACTTAATATAATTCTTTCTAATGACATCCATTTCCCAGCAAATTCCAGTAATTCATCATTTTTGATGGCTGAGTACTACTCCATTGTATAGATGTACCACAGTTTCCTTATCCACTCGTCAACTGTTGGACATTTAGGTTGATTCCATGACTTTGCTATTGTAAACAGTGCTGCTATGAACATGGTCGAGCTTGTGCTATCGAGGCGAACCTCTGCTACATGGGGGGTTATTCCCAAAAGTGGGATAGCAGGGTCATATGGCATTTCAATCTTTAATTTCTTTAAGAATCTCCAGACGGCTCGCCAGAGTGGCTGTATGAGCCTGCATTCCCACCAACAATGTAGGAGAGTTCCCCTCTCTCCACATCCTCTCCAGCATTTGTCGTTGTTTGTATTGTGGATTTTTGCCATCCTGACCGGGTGAGATGATATCTCAGGGAAGTTTTGATTTGCATTTCCCTGATGGCGAAGGAAGTGGAGCATTTTTTAAGATAATTGTTAGACATTTTAATTTCATCCTTGGTAAAGTTTCTTTGAAGTTCCAGGGCCCATTTTTTAATTGGGCCAGTGTTTTCCTTGGAGTTTAATTTTCTAAGTTCTTTGTGCACTCTGGACAGTAGAGCTCTGTCAGATATGTGGTTAGTGAAGATTTTCTCCCATTCTGTGGGTTGCCTTTGAGCTCGTGTGACAATCTCTTTATCTGAACAGAAGCTCTTTAATTTCACAAGATCCCAACTGTTGAGAGTTGGTAGCAGTGACTGTGCCATTGGATGTCTGTTTAGGAAGTGTTGGCCTAGCCCAATCAGCTCGAGGGAGTTCCCTATCCTTTCAACTATGGTTTTTAAAGTCTCTGGCCTGATATCAAGGTCCTTGATCCATTTGGAGTTAAGTCTTGTACATGGTGACAAGTACGGGTCCAGCTTTAATCTTCTGCATGTAGAGATCCAGTTTTGCCAGCACCATTTGTTGAAGATGCTGTTCTTTTTCCATTGGATTCTTTGGGCCCCTTTGTCAAAGACCAAATGGCTGTAACTTTGTGGGCTTATATCTGGGTCTTCAATCCTTATCCATTGATCTGTGTGTCTATTTTGGAGCCAGTACCAGGCTGTCTTTATAACTATGGATTTGTAGTATAGACTTAGGTTTGGTATGGTAATACCTCCAGCTGTGTTTTTGTTACTCAGGATTGTTTTTGCTATCCTGGGTCTTTTGTGCCTCCATATGAACTTTCAGATTGTTTGGTCAACTTCTTTGAAGAATTGCTTTGGGATTTTGATTGGTATAGCATTGAATCTGTATATTGCCTTTGGTAGGATGGTCATTTTTACGATGTTGATTCTGCCAATCCAGGAACAAGGGAGGTCTTTCCACCTTCTGGTGTCTTCTGCAATTTCTTTCTTTAGGGTTTTAAAGTTTTCATTGTAAAGGTCTTTTACCTCCTTAGTTAGGTTTATACCAAGGTATTTCATTTTTTTAGGGGTTATAGTAAATGGCATGGTTTCTCTCAAGGCTTTTTCACTTCTTTCATTCTGGGCATATAGGAAGGCCTCTGATTTTTGCACATTTATTTTGTATCCTGCCACCCTGCTGAACTTCTCAATTAGTTCCAGGAGCTTCCTGGTGGAGTTTTTGGGATCACTCAGGTATAAGATCATGTCATCTGCAAATAGGGATAGCTTGATTTCTTCCTTGCCGATTTGAATCCCTCTTATGTCCCTTTCTTGTCTTATGGCTTCGGCTAAGACTTCAAGTACAATATTGAATAGAAGTGGTGAGAGTGGACAGCCTTGTCTAGTTCCTGATCGAAGTGGGAATGCTTCCAATTGTTCCCCATTGAGCATAATCCTTGCTGTGGGCTTGTTGTATACAGCTTTTATTATATTGATAAAGGTTCCTTCCATTCCTACTGTCTCTAGCGTTTTGATCATAAAAGGCTGTTGGATCTTGTCAAAAGCTTTTTCTGCATCTATCGAGAGTATCATGTGGTCTTGGACTTTGGACTGGTTTACATGATGAATTACATTTATTGATTTGCGTATGTTGAACCAACCTTGTGTGCCGGGGATGAAGCCTACTTGGTCCCCATGAATGATCTTTTTAATATGTTTTTGAATCCAATTTGCTAAGACTTTGTTGAGAATCTTTGCGTCTGTGTTCATCAGGGCGATCGGCCTATAGTTTTCTTTTTTAAGTGAATCTTTATTAGGTTTTGGGATTAAAACGATATTAGCTTCATAGAAGGAATTTGGTAGTGTTCCTTCCTTTGCTATTTGATGGAACAGTTTAAGGAGTATTGGTGTTATTAACTCCTTAAATGTCTGGTAGAACTCTGTGCTGAATCCATCTGGTCCAGGACATTTTTTGGTGGGAAGATTCGAGATTACTTCCTCAGTTTCCTTATATGTTATAGGACTATTTAAATAATTCACAACTTCCTGATTCAATTTACGTAAGTTGTGTTTACTTAGAAATTCATCCATCTCTTTTGTGTTGTCAAACTTCACAGAGTATAAGTTTTTGAAATATGATGTTATAATTCTCTGGATTTCTTGGGTATCAGTAGTGATAACTCCATGTTCATTTCTAATTTTGTTAATTTGGGTTTTCTCTCTCTTGCTTTTGGTTAGTTTAGCTAGGGGTGTATCAATCTTGTTGATTTTTTCAAAGAACCAGCTTTTTGATTGGTTGATTTTTTTCTATCGTTTTCTTAGTCTCGATTTCAGATATTTCTCCCCTTATTTTGCTAATCTCTTCTCTTCTACTGCTTTTGGGATCAGATTGCTCTAGTTTCTCTAAAGCTTTAAGCTGCATTGTTAAGTTGTTTATTTCTGATGTTTCCATTTTTTTGATGTAGGCATTAAGAGCTATGAACTTACCTCTTAGAACAGCTTTCATTGTGTCCCAGAGATTTTGGTAAGTTGTATTTTCGTTATCATTCATTTTCAGGAAATCTTGAATTTCCTTTTTAATTTCTTCCTGAATCCAGTTCTCATTCAGCATCATAGTGTTAAGTTTCCAGGAGTTAGTGTATTTTCTCTTGTTTGATGTGTTGTGGATGTCCAGCTTTAGGCCGTGGTGGTCTGATAGGGCACAGGTTAGAATTTCAACTTTCTTGTATATGTGTAGATTCATTTTGTGGCCCAGTATGTGATCTATTTTGGAGAAAGTTCCGTGTGCTGCTGAGAAAAATGTGTATTCTTTGGTGCGTGGGTGAAAAGTTCGATAGAGATCTGTGAGGTCCATTTCTTTCAGGGTTTGATTAAGTTCCAAAGTGTCTCTGTTAAGCTTTTGACCTGTTGATCTATCCCATGTAGAGAGGGCGGTGTTGAAGTCCCCAAGAATTATCGTTTGGGGGTTGATTTCATGCTTTAGACTCTGTAGGGTTTTCTTAATGAATGTGGAGGGGCCCATATTGGGTGCATATATGTTCAGTATTGTGAAATCTTCCTGGTGAATTGTACCTGTGACTAAAATGTAGTATCCATCCGTGTCTCTTATAATTTTTTTTGGTTTGAAATCCACTTTGTCTGATAGCATAATGGCTACCCCTGCCTGTTTTCTGCTTCCATTTGCTTGTAGAATTGTTGACCAGCCTTTTATTTTTAGAGCGTGCCTATCTTTTGTGGTGAGATGGGTTTCCTGCAGGCAACAGATTGATGGATTGTGATTTTTAATCCAAGTTTGTAATCTGTGTCTCTTGATCGGTGAATTAAGTCCATTAACATTTAGTGTTATAATGGAGAAACTATTGTTAATTCCAGACATTTATTATGTTTAGTAGCTTTTATAAGTATATTGCTTCGCTTTTAATGGTGTTATATTTGCCTTCTGTTCTCCTGGATATGCCTGTTTTTTTCTTCACGCTTGAGTATCATTTCTAGTAGTTTTTGAAGGCCTGGTTTGGTGGCCATGTATCCCTTAAAGTTGTCTTTGTGCTGGAAAATTTTTCTTTCTCCCTCGATCATGACTGATAGTTTTGCAGGGTAAATCAGCCTGGGTTGACATTTTTGCTCATTCAATACTTGAAGTATGTCTCTCCAAGCTCTTCTTGCTTTTACTGTTTCGACTGAGAAGTCATTTGTTATTTTAATAGGTTTACCTTTAAAAGTGATTTGTTTTTTCTCCCTTGAAGCTCTCAGCACCAGTTCTTTATCTTGAATGTGGAGCGTTTTAACTATTATTTGCCGCGGTGTGCTTCTATTTTGGTCGTATCTGTTTGGGGTGCGGAATGCCTCTTGTATATGAATGGGCCTCTCTTTTTTTAGATGAGGAAAGTTTTCCTTGATGATCCTTTGAAAAATTTCCTCAGGGGTGGTATTTTGAGATTCTTGCTCCGGTATTCCATGAATACGCATGTTAGGCTTCTTCAGGGTGTCCCATATCTCTTGGATATTTCTCTCAAGTATCTTTTTGGCTTTAACAACCTCTTCCATTGAGCTGGTTAGTACTCCCACTTTATCTTCAAGGTCTGAAATTCTGTTTTCTGCTTCATTAGTTCTGTTGATAAGACTCTCTGTGGCGTTCTGGGTTGAAGATAACTTGTCTTTTAGCTCAGTTTTAAATTCTGCTTGAGTTTGTTTTAACTGCTCTATGCCACTTTTTGTTTCTTGCACTGTTTTTCTCAACTCCTCCAGATGTCTGTTGTGTTCCTCTTCTAAGCGATTGATTCGATTATGTAATTCCTCCCGGATTTCCTCTTTTATAGTATTGAACATGGTAATGATCATATTTTGAAAGTCGTTATCCTGGGTGAGGCTTTCTTGGCCTTTTTCCGCGGGTTTGTTCTTGTTGGAGTCTAACATTATGGGATTAATTTCTTCAGTGGGAAATTTGTTTACTTGAGTGTTGCTTCTCATGGATTTGCACTTTGACTTTGGCATTGTCATTTTAACTCTTAAGATCTCTCAATTTCACTAAACTGAATTATTTGGCCTGGGGTACTGGTGGGCGGGGCCCGAACGGGGACTTACCTAGGGCGCGGGGTGAGGCCCAGGTGGACTGCGAGCGTGTCCCGACCGGCGGAGCGGGGTGGGGTGAAAAGGGAGGATGGGCGCGTCGCTGTGGAGCTATTTAACCTGAGGGCAGCTGGGGCGGGGCCCGGGCGCAGGGGGAGGTCCTCCTCGTCCCTCGACCCCCGAGCGGCTCCGGCTGGATGGTGGGAGTCGGAGCCGGGTCCCTGTAGGCTGACCTGGGGTCCTAGAGCGCGCGGTGAGGCCCGGCTGGATCGCGCGTGCTAGACTCTTTTCTTTAAAGGTGGTTTACAGAGCATTTCAGCAACATCTGATTGGTCACAGGGTTACAGAGAATCATCACTTGAAGCATGATGGTCACAGACAAAGGGACCAGAGGAAGTCTGCGGGGAAGCAGGGCATTAGGGAAGCAAATGAGTGGAGCGGGATGGAGAGTCAATGCCTGCAGGACACACAGGATTGAGGCTTCTTCAAATTTTAGCTGAACTTCCAAATTGAAAGAAATTGCTGTTTGCTTTACAGAAGCCCAAAGGCCATAGGGCGATGTTGGCGTGCAAGACCTGGTTACCCAAGCAGAAAGATAAAGTTTCAAACAGAAAGCAGGAGCAGTTCTGCTCCAGGTGTGGTTCCACCTACTTTCCTGCAAGATGGTCTGACCAGTTGTCAGAGCTGTAGGAAGTCTCTTTTGGGACACAAACTCTTTTTCTGACTGGCTCCAGCCCTTCTCTCCTCTCAGTCTGCTATTTCTGGAGGAGTTTTCAAATCCCAGGGTTCATTTTTTGACAGTCCTTAATGGCCAGAGTGGTGGAAAGCCCTTTCTTTCCCTGTGCAGTCTGGTTACACCAGCACTATAGCAGTTCATTCTGATGTAAGTTGAACAATCAGGCTGTTCATAATTCTTGGTAGGAAGGGTGTGAATGGGAGTGTACACCTTAGCATATAGCTTGCCATATTATCTTGATTTCTAAAGGATAAAAGTGTAATTACTTATGAAAAAATTACTAGTTTCCTGCCCTTTCTGGTTTGAAAAACATCCAGGTAAATGGACCATTTCATGAAACGTATTTTTGTAGAAATTAATGATCTTAATCATAGCCATGCAATTTTGTAAAATCCCTCCCCCATCTTGACTTAGGAAACTTAAGATAACTTGTTTTCCCATACCCTCGTCGTCAAAGTCATAACTTCCATTTTATGTAATTTATTAGCACATGGGCAATAATACTTCACACATCACACATTGAAGGCAAATCCTAACTAGACTCCTGCCTAATCATAAGGCTACCGTGCAATGTCACTTGGTCTGGACACATGTTCTGCCTGGTCGGTCTCCCTGGGAATGTCCTCATCCAAGAGTGACATGGGGGTTTTTCTGGGCTCCACAGGAGCCTAAAGTAGGCACACAGCTTCTCACCAGCAGGATGCCCCTACAAAGAGAGAAGCAACATTGTAGCCCCTTAGGAGGCATATGGCAAGTAGGTGGTCGCAGCCTTGAGATAACTCCAGCAGGTTGGGTTGATGTAATATCCAGATAACCACCTTAGGGACAGCCTAGAATGCCCAGTAACTACCTTGCAGTTACCTCATTTGTATGTGAACAATCTTGGATCCTTATCTATCTCAACATATGCTGGCTACAGCTTCTTAAAGATAAGCCTGAACATGTGAGTAACACCTGTTAAATGTTTAATTTTGAAAAGTTATAATTGTTATCAGAATGATGTACCTGTTAGAAATAGTTTTGTTGTTGTTGTTTTAATTAGGCTTTTTGGTTTGATGGTTATCAGCGCTGAGGATTCAACTCAAGATGCACCCATGCTAGGCAAGTGCTCTGCTGCAGAGCTGCCCTCTCATGATTTTAAAAACTTGAAATTGTACTGAGTCTGTTCAAGGAAATGAAGCCTGTCAGAGTCTTTCCCGAGACAGTCTGCACATATGTTTTTGTTAGGCTGAGTTTTCCCACACCCACACCAGGGCCGTCTTGGGTAGATGCCAGTGGTACCTCTCCATCCTAAATTGTGACAGCCAGAGCTTATTCCCGGGGCAAGCAGTGGCCTTCACGGTCCTTGGTCCTCGTTGCTCTTGTACTGTCTTTCTGTTTTCCTAGTTAGACAAGAGCAAACCGCACATGCTCTGGTTATACCTGGGCTCCTGTCCTGACCCTGCAGCTCAGAAATCTTCCCCAGTCCTCATGGAAAGATCTGCCTGCTCCTTCGTGGCTGCCTGGATTCCACTGAGCTGGTTTGACCTTCAACTAATCCCTTGAACTTAAGGCATTTGGGTTGTTTGCTGCTTTGCTGCCACAGGTGTCATTTGCCAGCCGTAGGTGGACCGGCTGCAGCGGGCGGGACTTTTCGTTCTAGACCTGTAAGCGTGGCTACTGTTCCCACCCAAGATCCTTCCTGCGCAGCGTGGTGCGTCGGTCTGTGCATCTTGTCTACCATGCACTGTTCACGGAGCCATAAATCACTTCAAGCAGCCATCTGTCAGTGCTTAATTATTAGACCGTGAAATGTTTTCTGCGTTCTGGTAACACCACTGTGTAATGGGACTTCTTACAGTTCTTTTCTAAAAATTGCTACACTCTGACAGCTGTTTGTATTGCAACTCAACGTGGATAGACTGATTCTAGCTTAGAAACGGACACAAGAACATGAAGTTAGCTTTGTAGATTTGAGGGATGTTTGTTCCTATTGATGGCTAAGGCCTGACTTGCAGCATGGGAAATCCCTTTGCCCAGCTCGCGTTGTCTCAGCTTTTTATGCGCTTGTTGGTTTTCAGGGGTCTCGCTGTGTAACCCTGGCCGGTCTGGAAGTCACTGTGCACAGGCTGGCCGCAGCTCACAGCAGTACATCTGCCTCTGCTCTGAGCGCTGCTGTGGGTGTTGGGACATGGAGCCCAGCCCAAACCTCCGTCGTCAAATGTTACTCTGTCTTTGTGGTGCTGAGAATTGAACCTGGGGCCTCACAGGTACTAGACAGGCCTTCCACCACTGAGCTACATGTTTTCACATGTCTAATTCATAATATTTGAAGGTAGACGTTTAGGGACTTCCTGTTTACAAAAAAGTAGCTGTGTTAAATAAATACTAACAAGGCCCATAAGATAGCTCCACGGGTTAAGACGCTGTTTGCAAACCTGATGATCTGAGTCCAATCCCCAGAAGCCAGCACAGTTGGAGGAAAGAACTGACTTCTGATACTTGTCTGTCTGTCTGTCTCTCTCTTTCTCAAAAAAATAGATATCTTAACACAACAACAAAAAAAATCCTGTGTCCCGTGCTCCAGAAATTCATCGAGGCAGCTTATCCTTGAGGCTTTATGATTTTCTCTCAGTCGCACAGTAAAATGCTCCTTCATGACTATTCCTGGAGCAAGCATACTAGCTGCCTTCCATTTAATCTGGCTGTAGTGGGGGAAGAATCCGTATGCTGATAGTTCTTTGCTTGACTGGACCCATGAGTGAAATAGCAGGTGACAAGATGGAGATCTAGGTAGACAGTGTAAGGGAATTATATTCATGTGCACACTGGGTTGTGAAAGCACTGTAGTTTCTTTGCAAACTTTTCTTCTCTTGGTGTCAGACTGGGAGTTGAACCTAGAGCCTTGTGCCAAACCGCTCTCAACCTGTTCCCCAGCTCCACTCTTTCAGCGTGTTACATGTGCATTCATTGCGACCTTGGGCTTTCTGATATTTTGCATGTTTGTGCAGTGTGTATCTGAATAGAGATTCCGTATAGAAGTAGGATGGTGACCAAGTGATGTCCTGTGAACCTTGGTGCTTGGGGTCCTCTGGGAAGTATTTGAGCACACCTCACAGAATAAAATACGGAACAGACACATTTTTTAAAAAGTCCAAGTTTCAGAGAAGGCGTATCTGCTGTCAAATAATGGCTTTGTTTCCTTTAAAAAAAAAAAACCATCTGGGCGTAGTGAGGAAACCTGTAGTCCCAGCACAGGGGAGGCTGAGGCAAGAGGATCATAGATTCAAGACTAGCCTTGGCTGCGTAGCAAATCTGTGGCCATGCTGGGCTTCATCAGACCTGTCTCAAAAAACACCTCCCCACACCTCCTCAGAAAGCCCGGTGTGGTGAATGGTGATCTACTCCTGTGCTCCATCACAGGGTGAAGGCTGAGGCAGGAGGGTCATGAGTTCGAGTCCCGCCCATTCTGCCAGAGAAAAGCAGTATTAATCAACGCAGTGAAACAGTTCATTTGTATTACTTCACAAGATTGTTACAAAAGTTAATTCCATGGCAGTAGGATGTTTTAGCTATATAAAACAACACTGTGTTTATATCTACTGTAATAAAACTATTTATATTGTGTTCATGATCAGAACTGAAAGAACATGGGTAAAACACTTGAAATCATTTTTAATACAAAAAATCTATTTGAGTAGGAGGGAAGACAGAGAACATGTGCATGTTATGTATGGTGCATGGGTAGAGATTAGAGGACAGCTTTTTAAAGTCATTTTTCTCCACCATGTGGACTTCATGGGTATCAAACTCAGATCATAGGTTTGCGAGCAGGTGCCTTATCCTGCTGAGGTAGTTCATCAACCCAAAAGTTGTATCCTTTGTGTGTGTGTGTGTGTGTGTGTGTGTGTGTCTGTCTGTCTGTCTGTCTGTCTGTCTGTCTGTCTGTACTTGTGGACAATAGAAATACATCTAAGGTGTCTTTCCCCAGGGTCTGTCCACCTTGTTTTTAGAGACAGGTTTTCTCATGGATCCCCAAGGATGACAAATTGGCTGGTCAGCAAGCTGTAGGGTTCTCCCTACCCTGGGTTTACAAGCATACAGTGCCACACCCAGCTTCTTTATGTGGAGTCCACAGACTGAACTTAATCTTATTTGGCAAGCATGTTATGGAATGGGCTGTCTTGGCCTTTGTGGCTTCTTTTATGACAGGGTCTTGCTGGGCTGGCCTCGCGTAGCCCAGGCTGTCCCTGAACTCTGTAGAACAGCTGTAAGGATGACCTTAAATTCCCAGGCCTCCTTTCTCCACCTCCAGGTGCTAGGATTCCAGGCGTGTGCTGCCCGCCCCAGCCGCCTGCATGCTGAGGTTGTGAGTAGGTGCTGCTATGCTCTGCTGTAGCCAAGTCTTTGCTAATTAGATCATTTCCACCTCTTGACTACTAATTTGATGTTCTCAATTCTTTTCAGGTAGGTGTCAAAGTTGGTGTCCGAACCAGGGGCTGTAATGGCCTCTCTTATACTCTGGAATATACACGGACAAAAGGAGATTCTGATGAAGAAGTTGTTCAAGATGGTGAGGTGTTTTTGTTTTCTTTTGTTTTGTTTTTATTGAGATGGATCCTGCGTAGCCCAGGCTGTCCCTGAACTCTGTAGACAGCTGTAAGGATGACCTTAAATTCCCAGGCCTCCTTTCTCCACCTCCAGGTGCTAGGACCAGTGGCTTGGAGTAGGAACTGTGTGACTACTCTGTGCCTACTTGTCTGCCCAACCTGTGCCTTCTGTGTGCCAAGATTGCTGCATAGACTTTCATTTGTTATCTATGGTCAGCGCAACAACACACTGAGAGAAACAGCTGTTTCCCTGTGTTCAGATAAAGGAACTGAGGCAGCAGAGAGCAAACAGCCAGTGGAAAGGACTGGTGAGAATTGTAAGGCAATCAGCTTCTCCCTGACTAAGGAATTGAATAAATCATGACTTTGTTTCCTCTCCAAAGGTCAGGGTTTATCCAGAAACCATGTTTTTATCCAGCGTCTTGATCTGTAGCTGGGGCTGGAACTCTCTGATCCCCCTGCCTCCTGTGCTGCAGTTACAGATAGGTGCCACCAGATTCATCCTTATGATGCTCTGAAGACCATGACGAAGGAGGGAGCCAGTCACCCACTGCTGTTGCACCAGCCGCTTATATGTTCTGAGTCAGTGCCGTCAACTCAGGCTTCTGAAGGATTCTTTCTATTCTGCATTTTTATTTGAAAATTAAGTCCTGGCTAGAGAGATGACTCAGGGATTAAAGCTGTGTCTCACAAACAGGAAGGACCTGAGTTTGGATCCCAGGTTCCACATAAAACACCAGGCTGAAATGGTGGTGCCTGCACTTCCGGTCCTTGAGCATGGAGCCTGGGAAATCCCAGAGAGAAACAAAAAGGAGGTAGAAGCAATCCAGAAAGATCCGAAGTCACCCTTGGTCCTCTGCAGGGGCATACACTCTCTCTCTCTCTCTCTCTCTCTCTGTCTCTCTCTCTCTCTCTCTCTCACACACACACACACACACACACACACACACACACACAAAGTAAATTTGAAAAATGAATTTCTACATTTGACACCAGCCCGTTTCCCTGAGCGATCTGGCAGAACCTACTGAAGAGTAAGGCCTAAGGGTTCAGGCTTAGAATTTGAGCCATTGCAACTGAGAAAGGAGTCAGTAGGGTCATAAATTCAGGCCACTTTGGGCCACACTGTGCAAGGCTCTGCTGGACAAGAGAGACCGTGCTGCAAAATAACAAAAATGAGTAGGTGGATAAGTGGATCTTTTTAAAACTTGTTAAGTAATGCTGCAAGTCTGGGATAAGTAGTGCATTATGGGCTGCGTAGCAATGACTTTGCACTTTGGAGGTGTACTTTTAGTCAGCTTGTAGGCCTTCTCTTTGTGGAAACCAAAGTCCTGGCTGCTCTCCAGTGCACTTCTCATGAACCTGAAGTAATTAACGAGTGAAGCATCTCCTGACAGTGCCGGTTTTATGCTCAACTCAAAGCATGAGCTTTCACATGTTCAGCTCTGAGCGGAAAGACCTACAGTTAGGAATAGTTTGCATTTAAGTAGCGACTCCTTTCTAATAAGGAAGAAAGCTTTCTTTTTGGGGGGTCAGTTCTTATCTTTTTATTAGCCCATGACACAGTTGTGTCCTGCTTTATTGCAATAAGTCAGACAACGTTTTCATCATAATGTCTGTTAAAGTATCTGGCCATAAAAACCTTAGCACAAGCTCATCTGCAGGGCACTTGACAAAGGTGACTTGCTTTAACATTCATCTGCCTTGTAGCCTTTCAGCACAGCCAGCTTCATGTTCTTTCTCTTCTGCATAATCTTCTTGGCTTGGGGGAGTCTTCTTCGTCAGCACCACCAGGAAGTCTCAACACAAGGTCCAGGCAGGCTCCTTTGGAATGCATGGCAGCAGGTTTCAGCCCAGCCTTTGACAGTCAGGGGAGTTCTCACACTGGATCAAGCCTTTTTATTGTTCAGCCTCCAATGTGATGGTTTTCCTGGTAAGGGATTTTCTGCCATACATAGCAGATCAGAAAAAGCAGCAAGAAAGCTTTCTTAACCTAATTATAATATTTGCCAAAAAATTAGCATCTGTCTAAATGATAACTCGAGAATACTGCTCATATTTAAGCACATAACCACAGTTGAGTCATTTTACTGGCCAGTCTTGTTAAAATCATCTTATTATTTTTACAATGTCCATGGTCTTAATGTATGTACCTTAGAGAAGTTTCCTATGGATAACAGTCCTTTGGATGTACTTAATGTATGTACCTTAGAGAAGTTTCCTATGGATAACAGTCCTTTGGATGTACTTAGGTTTGGCGGTATGTCAGTGTACAGGCGACATTGCAAGGTTCCTGTAAACATCACTGACTCATTCTTACAAAACTCCTGCTGAGAATGGACACTTTCCTCCTCCTGGTGCATGTTTGAAACAGGACTGCAGTCTGGTGCAAGGCAGCTAACTCACACTGCTGTAGCAACGTCGTGGGACTTCCTTGTGCAAAATCGCCTTCCCTTCTGTGATTGGTTCAGTGTGCCGTTGAGCCTTCCCTTCTGTGATTGGTTCAGTGTGCCCTTGAGCCTTCCCTTCTGTGATTGGTTCAGTGTGCCGTTGAGCGGGGCACGCGGCAGGATGCTGAGCATCTCTCCTTGATTCACGAACTTCCTCAACTTCCTGTTCAATCATTGCAGTTCCTCTGTGTTCTGATTCTGCAGATTGTGCCCTGTGCAGACCTTTTCTGATTGTTGTTTTCTTTTCCTCCAGGAGTCAGAGTGTTCATCGAAAAGAAAGCACAACTAACACTTTTAGGAACAGAAATGGACTATGTTGAAGACAAATTATCCAGTGAATTTGTCTTCAATAACCCAAACATCAAAGGAACTTGTGGCTGTGGAGAAAGCTTGAATATTTGAAACCTCAGGACCCACGCCCCACATTCCCAGAGAGTTGGAGACTGCTTTGGGAAAATCAAGGGACTGTCGCATGCCCAAGGTTTACGATGTGTGGGACAGTATGGAAAATAAAGTGGTGCATTTCGAAAATGAAGCCAGTGTGTTAAGATTCCAGAAGACATGTAAAGGATGGGAGCTGAGAAATGATTGCTTCCTTTGGATCATTTTTCTGTACTTTAAAGAAAGAAGTTCTGCCCTGCATTTAGCCCTTTCACATCCTTTGCATTAGAATCAGTTTAGTGACTGTTGCTTTCCTGGGAGGAGTTCAGAAAGTGGTTGGTTATTCGGGGTGTGCACCAGCTGTCCAGTGATTGGCTTGAATGTGAGTCTCCCCAGGGATTTTCTCAACCATTTCGCTGCCTCTGATTCCACTGGCAAAACTGTGGGAAGAGCATGACAGTGCCTGCTATTCTACCTAGACTTGGCATGGTCTTTTAGTTTTTTGTCAGAAATGTCAAATGCCTCACTTGTTTTCTCTTCAGCCCTGCCAGGCACACACGAGCCACAGGTCAACGAGTGAGGACAGCCGGGCCCTGGCTTAGGTCCATCTCCTTTGGACTCTGTCTGCTTCCAGCTTTCTTGGACCTTTTAAGAAGAGTGTCTCTTAGTGAGCCACTGTCTAGCCCACCTCCCTCAGTGCTGCCTGTGAGGATACACAACACCACGGAAGGCAGCAGGCTTTCGATCCCCATACTGCAAGCCAGAGCTAGGACGCTGCTCACCTCTCCCTTCCTTACAAGTAGTGTGTGTCCTGTGCCCAGCTGATCCGTGGAGGCAAGTGGTGTCCTGCCTTCCGTACTGCCTCACAGTTTTCAGAGAGCTTCTTTGTAATTTATGGAGATTGTATTAGTTTTGTTTCGAATGGAAAAAAATGTTAGAACCCTCTTAAATGAATTGCTCTATCATTTCATTAGAACTTTGAAACATACTTTATATTTAAAAGAGAATATGCTGTATTAGCCCAGAATTTTCTTGGAACACAGGATTTGTGGAGCGGAATATGGAGGTTTTGTCTTAAAATTCACACTCCGTAGATACTTTTTGATTCCCAAGAATAATTGCTAAGATCATAAAAATATTTTAACTTAGCATTCTTATCTCTGGCTTTTTGTTTTGTTTTGTGTTTTGAGACAGGTCTTGCTGCAGCACAAACTGGCCTCAGACTAGTGATCCTCCTGCCTCAGTTTCCTGAATGCTGGAATTAGTGGCACATGTGTTACCAGATCTGGCTTCCAGTTTTTCTTTTAAAAGGGGCCGACATTTAGTTTACTGATTTTGCTGGGTGTGGAATATTAAGTGAAGTGCGAGAAGTTCTGTTGGAAGCTGATTCTTATGAAGTACCTGAGTTAATGTTCGTGCTGTGTACTAAAGTTATCTATCACAAAATGCACCAAAACCTAGGGCAGTCGTTTTATATAATGTTGATGAGGTTGTATTAGAAGTAGAATCATTGATACACTCTTACTTTGTGCAATACTGTGTGTAGAAATTACTGAGTTATCAATTAGAAACGTGGCCTCTTTGTGATCATAAAATGTCTTTTCTTGCTGAATGAAAGGATTTGGTATAACAGCTGCTAAAGCTGATGCTGAGTAATCGTCGTGCTGTCCTGCTGGACACCTAGTGGCCCTCTGAGAGACCATGGAGAACGTTCTTGGGATCCTGAGCCACCTGCTCGTGCTGTCCTGCCTGCCTCACAGCAACTCTGACTGCTCCACCCTCCGCAGATCCATTCCCTGTATCCTCAGGAGCCAGCATTAGCCACTCCCAGGATTCTTTCTCTCTACTGTCCAAACTTCAGCTCATCTTCCCCAAGAAAGGTCTTGCTGGTTTGATTCAGATCTCGTAGGTAGTGCCCCCAGACTTTCTGAGGTATCACAGAAATAAAAAATTGTCCAGACCTCAAAAGCCCTGGAACTGACCAGAGAACCAGGCTGCAGTGAAAGGTATCAGTCAGTATTGAAGGTGTTGCTGATAGTTGGTGTTTGTTGCATACTAACTGTCCACCAAGACCTGCTCCCAAGTAGTAGGACTGGCTGCTCTCACACATGAGACTAAAGCAAAATACTTTACCTCAGTAACACTGCACAACCAAGTCAGAACAAACCCATGTGCTTCTCTGCACCCGTGCGCGGGCATGCGCGCGCGCGCGCACACACACACACACACACACACACACATCACCCTGTTCTGAGTAGTTGGACCATACTGCCTGTTGGGATAAATACCCACAGAAGGGTTCCATGTAAGATACTCTAGAGGCAGTGTCCTTTGAGCTGAGTTTGGAAAGACAAGAAGTGCAGGGGAAAGGAGAATGGGAAAAATGATAAAATCTTAGAGCCCAGGGACAGTGGATCAGGGTCAAGGCCTGGGATGTGCAGGCTGCGTGGGTTCTGTAGGTATTGGCATCAAAGTGTATACACAAATAAGTCATTAGGAAACAATTGCATTCCATCAGACATGGCACAGGTGGCAATCTTGGGAGGCTAAAACAGGAGGTTTCTGAGTTTAAGGCTGACCTAGGCTACATAGCAAGGACCCAGCAGAAGGAAAGAAGAAGCGGAAAACCAAAAAAAAAAAAAAAAAAAAAGCATGCAGTGGGCTGGAAGGTGAGGGCAGAATGGAGCTACTGCAGAACCCAAAGAGGACCAGGGGAGGGACGACCATTGCAGAAGCCTTAGGGGGAGAAGGGAATCTATCCTACAGCCCAGCCTCCAAGTGGGTGTTACTTTGTGGCTTTTGATAAAGACCAAACCTATCTTTTTTTGGCTTGGGGTTTTCCTCTTGGTTGATGTTGAAATGTGCAGGACAGAAATTCAACTGCTGCACCTCTTCATTACGTTGGACTGATTGGCTCGCCTTCAGCCATGTCATGCAAGCCGTGGATGGCTTTAACAAGGAAGGCTGTCTTCTGCCTCACACACGTCTGCACTGCACTCTCAAACTCTGGTGTCCTGTGCATTTGCTCGGTAGTTAGAAAAAAAGAAGGTCCACCATCATTGAAGTCTATTAAAACCAAGAGCTATGGGGCCATAGTCTGGTGGAAAGGTGGGAGAGCATTCACACAGGAATGGAAGCTTAAAGTAGAAGAGGTCACCACCTTGGCCATAAGGGTGGTGGGGGGAGGGGGGAAGAGAGGGAGGAAAGTGGGGGGAGAATTTCTACAAAAACCTCCAGGGACAAAGAAATGGCTAATTTTGACAGCCTTTCCAGTGCCTTGGAAAGTTTCACATCATGTGACAGAGATATGTGTCAGGAGTCAGGTAGATAACCAACTGGGGCAGTGGGGGAAGGAAGTTACCAAAGCCAGGTGTGAGGCCTGGTTTCTGCACAGCCACAGGGGCTTTGATTTATCAGCAGTACCTCCTAATGACAAAGCAGGTGTAGGGAGGTCCTGTGCCCCCTGTCAGGAGCTTAGATTACTCTCCCCCACCAAGATATTAAATTGAATGGTTCATGGTTCATTCCCTGTTCTGTCCCCCCACCCCCAATTTAAAAATATTCTAACACATTTCCTGGGCAGCCTCTGAGGGCCACCTGCCGTGTTGCATTGTTCTGAGGTATCTCCCAGCTCCCTGTCTGTACCAGGACAGGAATGACTTCTTCTGTAACCAGAAAGGGGAATGGGGGTGGGGTAGGAAACCCCTACAAGTTCAGAGGTCCCTAAAATTCTCAGTACTTCCTAGGATTCATTCCAAAGGAAATGCCTTTAAAAATAGCCTTTCTTGTCTATGTTTTGAAACCTGAAAGATCAGGAAGCAAAGACTCTGTTAAACAGTGTCTCCTCTGAGCCCTAGGAGAGCAGTGATACAGACTAGATAGAGTCAGCACAAAAGCCGGAGTGATGGAAAGAGGTGACACTGGCATGCCAAAGACATGACTCCTGCCTCTTGTCTTACAGATGGTGTCCTGAACTGTTTGTTTTACTTCACGTGCGGTGTTGTAATGAATTCACAACACTTTGGTGGACCTGGAGGGTTTTATTCTAGTTTAGAATTTCAGATTACCTTTGATGGTGATGGCAGGGAAGATGCTGAGGAACTGGCCTCACCTCGTCTCCGGAGGAGCAGAGGCGGAGGGACCACGCTGCACACTTGGGTTCTCACGTGCCAGCGCGCCAAACACCTGAGCGGCTCTCTCCATCTAATCCACCGGGCTCAGCTCTCAGTGTCAATGTGACGGCTGCAGCGTCTGTCTCAAGAGCAGAGAGCCCCTCCTTTCTCATCTTGTCTTCATGGCTTTGCCTTCGTCACCAGGTTATAAGCCTCAGGTTATATGAAACTCCTATTTGCCATTGTCAAGGGGGAAAAAAAACAAAGATGACAGAATTGGCTTGGGCACCTGGAGTGTGGGCGGCTGTTCATCAGATCATGAACACATCTATCTGGATGCTTGGATGTGTCTGCAGGCATGTTCCTCAGTCCATGCTGACCTTTAGCCGGCTGCGCTCTGAAACTTTCCCCTCTACTGGCCTTCTGGACTTGGGACTCTTTCCTCCGAATATTCCAAAGATTTAGGAACCTCTTTTTTTTCATTGCCTTCATCTTACTGAAAGGTCTATCAATTAGTAATAAACATAATGGCAGTGGCTTAGGCTACTTCTGCCCATTCTAAATTAACACTTTTTAAAATTAAAAAAATTTGGGGGGCCCGCGAGCTGGTGTGGGTGTGTGTTGTATGTGTGCATCTTTGCTTGTGGAGGATGAAGGGTGACTTTACGAACTGTTATGGTTACATTTTAGTGTCAACTTGACAGTTGCAGACTGAGTGGGACACAGCTGTGGAGAATTAATGGTTGGAGCAAGTCCCTGAACAAGTCTGCAGGCATTTGATTGATTGATGTGGAAAACCCAGTTCATATGGATGGTACCAGATTAGAGGAGGTACAAGGGGGAGGGCCTTGCTCTTCCCGTATCCTGTGTGGACTCACTGTTGAATTCATTCTACAAGCATCTATTGACTTTGTGGAGCATCATTGCCTTCTTTGTTGCTACTGCTGCTACTACTTTCACCCTTGGCTGAGTCAGAGATCTTCCTCAAGACCTTGCCTCTGTTCCTGCTGCCTTTGGAGTCTGGTCTCGGGCAATGAACAGTGCTGATATCGGAGCCCAGCATCTTCCACCCTCCAGTGAATAGAGGCTTGAGACTTCGGGATCTTTCGGCTTTTCTGAGACATTTCAGTCAAGAATACGTGGCTACTCTGAAGGACACAATTTTTATTGTGAATTACTTTAAATAATATATATATATGTATGTATATGTATGTATGTATGTATGTATGTATGTATGTATATGGACTAGTCCTGATGTCATGATTTGAAATGCGTCCCACACAGTCTCATGTGTTTGGTAAGGTCATGACACCTTCAGAGGTGAAGCCTTGCTGGAGAAAGGCAATTACAAAAGAGGGGCCTTCAGGTGGATTAGTCCCACCCTACCTCCAGGAGAAGTCTGTCTTTTGCAGCAAACAGTCTTGCAGCTCTCAGCCTCCAAGATGTCTGCAGTGACTTAGCCTCCTCCAGCTTTGGCCAGTCAGCCATGCCACCTCAACTATGAGAAACTGTATCTCCCCTCTGGAACTGTAAGCTGAATAAATCTCCCTTTCTCCTTTAAATTGTTTGACTTTGGGTGCTCTCTCCCAGCAATAGTTAAGAGTAACTATTTGCAGAAATTGGTATCAGGTAGTGGGGTGTTGCTGTGAGATTAAGAGCATCTGGAACCACAACATGAAGTTGTTTGTGAGGCTCAGAGATGTTGGTGCCCAGAAATATGGCCAATGCTCTGATGTGGCTAATGTGCCTTTGGAACTGTTTGCTGGGAGAAATATGGAGAATTTTGGGACTTTGAGCTGAGAAAGTCTGTGCGTCTTGGCAGTGGGGCCGAATGGACCTTTCTCATGAGAGCTCTGAAGACAGCAATGCTGTGAGAGATGAAGGCAGTGAAAGCCCAGCTTGTGATGCTCCAGAGGGGAGCAGAGACTGTGTTTGCAACTGGACGAGTGACACACGGAGTCGTGTATTGTCGTCGAGTTTAATGAAGTTTTGCCCTCATCCTGAAAACTTGCCTGAAGTTAAACTGGAGTGTTTGGCAGAGGACATTTCAAAGCAATGCAGTCTGGACAATGTGTTATGGCTACTTTTTAGTTGTCTTCAGAGTTATGAAAAAGTGCAAAGAGTCAGGCAGGAAGAAGCAAAAACTGTAAGATCTAATGATGAAAAATACAATGCCAAACTTAAAGAATTGAACCAGGAAGAAGCAGAGAACAAAATGGCTGTTAAAGAGATTAGCTCCATTTGTAAATCAAAGCCTGCTCTCAATTTGAATAATAGGAGAGGCCCTAGCTTGAGAGCAAGATCCCCAGAAAAGGCTCCCATCTATAACAATGCAAATCCTTTTGGAAGAAATGAGCTAAAGGGTGGAATTCCAAAGCAAGGGTCCACTTCTTTCATAAAGCAACTGTCCAGGCGTGAAAGAGCTTTTTCCCATGGTCAGCATAGAAAAGTGGAATCAGCTGTGATTGACGGGGGCCAGTCTTGGCAAAGTCGTCCACATGGTTCTGGTTTAGAGGCATCAAGGATGCAAGAGGGAGGAGATGGTGGAGTCGTCCTCTAAGATTTCAGAAAATGATGGAAGCCAGGCAGCATGTGGCAGAAAGTCTGCAGTTTAGAGGCCCAAGAAGGGCAGTTTGTGCTGTGGAGTTAAAGCCTGGTTTGCCATTGAGAAGTAAAGATGTTAGAGATGCCAGAGATAATGTGGTACATCTGCCAAGGAGAGCTGTGTACCCCGGGAGGGGTCAGTCCAAGAAAGCGATGTGTTCCACGGGCAACTGCTTTGGAGGGGTGGAACCAAAGCCCTTTGGAACTGAGATGATTTCAACGAGAGGCTCACCTGTTGGACTTGGAGCTACAAGATTTGGAGTTTGTCCCGCTGGTTTTTGGTCTTGTTATAGACCGATCTTTCCTGGATATGCCCCCATTGCTTCCTTTTGGAATGGGAATGTTTATTCAATGCCATTGTATGTTGGAAATATGTAACTTGTCTTTTGATTTCATAGGAGGCTTTAGGTTTGGACTTTTGGACTGTGTTGGGACAACCGATGTAGACTATGAAGACTTTTAAAGTTGGACTGAGTATGGTTTGCATAATGAGATGGCAATGAGCCTGTGGGGGCCAGGGATGGAGTGTTGTGGTATGAAATGTGTCCCCCACAGTCTCATGTGTTTGGCAAGGTCATGGCACCTTGGGAGGTGGAGCCTGGCTGGAGGAAGGCAATCACAAAGGGCGGGCCTTAAGGTGGATTAGTCCCACCCAACTCTAGGAGAAGTCTGCCTTTTGTAGCAAACGATCTCTCAGCTCTCAGCCTCCAAGATGTCTGCAGTGACTTAGCCTCCTCCAGCTTTGGCCAGCCAGCCACGCCACCCCACCATGAGAAACTATATCTCCGCTCTGGAACCGCAAGCTGAATAAATGTCCCTTTCTCCCTCGAGTTGCTGGACTTTGGGTGCTCTCTCACAGCAATAGATAAGAGTAACTGCTACACCTGCCTACCATGGGTTGGGTGTTCCCTATCAACTAGACAATCTTCTGTAGGCTTGATTAACTGAACTGCTAAGTCTCTACAAATGTGTCCAGACCCCAAACCCTCAACGATCACATTGACAATGTATCTATGCAAAACCCTGCTCATTGTACACTGGTAGCTCTCACGCCCTTGTAGAGACCCCACTGAAGCTTCACATACACTGCTGTTTTTCAGCCCACTGAAAACCTCCTCCCACTGCAGCTGCTTTTTACCAAGACCTGTAAGACACCTCCTCTGCCCCCACCATATAGGTAGTAAGTTCCGCAGGACACACACTCCATGATTCCAACTGAAATGTACTGGCAGTTATTAGGATCTACTCCACATCCACACAGCACATCACATGCTCAAGTAGCAATCAAGTCCTTCTGGATAACGCTGAACCAGGACTGTCCAACCGCACTGCTAGGATTCAACGCGTGTGGACTTTGGCAGTGAGTATTCAGCAGGGCTTTTGCCACCACTCTATGTAGGAGAGAGATGTCTAGTTATAACTGACGCACAGCACTGTGTGTACAGCTACAATGGGGACCGTGCCCAACAATGCCCCATAGCTAGTGCTGCATGTGGGGTGTTAGGGATGTAAGTTGTCGGGCAGGACCTAATACATGGTATTTCATGTGGACTGTACAGCAGGGTCCAATTCCTGGTGCTATAGGTGAAACACTAAGGACGCAGGGCATCCAGCATGACATGACTGGAGCAGGAGCTGTGCTGTGGTATTCAGGAGGGAGTGAGGGTCAGCATTGTGCTTGTCAGCAGGATGGTTAGCAGAGCTGAACCTAGCCAGCACTTTACCTCAGGTATTGACAGCAGGGCAGGGTGTCCGGCAGGGCTGTTCCTCACAGTGTCATGTAGCACAGGTGGTAGATAGTGTCTGGAAGGGATTGAAAGCAAACACTACATGTGGAGCCAGGGTAGCCAGTAGGATCTGAACCTAGTAGTGCATGGGGCGTGGCCTGGGAGAGGCTCAGCCAGCAGAGCCGGATTCTTAGCTCTGCAGTGGAGAAGAGGTGGCTGGATCATAACCAGTTGGACGTGATGGGTATCAATGCAAATGCTGTGTCGTACGGCCTGATCCCTAGAGGTGTGAGTGTGTGTGTGTGCAGGGTACCAACAGGAGTGTCAGTAAGAGCAGATACCTAGCTGTGTAAGGGCAGCAAGCAAAGGGAGGCGACCAGCAGACCAGGACACCTAGCACGGCCTGACATCTGAACATCCTGAACATACTGCCCTCTCCCTCCCTGTGGCCCAACAATCGATGCTGATCCACAGGCAATGCTGGACATCCTGTGCCAGCATCTTATATAAACTTCTACTTATCTGACCTTTCCTTGCCTGCTGGACAACCTTCTCTGCCTACTGCACTACTTATCCCTGTAAATACATTCTGGACTATCTCCCCATCATGGGCATACACGGTTAGTCATAAGACCCTGCTGGAACCTCACACGCGCCATGACCACATACATAGGTGGGCTCAGAGCTTGGGGAAGGCCCTCCCCATGCAGTGCAACATACACAGCGTGAGGTGTCAGGCACTGCTTCAGGCCCCTCGGTGCCCAACACTCACCAAGGCCCACATGCACTGATTGGGGTCAGCCCAGCTGGACATGCTCCACAGCTCTACATACACATGTCCTGTGAATGACAGTGCTTGGGAAACAACAGGCATTCTAGACCAAGCCCAGTTTCTGAAAACTCTGAAACTGATGGACTCCAAGCAGATGGTCCATGAAGCAGGGAATGGCTGGGTGAGACACGGGGGTGGGAGGGCGCACAGAATGCGGATGGGAGTCTATCTGTGAGAGGTGAACCAGTGATTGGGTCAGGAAAGCACAGCAGAGGCAGGAGGATCCTCAGAGCTGGGGGTGGGGGAGGGGTGTGATCCAGTGTTCTTTTCCCACTTCCCCCCCCAGGACCCCTTTGTGATGAGGAGGCCTGGGCTCTATGATGTGGCCTGGGCCCCTTCTCTTAACTCCGAGGCATTACGCCCTGCGCTCAGTTGCCTGAGAGCAACGTTTTGATCCTCATGGAGGATATGTATTGCTTGTTGGAGAGTGCTAATTCTACATGGCAGAGTCCCTATGCCACAACTTCCGCAATAGATGTTATCTTTGCGGTACTGTGTTGCCTTGGGGTCCTGTGTCTGTTAATACGATTGCTCCCAATTGATCATGATTCACCTGCACTTAAGAGGAAAAAATTTTCCCCAGTGGTAAGCGCTCAACCAAACTCAACAGAGAATGATTGTCTCTCAGCTTTGCTTATATTCCCCTTATCCTCATTAAGTGGAGATAGGAGGCAATTTGGGGGGAAGAAGAGATCCTCATTCTGCTGGAAAAAGCGCAGGATAGAGCAGGGATGAGACCATGCGTCAGGACAGCTACCCGAAGTTTTTCAGGCCATGTGGGTGGTATGCTGCAGGTACACTGTGACTCAGGGGGCTAGGTGGGACCCAATCCTGAGACTGTTGGGGACTGTTGGAGATTGTTCAGGCTTGTCCGAAGCTGGACCTCCTGGATTCGGGAGGCCGGGGTTGGGCCTCCCTGAGTTGATAGTGCCACATCCCTGGATGAAGCAGCCCTGCGGTGACTGGAGTGTCTTGGCTGGCAGTGTATCTGCCCATCTTTAGGCTCTTACAATTATACCTTCCAACCTTTAGACTCTTACAATCACACTCTTACAATCCCTTCTCCATGCGCATGTTGCCATTTGTGTGATCTGAGAGGAGGTTTGCAGGGGGCTCCAGCCACCTCAGGCCCAGGAAACACAGTCTTACCTGACCTCCAGGGGCAGCTGCACAGCTGAGCCTGTGGCTCCCGGGCACAGGAGAGGTGACTGAGAACAGCTAAGGTAGGTCTGAGGTCCGGGAGCTCTTCTTTGTGTCTCAAAAGGAAGAAAGAAAATGTTTTAAATGCATTGTACATCCAAGAAAGGAAAGATTTAGACACAGAGGGCACATTGTGTATGAGAGCGGGGCGGGGCTGAGGCTGTAGCTCTAACGCCTTCTCTCTCTCAGGTGTTGAAGTGGTCAGAGAGTATGGAAAGAATACGAGAAGAAGGTAGGCGCTTTCCTTCCTCCCCACAGATTCCTACCTCTGTCCTGTCCCTGCCTGGGGAGGGCCATGTCTCTGAGACTGTGGGCTGCAGCACCTTGGGAGCAAGGCTGCTGGGAAGCAGTCATGTGTGACAGAAGCAAGCTGTGACTTGCTTTGACAGTGCTGCCCGGCAGGTGGCATGGGACTGAGAGGAGCCTTCATGCGTGTACATGGATGGGGAGTTTCTGGTTCCTTCTGTGAACCGGATGCTTCACCAAATAAGAAGTATTCCTCTTTGATTTAATTAACTTTTATTAAGAATTTTTACATTCAAACAAATGAATTTATGTTCTTGCCCCATCCCCCTTCTCCTACCTTCTCCTTTCCATTCCTTCTCTACTTTCATCAATCCAGCCATGTGCCTCCCACCCTCCTGTCCCCTCTGTATGTGTGGATCACAGGGCTCCCTTTGGGGTATGTGTGTTAGTAAGGTCCCTGTGGTAGTATGTGTGGCCCTTCACGCATGGGGAGTACCTGTCTTTTGTCCAGCACCTTCCCCAGAGATTCTTTCTGAGTGTAGCTGTTTCTCCTGAGATGCTCGCTGGTCCCTGGGGCTACGCTGATGTGTCTGTCATTGTGTGGACAGCTGGTAGTAGACCTCATGGCCATGAGTCCCTGTGTTGCCAAATCCTGCTGGGCAGGAAAGGGAAAGGAGGGGGGAAATCGGCAGGAGCCTCAAAGCTCAAGGCAAGGGGATGAGTGGCGTGGAGTCACCACACAGACTCCGGGAGTCAGGTAAGGAGCGAACAGAGATGAGCTGCCGCAGACTCATTTCATTTAAGGAAGTGTTTGAGCTTATATAGGGTCAGGGATCCAATCAGGTGTTGCCACCTCTCCACTGGAAGGGGGGGGGAAACCACTAGTCATTTAGCTGTTTACTAGGTGTCCATTGCAGAGGCAGGTCAGATAGCTGCTTCCCATTGGTTGTTCATCCCTCCGCCTGCATGGTTCCTCTATTAGGACATGTCCAGGGCATGTCTGTACTTGTTCAGGCTTGTCCGAAGCTGGACCTCCTGGATTCGGGAGCCCGGGAGAGGACCTCCCTGAATCGATAGTGCCACTTCCCTGGATGAAGCGGCCCTACGGTGACGGGACTGTCTTGACTGGCAGTGTATCTGCCTACCTTTAGGCTCTTAAAATTATACCTTCCAACCTTTAGACTCTTACAATCACACTGACCCCTGTTCTACAAGGTTCCCTGAACCTAATCTTTTATTTGCCATAGAGTGCATCCTAGAAGGCTGAGATCTTTTCTTAGGAAAGGCATAGTAAGTGTTCAGATGTTAGCTTTTGGTCAAGTATTTTATAGTTAACACTAAGAGACCTGATCCTACCTAGTGTCTGTTTTCTCCCCTTCCACTGTTGTTTGGATGTGTTCTCTGAAAATAAGGGTGGGGGTGGTTAGAACTGATTCAGAAAGTAATCGGTTAACCGTGAGCTTCATAATACCATCACTGCTCCTCTGGATTCTTACCAGAGTTGTACTTTTCAGTGTTTATAGCTGCGTGAGGTTGTCAATCACTTTTTTCTCCATGGCCACTTTCCCTTTTGTTTCCCTCTTTACTCCCTTACTCTTTACTAAGTTCTATTCTCTGTTTTCCTCCCCTTTAAGACTTTTCTTCCATCATTGCTTTATTCACTTATTCGCCTATGTTCTTTGTTTCCACTCATTTGGAATCTTCCCTCCTCCGCCTTATGTTCCTTTGTAGTTTGTTGGTGTTAAAGAAAATGCTCTTTGTGTATATTATTCTGAAGATTCAGTGCTAGGACCCATTTATAAGGGAGAACATGCACCATCTGTCTTTCTGCATCTGGGATACTTTATTCAGTATAATTTCTTCTAAGTGCATCCATTTATCAGCAAATTTCATGAATTCATTATTTTTGGCAGTGGAATAGTATACTGCTGTGTATATGTACCCCGATTTCATTTTCCATTTATCTGCTGTTGAAAATCGAGATTATTTCATTTCTTTGCTATTGTGAACAGAACTGTAATGAACATGGAAGTCCAGGTATCTCCTTAGTAAGATGCAGCATTTTTTGGGACTATTCCTAGGAGTGGTATAATTGTCACATGCTATATTAATTTGTAACTGTTTTCAGAACCTCCATACTGATCTACAAAGAGGTTTCATAAGTTTCCATTCCCACCAGAAATAAATATGGGATCCCTTTTCCCCAAATCCTCACTAGCATTTGTTATTTTTATTTTGGATTTTATCCATTCTGACTGGGGCGGGATGATACTTTGGGATGGCTTTAATTTACATTTTCCTAACAGCTAGCGAGGAAGAATATTTTTAAAGATTTCCACAGACACCGGAATTTCATCCTGTGAAGAGTTTCTTTTTAGTATTAAGATCCATAGTTTGGTTGGGTTGCTTATTTCCTTGATATTTAATTTGTTAATTTCTTTTTATACTCGGGATATTAGTCCTCTATCAGATATGTGTTTAACAAAAAAACTTTTTTCCCATTCTGTGGGCTAACTTTTGGCTCAACTGACAATATCTTTTGTTAATCAGCTTTTTAATTTCATGAAATCCCAGTTGCGAAGTGTTGCTCTTATTTCCTTTGCAACTGGGGTCCTGTTCAAAAAGTGATGACCTAGGCCCACCAGTTCCAGTGTAATACTTTTTCTTCTAGTTTTATTGTCTCTGGCCTAATATTGATGTCTTTGATCCACTTGGGAGTTAATTTTGGTACAGAGTGACAGATAAGGGTCTAGTTTCATTTTTCTGCATGTAGTCATTCAATTTTCCCGGCTATTCCTGTTTTTGAAGTCTGGTCCTCCCCAGGGAGGTCATAAAGCCCATGGAGGTGGGTGGAAGTGCAGTGGTCTGTCCACAGCAGCATGTTTCACCATGTTCCTTGCTCTCACTATATTACAAGTGGATGTGGCCTTGGACACTGGTGCCTCAGATCCACAGTTTTATCTCCCATGGTTCCTACCAAAGGGTATCGCTTTGAAGCAAAAGAAAGTCTTCCTCTTCCACTTTCTTCTGGTCAGGTGTTTGGTCACAGCCATGAGAAAATGAATACAGTCCCTGAGGAAAGAAAGAAAAGCCACTGTGATTTGCACCTAGCCATGACTGCGCCATTTCTTTCTCGGTCTGTGCTTGGTGTGTATGAGAGAGAATGTGTGTGTGTATATGTGTGCGGGTCTGTGTGTGTGAACCAAAGGACACTTGTGTGTGTTGGTCTGGGGAGGACCAGGGTGACATTGGGAAACACTCTAGATTGTTTGACCTCTTTTCTGCTGTGCTCTGGGGCTCCCAAGCTATGCCTTCTAGGGCTTCAAGTGTACGCCATCGACATTTCTGCCGGCTCTTTTCACATGGGATGCTCCTCTAGACTGAGTGCTGTGTGTGATGTCACCTTCTTTT
Organism: Typhlomys cinereus; assembly: GCA_023101885.1. Lineage (NCBI taxonomy): Eukaryota > Metazoa > Chordata > Mammalia > Rodentia > Platacanthomyidae > Typhlomys > Typhlomys cinereus. The sequence continues at coordinate 49,524 of JALPQD010000565.1, read as the reverse complement.
GCCTCTAATTTTATTAATGCGTTTTCTGCCTCTTCTTTAGTTTAGATGAGGGTTTGTGAATTTTTTCCCCGTTCCTAATGTCTAGCTCTAGGTTTCTTTGCACCAATGTACTGTTGCTTTAATTTCCACTTAATGAAGTGGGTCTGGTCTGATCTTTATTAAACTTGGCTGTCTACTTTCTTTACCCTCCTTTCACTGAGAACTTGGAGTGCGGCACTAGGTTCCTAAAGAAATCTCAAATTCGCTGATGTCAGAATCCTCCTCTCTACTTCTTTCACTGCCCTGTTGAATTTTAATCTAACATCTTGTCATGTCATTCTTCTGATGACAAAGTGGAGAGGATGAAGAAGTGTGACCCTGCTACCAGAGACGTTCTGCAAACCATCAGGAGCACCGATTTTAATATCCAAAGGACTTTTGGGCCACCCCGTGCTGCCAAGGTGCCACATGAATGTCACCCGTGCCCTGCAATCCAGACCACGGAGGGAGTCCAGGACATCGAGGAGCCCCCTTGTGCAGAGACGGTCAACACGGTCATTGTGATGCAGGCTGCAAGTGTCTGCAGCAACGCAGAACATGAAGGAACAGGAGCCGTGAGCTCTGTTCACACCAAACATGTACGGAGTGTGGCAACCCCTAAGAGAGTTTGGAAATTTCATTCACACTGGGCTAAGAGCCCTAAAAGACCGCAGCCCAAGGTGCCCTCTGCACGTACAACCTTACCCCGCTGCTTAAGCAATAAGATTAATGCAACCGTTTCATCCTTCACATTGCCCACTATGTGCTCTGAAAGTCATCCTGGCCAGGAGAGACAAAGAGAAGAGGAAGAGGGAGACAGAAGGGAGAGGTCCCAGCACAACATGGACTCCCCACCCAGCTACCCACCACTACAGAGTTCTCTGAAGGCTGAAAGGCAAAGCCAATTGGAGGAAACCAGCACAGGTACCTCTGGAACATCGCTCCTGGAAAAACCTCAGCTTCAGGGACTGATAAAAAGTAATGAAAGTTGGGGGAGACCCCTCTTCTGGGATCCATCCCTTGGAGGAAACGTCACCACTGGCCAGCCCCGGGGTGCAGCTACAGCCTCTGTGAGCACCAGAAAGCAGCGATGGAGGAGGGTGAGGAAGAGAATAGTGACAACATTGACGGGACTGTGCTGTTGCCTGCGGCCGCCAAAGCCCCTGAAAACCTGCAGGTAAGGGGCTAGGTGAAGGGACACAATGGAGTCCCACAGGTTGCTACAGGGTGCATGTCCAGATTTATACTTATTTAAAGTGTGTGTGGGGGCATGTGGGCATATAGTATTAAGCTTACACGCACACACGCACACATACATCAGATGCATGGATTCCAAGTAGAACATGCAGAAAATCTCATTCTCTTTTTCTATGAGGCTTGTTCTCATGAGGAACTCAGCTCAACAGATTTGGTGGCAAGCACCATTATGGCGCTGAGCCATCTTCCTGACTCTAAGACACACAGCTGCACTTCATTTTATCTTTGCTTTCTGAAGTCCTTTACAATGGATAAAGTTTGCCACTCATGTCTTAAGGACATGAAAATACCTACCAGCTCAGAAGGAACAGTCCTGGGTGTGTGGACAGTGGGGAAGTTGCAGCAGAAGCAGACAGCAGGCTGGAAGGGGCAGGTGGGGTGAAGGACGCCCAGGTCCAGGCAATAGCAAGCAGGTGCGGAGCTGTGGCCCAGCAGCGCGAGGTAATCAGGGAGAAGTCCTGTGTGTTCCATGTGCCTTTCTGCTTTTCAGTAAAGAAGAACGGGAGTGCCCGTTCCGTGGCCGCTGAGCCAGGGATCGGGGTCCAGCCTGGTGTGGATTAAGAACTTGAGGAGGGCACCAGGCTGGAAACTCAGGAAGCTGTGTGACCATAACACCACCCGACACGCCCCTGACCTCACCTCCTACTGCCTGCGTAAGCAGCATCCTCCACATCCTTCACAAAGACCACGAGTCATCGACATCTTAAGGATCCACAGAGAAACTGTGGCAACTTGACACTCCAAGTACCTGTGGGAACTGGCAGGCCAGTCCCCTTGACAGAGCATCGAGGGTCCTATGGGCGCTCAGGCCCCTCATCAAGTCTTCCTAATTAACTTACAAAAGTTTACAGACGTTCGGAAGTGGGTGAGTGCAAGAGGAGGAGGAGGGGCCGATATGGGGAGGGGTGATAGGAAAGGGAGATGATCAACAGGAGGATGAGGAGCAAAGACAAGGATGGATTTCTAATGGCTGAGGTCTAGAAAAAGCGCGTATGTTGGCGGGGCGGGCTGTGTGGACAACAGGAGCAGGAACAAATGTCCCGCAGAAGAGCTGAGTTGGAAGGGTTAGGGGCACAGCCAGCTGCCGAGGAAGAGGATGAGTGCTTCTGGCAGAGGGCAAGGGGCACAGTGGGAAGCAGCCTGGAACATCTGCTGCTGTGCAGGGCTGGAGAAAGGAAGCTTTATCCCGGGGTGCCTCCTCCTCCTCCTCTTCCTCCTCTGTGCTGCCCTCCCCTCTGTTACCATCTGTATCTTTGTCTCCACAGCCTCCTTCACCCAGGCCCACGTGACGGCTTCCTTGTCATTTTCTTAACCAACTCATGATTTCTTCGACTTTTCCTTTGGCCAGAGTGTTGAGTCATTGCTCCACTCTGGGTGGTAAGTGGTTCCAGCCAGTCCTGGGGCGCAGCAGCTTCCACGTGGCCAGGAGTCTTTGGATGCTTGTGTGCCCAGTGCCCATGTTTGGAGACAGACTGGAAGGAAATCTTGATCTCTGTTGGGCTGTGACTGTCATTCACGGCAGGTGAATGGGTGTGGGGTGGGCGTCTATGCTGGATGAGAAGTCTACTGTTTCATCTGAGCACTTTCCATGTGCCAGATGCAATGGGCGGGCCGCCCACCCTGCACGTAGTGCTGAGGGATAGTGTGTGGAGGCTTGGCTGTCGATGCTGACCGCAGAGCAGTGTGTCCTACCCGTGCTAGAAGTCCATTTCCTGTGGGTGGGCATTGATCGGAGAGTCTATCGGCCTCCGCAGCAGGCGTTTATTCTGATGCTGGGTCCAGACACTGTGGAAGAAGAACTGATGATAGTGAAGCTCTCTGCTCATTCTGGGCAGCCTCTGTCACATGGAGGTTCCCAGAGGACACAGCAGAGCGCTCATCCAGGGTGGTGAAGCCAGTGCTCCCTCCATCTGCAAGTGTGCTGCAGAGTGCGGTCCCTGCTGATGCTTCCTGGGCCCCAGAACCGTGGCAACCAGTGGAGCCCCATAAGCTTCCATCAGAGGAGTAGGCAACTTGGGCAACTTGCTTGAGGCCATTTCAGGACAACAGTGAGGACTGAGGCAGACCTTTGTTGTGCTGCCCTCTGGTGACGGCAGGGGCTAGGGAAGGGAGTGTGGGTCCTGTGGCTGTGGTGAACAGCCCATGAGGATTCAGAGGCTCCAGCACAGGGTGTTGGGCTCTGAGTGTGAATCTTGGGGAGATGCAGAAGTGCCGGGTAGGAGGCTGGTGGCTTGTTATGTATAAGCTTTGGCCTGATACCTGGAGAGTAGAGGCAGGTACGCAAGCGGCCCACAAGTCCAGCACATTCATGCTCTGCCTGCCTGCATGTTCCTCACACGTGCCATCTCTTCCCATGCATGATCCTGGGTTCTGAAGATATCCTTACGATGACCAAAACGCTGCGGACATCATCAGGGGTGTTCCAGTAGCTTCCTCTTGGGACAGAACCAAGTGTGGTAAGGGTACTGTTTACTTCCTGAGTCAGGCTTTCAAGCCCCTGACATGATGCCCTGCTTGGGCTCCTGTCATGTCATTGGCTGCATGTTGTGTCTCTTGGCAGTTAGGAGGTCAAATTCAGCACTGTCCCGGGCTATCCTTTCTATCTCCAGGTCTATAGTATCTGATGGGTCAGACACTGCATATGGAAGCTTATTTTCACTGTCTCCCCTTGTGTCAGCTAGATATGTGCAAGTGAAGTGGGGTGTGAGGGAGGACAGCCCAGGCCGAGGCCCTCCTGCTGGGGAACAGCTTCGGATAGTCTGCTGCCGCCCAGCAGAAGGCCAGCTGGTCCAGCTTGACTCTGGAGGGAAACCCTGGATGCATTGCCAGCATTTTCCTGGGCAGGTGGCAAAGAAGGGTGACAGGTGTTGTACTTGCCTCAGTGGCTAATGATGCTGAATGCCAGTCAACATGAAAGCACTATGCCCTCCAGAGCCGGCAGGCCTTGTCACTGGGGAGTACGGAATCTCATGCCAACGTGACTTCCTTTATAATATTTTTCCTGTTTTGTTGATGTTCAGACTTGTCTTACAGACGTGCCTTGGCACCAGATCCTTCAATGCCCAGACTTGGTGTAAGTAATGGTGTGTGTGAATCTGGAGAGGATTTCTCAATGCTCTGAACCTGCACAGGGGTTCCTGGGCCCTACATGATAAGGATATGCTGTGGAGGGTCACATACAGTTTTCCTCCCAAGGCCAGCTACTTAGTAGAGACTCTACCCCTAACCCATGGGGCCCTGGGAGTTTTGAGGAGGATCCTTTGGGGGCAGCATGGTAGCAGGGACTGACGGTTGAAAACACCTTACTTCAGCCTCATTTGTATTTTCACGGTGTAGAAAACTAACTATTGACTCTCACACGATTCTCCAGCAAACCTCTGATCCTTAAATATGTGAGAAGAGTATGGAGCAAGGAGTTGTTCCATCACCCAACAGTTGATCGTCTTCCAATGCGAGGTAACCTGGATGGATTGTCTCCTGAAGATGTCCTGAAATGTCCTATGAAGGAGCCACTGGTATGTTGGGGCCAGCACCTGAGAACGCTGTTTCATAGCAAATGTAGAGAATGGAATTGCCGTTGCCTGATGTGTGAGGGTGCACTATGATTTAGAAGCTCTGCAGTTGAAAGACAAAATGCAAAGGCAAATTCAAAATCAAAATCACCCCAGATAAGACATCAAAGGCAGGAGACAGCTTTGTGACCTGAGCAGTCAAGATGAGCATAGGCATCGTTTTGACAACAGCAAGAAAAGCTTGGCAATAAGTATTCATAGATTGTGTGTGTGTGTGTGTGTGTGTGTGTGTGTGTGTGTTTCTGAGCATGCTCAGTGAAGGAGAACATGACATTCCTGAGCATGCTCAGTGAAGGAGGGCATGACATTCCTGAGCATGCTCAGTGAAGGACACTATACTCCTGAGCATGATAAATTGAAGGTCAGGGGTACATTATAAAAGTTTAAAAGATGGATAGAAACACTAGTGGGTATGCTGACCTTGTGCTGAGATGCTGAAGCTGGAAATCGAGGACAAGACGCTTTGAAGGCATCGATGCAGAACGTTCCTGCCTCATAGTGTAGCTTGATGACATCCCAGTGGACACTGGGGCTGTGTTGTCACTTGTGGAGCACAAGGCATGAGCAGCCATTCCTGCGACACTTGACATTCAAAGCCTCCTGAGAAGCTGTGTCCCCATCCGGTGAGAGGAAGAACAAAGTGCACTTAGGACATGTCAGGAACATGTCCTGAAACAGAATGAAAATGTCAGTTTGTCCCTTCTGCCCTTTTCTCTGAACAGGTATCATGGATAACCGAATGGCTTCAAGGCTTTTTTGGAATGTATTTTTCTCATCCTGGTCCTCATCCTGTGAGGGAAGGTAGTGTAATGGTGCTAAGGGCTGTTGCCTGGCCCCCAGACACTATGACTAAGCAGAATCCCCGCTTCAGCAAGAACCACCTGCAGTGCTGAAAGCTTTCTCTTTCTCAAAGAGTCGCCCTCACATTGGTTTGAAATGAGATGGCATGGTTTGGCCACATGCCTGTGATTGTCCCGGCTTTATGGTGACATAACAAGATAATTATGCTCCTGTGTTAGAAAAGTGGTTCATGCCGGAAAAGCTGCCACACGGGCTCCAGAAGAGGACGTGAAGTCTAACAGGGCCCCTGTCATGGTCCAAGGAATGTAGTTTTGTTCCACTGATGTCATGCTATAAAGTAGCATCGATCAACTCCAGATGGCTCAATCCACGGCCACCTGAAAGCCCTCAAAAGAGGATGTGAAGAGGGCCTAAGGAACAGGATGTGTTGTGATGGTGGTGGTCACCAGGTGGTGGTGGTCATTTATAAGAAGTGCCTACCCTGAGGGAGGCACACGGATCAGGTCCCATGGGGAACCTGCGCGGTGTCTGATAGAATCAGGCTATTGCAACTGTCTCTTCACTGCATGGACAGGCCTTGTTAAGGATTTGTTTATTTTTGCTTCCATTAAACTTTTGTTTTCTGATAATCGACTGTGTCTCATCAGAATTCTTCTTTTGGGAGGACAAGAACCCAGCTGCTGGTGGAGAAGAGACAAAAGTGAATCCTGCAGAGAACATTTGGTATCTGCCTTCAGGCTTCAAAATTCTGCCTTGCCTCTGGGTTTTGAGGGGCTCTTGAGTCGAAGAGGGAGGCCAGGATCTCCCTCCTCATTTGCTCTGATTCTGGAAATAATCGGACGGGAGGTTGGAAAGGTGAGAGCTGGGCTGAGCTGAGCCTTCTGCTGCGGCTGCGACTGGGGAAATCACCTACCAGCGATTCTGCTCTTGCTTGTGACTAGTGTCAGCAGAGAGGCGCTTCATGCAGTGGTCAGCATGTGATTCTTGGGTTAAGTGGACACAGGAAACTGCACAGTGATCTTTTCTATAGCGGAAGGCTGGGCGGGTCCACGGAGCCTGTGCTGACACTCTGGCCTGCCAGTGCAGGAGGCTGCTGGCTCATGCAAAGGTCTCGCCAGCACTTAGTCTCCCTGCAGATCCTGGTTTCCTGGATCATGAGGCTCAGCTCAGAGGGGTCCTGTGTTACCAGTTGCAGGTTCTGAGCTGCAGGAGTAGTTCTGCAGGAAGGCGGTGGCATCCGGTACACTCTGACAGCCAGGCGGGGCTTCTTCCAGCTCCACCTCTATTGATACAACCCAGGCTGAGCTGACCGCACTTGCATGCAATACGTTTCCTTCCCTGTAAATCGGGAGCAGGGAATCTTGGAGGAAAGCGGTCCTCAACCGCCTGGCCTCCTACCCCTGAGACCCCGCCCCTCGCCGGGGTCCTCGCTCAGCTCTGGGGGTGGCCGTGTGAACTCTGATGGTGGCTTCCCATGATGCTCTGGGGACCCAACCGTCAGAAACCTTGGGCTGGGAGTCAGGCCTGGTAGGGCTTCTGGTCTTTCCTCTGAGTCCAGAGGCTCTACTGGGGATGACAGGTAATGCTGAATGTGGCTACTTCTTGGCTCCAGAAGTGAGGGAGACAGATGTCTTCTCAGAGCGGTCTTGGGTCTGACTGGAGTTCATCAAGTTTCCTAGAAACAGCTGGGGGCATCGCTACAGGTTTGACACAGTTAACAGTGCATGCAAATTCATCAAAATGTGTGGCAGGCCCACGAGGGCTGTGCTAAAGCCCATGATGGCCGGACGGGAGCTCGGGATTCTCACAACCATAGGATTTAAATGCTCATGGGGACTGCTGGCATCAGTCACCACATTCAGAAGATTTTAAAATACTTTGGGATGCATCCAATACTTCCACTCCTAACTACCATTCATCTAAGAAGCCTGTGCCCCATCTCTGACCCTCCCTGGTGGCCTCACCCTCTCTTTAGCTTTCTCTTTTCCAGCTTTTTTCATTCCTTCAAGATGCCCTACATCCCCTCTTGATACAGGAGGGGATGCTGGGGGAGCTGGGGGTCAGAAGGACAACTCCCCTCAATTGGAATGTGTGCCTACACCCGGTGCTGACCCACGGGGACATGGAGGTCAGTCAAAATCAGGAAAGAAAGTTCACTATAGGTTAATGAGAGAAAACACACTGGAGACTTGTCCAGATTTTGGTTTCTACAAAGTTAAAAGCACACCCCCAAAGCACAAAGTCACTGTTAGTTTTGAGTTAGGGTCTTGCTCATCCAAGTTGGCCTTGGTGTACCCATGGTGTAGCCCAGGAAGGCCTGAATTTATCACCCTCCTCCTCCTTTCTAAGATTGCCACTAGGCTAATGTTCACAAAGATTTTGTTTCAACTTTGTAAGATCATCCTTACAGCTGGCTACAGAAGAGTTCAGGGACAGCCTGGGCTATGTGGGACCCATCTCAAAAAAACAAACAAACAAGAAAAAACCTTACCATGTGGAACAACTTCATCAGAATCTCCTTTTGTCCTTGTATGTTCGGACACCAACTTTGACACCTACCTGAAAAGAACTGAGAACATCAAGTTCGTGGTCAAAAGCTGGAAATAGACTAATTAGCAAAGCCTTGGCTATAGCAGCAGCTACTCACAATCCCAGCACGCAGGCGGCTGGGGCGGGAGGATCGGGACCAGCAAGAGCTGTATCAAAGGAAGCCACAAAGGCCAAGACAGCCCGTTCCATAACGTGCTTGCCAAATAAGATTAAGTTCCGAGTCTGGACCCCACATAAAGAAGCCGGGTGTGGCACTGTATGCTTGTAAACCCAGGGTAGGGAGAACCCTGCAGCTTGCTGACCAGCCAGTTTGTCATCCTTGGGCATCCATGAGAAAACCTGTCTCTAAAACAAGGGGACAGACCGTGGGGAAAGACACATGAAGCTTAACGACTTCTCAGCAGGTTAAGGCACCTGTGCGAAAACCTAGTGACCTGAGGTTCATCCATAGAAACCCATGTGGAGGAGAAAAATGACTTTTGAAAGTTGTCCTGCGTTGCCACCCATGCGCCATGACGTGCATATGTTCTCTCTCCTCCTCCTCAAATGGAATTTTTTAAGTTAAAAATTATTTCAAGTGTTTTACCCATGTTTTTTCAGTCCTGGTCATGAATACAGTTTTATGACAGTAGATATAAACACACTGTTGTTTTGTTTTATACAGTTAAAGCATTCTTCTGTCCTGGAATTAACTTTCATAGCAATCCTGTGTAGGAAACCTGAACAAAATTTCACTGTGTTGGCTAATACTGTTCTCTGGAAGAACAGGCTGGCCTTGAACTCATGGCCTTTTCCCTAAGTCTGCCACCATGTGATGGATCAGTAGTCACCACCCCTGGCTTCTGTGGAGGTGGGGGGAAGGATTTTTTTTTTGAGACAGGGTCTCATGTAACCCAGGGTGGTCACAGATTTGCTAGGTAGCCAAGGCTAGTCTGAAGTCTGTGATCTTATTGCCCCAACCACCCATGTTATGGGATTATATGCTTGCTCCTCATGCCCAGGCATTTTTTAAAAGGGGAAAAAAAACTACAAAAAAATGCCTTCTTTGAAACTTGAGACTTTTTAGAAAATGTGTCTGTGCTGGAGAGATGGATGAGCCTAATTGAACAAGCAGAGAAAGTCCTGAGTTCATATTTCAGATCTCATATGAAAGCACCACCTAGAAATGACTGCAGCCGGTACATCTGGCCCTAGAAAGCAGAGCCTGGAAAACGCCGCGGTAAAGCAAAGAGGAGGTTGCAAAATTATGGTGATTCCCAAAGTCACTCTTGGATCTCCACAGGCACACAGAGTGCCTCTGATACTCAGAGACATACAAACACAGAAACATATATACACTGACACACAAGCAAAACTAAAACAGAAAATATGTCCATTGCATATTTTATTCTGTGAGGTGTGCTCAAATATTTCCCTTAGGATGTCAAGTCCTCTACCATTGGAAGACATGGTCCTAATTTGGTGAACACTTCAAGGAAGTGTTTTCTGGAAACAGGACATGGCTTATTTTGGAATAAATAATAAAAATATACAAAATATGGGGGTTGTCAGGCTCATAGCCTGCTCTTTGGAATGGGCAGTTGCTAGGAACCACTCTCCTCTGCAAATTGAGTCTTGCCTCTTATCTGTGTACACAATGACAGAGGAATTCTTCACCTTTTTGTGGATTGGGCTTGTCTTCTATCTGTTCCTAGGTCTTTTTTTGTTTGTTTGTTTATTCTCAGGCCTAGCTAGGCTGTCACCTCCCCTTATGGTTCCTGCTCTCTGAACTGGAAATACCAAGGAAACTGCTTTGAGGCTTTTTTCCTTTTAGCAAATAAGTGCCAAGCCTGCCTTTAACTTTAAATTAAATTCTAAGTAGAGATTTCATGTCTAATCACTCAAAGTAAGAAGACTTGTTAACCAGAATATATACGCTGATTTTTAAAGAAATCAGAGAGTAATTTCAAGAGTCCAAAAACATACGTAGGTAAAACTCCCTCAAAAATATAACTCTTGCTGAATGAATTCAGAAATTCTTGCTGAATGAATTCAGAAATATGAGATTATGCCATCTGTTCACTAGAATCAGTACACAACTATTTCTTATAAAGCACATAAGGTAAAAGTTAATAGAAAATAGAAATAGAATTAATATAGTTCCTACCCTTATGACTTAATATAGGTCAGCATATGAGATAACAGCCAGAATTTGGGATCCTCCAAAAGGAAAAATTAATGTATAGCATGCGCCCCCTCCAACAGATTCATCTTTACCATTTACAGGAATATATATAATAGACATGGTACATGTATAGTTAATTAAAACATGTCCCTTATTAAAATCTAAGGTGCTCAACCTCCTCGGTGTATTTTAACTAAATATCAAATGCAGTCTTTGTTAATGCAATGACTACAATGTAGACTTAGATCCTATGGCTGTTTGGTGAAACACTGTAAAACAGATAGATTTAGAGAAAGGGAAATGGGACAGAGCCTGTTAATATATAATAGAATCTGTTTGTATCATTTCCTCCAACAATGGGTTAGCTACTTAAAAAATTGTTTATTCTTGCTGAGCATAGGAGACGAGGAGGGTACGTGTTTGTTTTCCTCTGTTTGGAACGACACATTCTTTGCCCTAAAATTTTCTGCTACAAAATTTCAATAAAATGAATTCAGATTCATTCAGCCCAGAGATGTGTGTGTCTGTTCTTCATTCCCCAACTCCTTGTCCACCTAGCAAGCTCTGCCACGACTTCCGCATGAGAACAACACACAAGGTTCACAGGACATCACTTGGTCACCATCCTACTTCTACACCGAATCTCTATTCAGATACACACTGCACAAACATTCAAAATATCAGAAAGCCCAAGGTCGCAATGAATGCACATGTAACACGCTGAAAGAGTGGAGCTGGGGGACAGGTTGAGAGCGGTTTAGCACACAAGGCTCTGGGTTCAACTCCCAGTCTGACACCAAAAGGAGTAAAGTTTGCAAAGAAACCACACAGTGCTTTACGCAACCCAGTGTGCACGTGAATGTAATTCCCTAACACTGTCTACCTAGATCTCCATCTTGTCACCTGCTATTTCACTCATGGGTCCAGTCAAGCCAGATTAAATGGAAGACAGCCAGTATGCTTGCACGAGGGATAGTCGTGAAGGGGCATTTTGCTGTGCAACTGAGAGAAAATCATAAAGCTTCAAGGATAAGCTGCCTCCATGAATTTCTGGAGCACGGGACACAGGATTTTTTGTTGTTGTTGTGTTAAGATATCTACTTTTTTAAGAAAGAGAGAGACAGACAGAGAGACCTGCAAGCATGTCATGGCACATGGGGGGGACACAGGTGCGGTCAGAAGACAACCCTCAGAAGTCAGTTCTTTCCTCCCACTGTGTTGGCTTCTGGGGATTGGACTCAGATCTGGGGATTGCAAACAGCATCTTAACCTGCTGAGCTATCTTATGGGCCCCAGCTAAGGACAAGGGGGTACCTGAGCCACCTGCTCAGGATTCCTGTAAGGATTAAATGTTCAAATCCCAGGAGGGCTTGCATTGCAAAGATTAAAACTGGAGGTCAGGAATGTGCCAGCACCCAGAGCGGCACATTGCATGGGTTTACAGTGTCATGGATCACTGTCACGTACATGGCATTGCTAATTCCTATTAATAATTAGCAAGGTTGGTTGAGTGCTATTGTGTATAGCAGACACTCTTGTAAGCATTCCACACAAATATATATAGGAGAAAAAGCATCAGAAGTCAATGTCTGAGCCCAAAGGACCCAGCTTTTCAAACATGATAGACAAACCTATCGTTCTACTTCCTCTCAATCCCAGTTTTCTGTGTGGAGCTGGAGGTTAAAGAAAAAAGTCCTCTGTAATTGGAAATGCATTTCTGAAATAGGCTAGGATTGCATGACAATTCTAAGCTATCTGTTTGGACCCAGTAGTTTTAGGGAATCGGAGATAAGTTAGAAGGGTTGGGGCTGCAATTTAGTGATAGAGCTGTATGCACAGGACCCTAGAATTGCTCCACATCATTACACAGGTAGGAGAAGCCTAAAATTGCTTCACTGATTATTGATGTTGCCCCGTTGGCAGAATGCTTTGGTTTGGTCATCAACACTTCATAAACTGAGAGTTGGTCCAGGCTTGAAATCCCAAGTGGTAGAAGCAGAAGGATCAGAAGTTCATGGTCATCTGTTTGGGACCTGCCAGAAGTACACAGATAGGCCTCGTCTGAACAACACAAAACCTAGACGAGCATCTGCCCTGGCCAGCCCTTCTCTGCAGAACCCCTCCTGCCTTACTGTGCTTCCAGTATTCCTGGGAATGCGCACTGCCTGGTGTTTTCAGTGGCCTAGGACTACTGCCCTGTGTTCCAACATGATCTTTCCTTCCCTGACCCCTCTGCTTAGGTGCTTTGTCTACATAAAGTGCTTGATGTGCAGGTGATAAAAGGCAGAAACATGGCTCTGCCCAGCAGGGAAAAGTTCTTATCAAGTGCCCGGGTTGGCAACGGTGCCCAGTCACCATTAAAACTGCAGATGGGCTCCACATCCAGAGTCAGAAGGAAAACTGCCTTAGTCACCAGACATCCTAGTACTATAGCATGCTACAGCGTGCGGAGAGGCCAAGAAATGCATTTATGTAGGAATCACTTCACTTTTTAAAAAATAAGCACATTTACATCTGATTAGTTTGAGAGAGGAAAGACTGCTTGCCATGTGTGCATGCATACCATGGCTTGCCTGCCTCAGGCTGGGGACAACTTTTGGAAGCTGCTCTCTCCTACTTCCATGTGGGCTTGAGGGAATGGAATGCAGGCACTGGTGTCCCCACTTCACTTTTGGGACCTTAATCTGCAGGAGCTGGGCAGACTTTCACCAGTGCTCCTCAGGGCTTCCAGCTGTTAGCCATCAAGAGTACTGGAGAAGATTCTTTCAGCAGGGGAACCTGGGAAGGAAACAACGTTCTGGCGTCATCGAGGTTACCAAGGCATTGGTTGACCCCCAAGGGTCGCTCGTCCTAAGACTTCGGGACGCCGGAACCTATACGATGTCGGCCTCGATGGTCCGGGCCATCCTGAGGGCGGTGAGCAAGAGGTGGCTGCAGGCCGCCCGAGCCGCTCTCCCGCTGGTGAGTGCGCAGCGGGGCCGCGGCGTCCCTGCCACCCTCGTGCCCGGGCGGGGCGGCCGCGGAGCCCGGCGCGCGGGACTATATTTCCCAGCAGGCCGTGCGCGGGAGAGGGGCACCGGCGCATGAGGCGGTGGCAGAAGGAGTCCTGGGAACTGGCTGCTCAAGGAGGAGGGCTCCAGGGCTTGGGAACACCCTGGAGGCCTGGGAAGACAAAGGATGACAGACCCAGCTGCTCAGAGAATGCATCGGCTGCGGGATTCCCTCCGCAGCGGGCAACGCGCTGCACAACCGTTTTAGACGCACAGTAGCGGCCTGCGACCATTGCCTCCGCCTAGCTCCAGCACATTTCACCCCGGGAGGCAAGCTTGGGAACTTTCTTCTCACATGCACCCTACTTCGTGGTGCAAACATTCTGGGTGACGCTGGGAAGTCAGAAGATAGAATCATGAACGGTTCGATCTAATGTTATAAGCAGGCCTAGTGCCAGAAAAGCCCTTGCAGTGAGATAGAGTAAAAATCGTGATCGAAGGGAGGATTCATTTTTGTCTTAAGGCCTTCGTTTTAGGCCCTTCGAAGTGTCCCAGTTAGATATCATATTATATTATATTTGGCATTGCTTTTTCCCGTACTGGTAAGCTTTTTTGCTTGTCTGGAAGACTGCTGTATGGGGTCTAGAATTATCCATGGTCCTGAGAACTAGGGAGAAAAAATTAGGCTGTGTCCCGTTTTGACACGAGTGAAAAAAACAACATTCAGGATTCAGTAAAATTCTCCCACTGGTAAATGGGACATGGTTGAATTTATGTTTGTTTGTTTTTGCGTATTTTCCCCCATCTCCACTGGGCACATTTAGTGCTTTTTGAGAGTTGTTCCTGCCCTTTCCATTCTCCTTTCTCAGGAGACATCATCAAACACAATCACAGACAAAAGTGTTTGCCCTCATGCAGAGAGCAGCGCTGGTTGTTTTCACAGGCTGGTCTCTGTCCACACTTGGCTACTTTCTGCTTCATTAGGTGGCATCACAGCTGCTGTCTGTAGGTCTCCACGTTGCCTGGCTCAGCTGTAAAGTCTGTTTCTGAATTCATCCTCAATTCTGACTCTAGATTTGACCTTCCCTGTGATGTGCTTAGTAGAAAACACACAAGCACATCAGTGCTCCTTTCACTGTGCCTGTGCTGTGGCCTAGCGCTCACTTCTAGTGAGCCCTCCAGACACTGGCATATGTGATTGCTTTGGTTGGCTTTCAGATGTTTTCCGGACACTTCTGAAGCCCAGAGGTCTTCTATCGAACACAAAAGCAGTGGTATGGTCAAGCGTAATGAGTTAGAGACAGATCAGAACAAAGGAGAATAGAGGTGATAAAGCAGGCAAGAGATGTCCTGGCTGTGTAGATTTTGAAGTCAGGAATTAGACATCGTTGCAACATTTGGAAAGTCTTGTAAAGTGTACTAGAAAGTACCTGTCAGCACCAGCTCTTCTGCTTTGACTGATGCTAGTCCAGGAGAGGATTGGTGGACTGCAGAAGGAAGCATTTTCTGGGGATGGGCTGCTCTCCATCAAGGATACTTAAGAGAACCTCTAAGGAGGTTGCGTTGTCCCACCTGCATTTCCTCCTGTATCTGGGAATTAACAAGTGGAATGGAACTTGTTGGGACAGAAGATAGCATTATAGAACATGACAATCAAACAGTAGCCAGCAGTTATGTCCGTCATAGTACAAGAAAGCATTAGCACAACCCTAAGTTAGGATTCGAAGCTCATACTGCATACAGCACAACCTTAGTTCTTGGGCAAGTGGAGGTCCACAGCAAGTATAAATGCTGGAGAGAAGGGGATTCATTTTGTACTGAGGCTGCTTTAAGGTTTTAGTTTCTCATGGAGCCTGAGTGAGGTCTGAGAATCAATGTCTAAGGAAGTGCTAATTCATTGATGTAGGAATTAAAGACTTAGAACAGTGACCACAGAGTACCATTTCATGGTACACAACAGGAAGGTAGCTCTGGATCTGTTACAAGAAAAATCAAATAAGTACTGCTGGGCATGTAGTTGAGTGGTAAAGCTATTGCTTTGGGTTGGGTCGAAAACAAATGGGAGGGAGAGGTAAAGAGAGATTCTGTTGGTGATTTATTATTTTAAAGGTGTTTCTTTTTTGAAAATGTTTACCGTAATTTTTTACTGATAGATTTAGTGGCTGTGTGTAAATACTTAATTATATGTAAACCACAGAATTTTAAGAGTAAAGCATGAGGGACTTTAGAGAGAGCTCTGATAGCAAAGTTCCTACCAAGTACAGAAAAGGCCTCGAGTGTCACACCAGATCCTGTAGTAAAAAGCAGAGCCTGCTGGGACACGACTGCATGCCAGCACCAGGGAGACAGATGAGGACAGGCAGAGTCCTGGGGCTCTGTGGCCAGCCGGCCTGGCCTACTGCGCTCCATTCAGGAGAGACTCTATCAAAAAATGGACGGGTGTATGCTATCAGACAAAGTGGATTTCAAACCAAAAAAAATTATAAGAGACACGGATGGATACTACATTTTAGTCAGAGGTACAATTCACCAGGAAGACTTCACAATACTGAACATATATGCACCCAATACGGGCCCCTCCACATTCATTAAGAAAACCCTACAGCGTCTAAAGCAAGAAATCAACCCCCAAACGATAATTCTTGGGGACTTCAACACCGCCCTCTCTACATGGGATAGATCAACAGGTCAAAAGCTTAACAGAGACACTTTGGAACTTAATCAAACCCTGAAAGAAATGGACCTCACAGATCTCTATCGAACTTTTCACCCACGCACCAAAGAATACACATTTTTCTCAGCAGCACACGGAACTTTCTCCAAAATAGATCACATATTGGGCCACAAAATGAATCTACACATGTACAAGAAAGTTGAAATTCTAACCTGTGCCCTATCAGACCACCACGGCCTAAAGCTGGACATCCACAACACATCAAACAAGAGAAAATACACTAACTCCTGGAAACTTAACACTATGATGCTGAATGAGAACTGGATTCAGGAAGAAATTAAAAAGGAAATTCAAGATTTCCTGAAAGTGAATGATAACGAAAATACAACTTACCAAAATCTCTGGGACACAATGAAAGCTGTTCTAAGAGGTAAGTTCATAGCTCTTAATGCCCACATCAAAAAAATGGAAACATCAGAAATAAACAACTTAACAATGCAGCTTAAAGCTTTAGAGAAACTAGAGCAATCTGATCCCAAAAGCAGTAGAAGAGAAGAGATTAGCAAAATAAGGGGAGAAATATCTGAAATCGAGACTAAGAAAACGATAGAAAAAATCAACAAATCGAAAAGCTGGTTCTTTGAAAAAATCAACAAGATTAATACACCCCTAGCTAAACTAACCAAAAGCAAGAGAGAGAAAACCCAAATTAACAAAATTAGAAATGAACATGGAGTTATCACTACGGATACCCAAGAAATCCAGAGAATTATAACATCATATTTCAAAAACTTATACTCTGTGAAGTTTGACAACACAAAAGAGATGGATGAATTTCTAAGTAAACACAACTTACCTAAATTGAATCAGGAAGTTGTGAATTACTTAAATAGTCCTATAACATATAAGGAAATTGAGGAAGTAATCTCGAATCTTCCCACCAAAAAATGTCCTGGACCAGATGGATTCAGCACAGAGTTCTACAAGACATTTAAGGAGTTAATAACACCAATACTCCTTAAACTGTTCCACCAAATAGCAAAGGAAGGAACACTACCAAATTCCTTCTATGAAGCTAATATCGTTTTAATCCCAAAACCTAATAAAGATTCACTTAAAAAAGAAAACTATAGGCCGATCTCCCTGATGAACACAGATGCAAAGATTCTCAACAAAGTCTTAGCAAATCGGATTCAAAAACATATTAAAAAGATCATTCATGGGGACCAAGTAGGCTTCATCCCCGGCACACAAGGTTGGTTCAACATACGCAAATCAATAAATGTAATTCATCATGTAAACCAGTCCAAAGTCCAAGACCACATGATACTCTCGATAGATGCAGAAAAAGCTTTTGACAAGATCCAACAGCCTTTTATGATCAAAACGCTAGAGACAGTAGGAATGGAAGGAACTTTTATCAATATAATAAAAGCTGTATACAACAAGCCCACAGCAAGGATTATGCTCAATGGGGAACAATTGGAAGCATTCCCACTTCGATCAGGAACAAGACAAGGCTGTCCACTCTCACCACTTCTATTCAATATTGTACTTGAAGTCTTAGCCGAAGCCATAAGACAAGAAAGGGACATAAGAGGGATTCAAATTGGCAAGGAAGAAGTCAAGCTATCTCTATTTGCAGATGACATGATCTTATACCTGAGTGATCCCAAAAACTCCACCAGGAAGCTCCTGGAACTAATTGAGAAGTTCAGCAGGGTGGCAGGATACAAAATAAATGTGCAAAAATCAGAGGCCTTCCTATATGCCCAGAATGAAAGAAGTGAAAAAGCCTTGAGAGAAACCATGCCATTTACTATAACCCCTAAAAAAATGAAATACCTTGGTATAAACCTAACTAAGGAGGTAAAAGACCTTTACAATGAAAACTTTAAAACCCTAAAGAAAGAAATTGCAGAAGACACCAGAAGGTGGAAAGACCTCCCTTGTTCCTGGATTGGCAGAATCAACATTGTAAAAATGACCATCCTACCAAAGGCAATATACAGATTCAATGCTATACCAATCAAAATCCCAAAGCAATTCTTCAAAGAAGTTGACCAAACAATCTCAAAGTTCATATGGAGGCACAAAAGACCCAGGATAGCAAAAACAATCCTGAGTAACAAAAACACAGCTGGAGGTATTACCATACCAAACCTAAGTCTATACTACAAATCCATAGTTATAAAGACAGCCTGGTACTGGCTCCAAAATAGACACACAGATCAATGGATAAGGATTGAAGACCCAGATATAAGCCCACAAAGTTACAGCCACTTGGTCTTTGACAAAGGGGCCCAAAGAATCCAATGGAAAAAGAACAGCATCTTCAACAAATGGTGTTGGCAAAACTGGATCTCCACATGCAGAAGATTAAAGCTGGACCCGTACTTGTCACCATGTACAAGACTTAATTCCAAATGGATCAAGGACCTTGATATCAGGCCAGAGACTTTAAAAGCCATAGTTGAAAGGATAGGGAACTCCCTCGAGCTGATTGGGCTAGGCCAACACTTCCTAAACAGACATCCAATGGCACAGTCACTGCTACCAACTCTCAACAGTTGGGATCTTGTGAAATTAAAGAGCTTCTGTTCAGATAAAGAGATTGTCGCACGAGCTCAAAGGCAACCCACAGAATGGGAGAAAATCTTCACTAACCACATATCTGACAGAGCTCTACTGTCCAGAGTGCACAAAGAACTTAGAAAATTAAACTCCAAGGAAAACACTGGCCCAATTAAAAAATGGGCCCTGGAACTTCAAAGAAACTTTACCAGGGATGAAATTAAAATGTCTAACAATTATCTTAAAAAATGCTCCACTTCCTTCGCCATCAGGGAAATGCAAATCAAAACTTCCCTGAGATATCATCTCACCCCGGTCAGGATGGCAAAAATCCACAGTACAAACAACGACAAATGCTGGAGAGGATGTGGGGAGAGGGGAACTCTCCTACATTGTTGGTGGGAATGCAGGCTCATACAGCCACTCTGGCGAGCCGTCTGGAGATTCTTAAAGAAATTAAAGATTGAAATGCCGTATGACCCTGCTATCCCACTTTTGGGAATAACCCCCCAAGCAGCAGAGGTTCGCCTCGATAGCACAAGCTCGACCATGTTCATAGCAGCACTGTTTACAATAGCAAAGTCATGGAATCAACCTAAATGTCCAACAGTTGACGAGTGGATAAGGAAACTGTGGTACATCTATACAATGGAGTACTACTCAGCCATCAAAAATGATGAATTACTGGAATTTGCTGGGAAATGGATGTCATTAGAAAGAATTATATTAAGTGAAGTATCCCAAACCCAGAAAATTAAGCGCCGTATGTACTCCCTAATAGGTGGCTCCTAGTACCAAACTCGCCCAGCCCACATTGGGACACTCAAAAGTAAACCTATGTAACACAGTAATTGCAAGGATTATGAACAAGAGAGATGGGTTAGGAGGGCCACACCAGAAACAAGGAGAGAGGAGACCATGTTACAGCAGAGAAAATAGGCCTCCATCAAGGTCTGCAAGTAAGTAATGAGAAACCTGGTTAAGTTCACAGACGTTCTTTCCTGATCTCACCAGAAGGGGAGGGCATATAGTCTAGCAGATAAAAAGTAATCATTGTGCAAATGGGTAATGGACCCCGCCCTCAGTGAGGTTTCATACTCTTATTACATCTACCCTTGTATGTGCTATTACAACAAGACTCCAGTTTAACAGCTTTTTGTCTCTGGCCAGGGGGTGACATACAGTGCCCAGCAGAATGGAGTGAAGGGAATTGCAGGAGCAGAAAAACTGCAAAAGAAAATCAACAAACCACAATCCAGAACTTCAGAGACTCTATATCAATCACATAGAACTAGGACAGCCTAATCTCTCCCCATCCTGGAGCTCAGGGACATTTGCGGAAGAGGGGGCGGTAAGATTGTAAGAGCAAAAGGATGGGAGGAGCAACGATTTGCAAGATTCTCAACAATAGTTGGGGCCAAAGCAATCATAATGGAACTTTGCATGCCCTGCGCAATGTCCAGCGCACTGTTGCCCTCATAAAGTCTAGCATCTGTTAAGGGCACCGAGACCCCTGGAGGCAAGGGATTGACAGCCATAGTAGTAATCTTATGATTAAGGGGAACAAGAGAAAGGGCTTATGGAAATGCCACTGGGTCCTTATATGTCATCGGAGAGGAGGACCCAGTGGAGAGTTAGGCGCACACAATAAAGGACTCTCTGGGAATTGGGGGGGAGACACTGGGGGAAGGGGAGGGGGGAGGGAGGGAACTGGTAAAAAATTTTAAAATGTATAATTAAATTTTTAATAAAAAAAAAAAAAAAAAAAAAAAAATGGACGGGTGGTGACTGAGGAATAACACTCAAGGTTAAACTCTGGCCTACTAAAGTATATGCACGTACATACATGCAAACCTATACATGAAGAAATACACACAAGCACATGCACAATCTTAAACATCTAGAAGGCACTCAGTGGTGGGTGTATTTATTTCCATGTAGCAAATGAGAAATACATGTTAGCTGGAGATTCTAAAATGTTTGTTTACACAAAGATTACACACAGGTAACTACATGAATATTCATATACACACGGAAGATCAAAAGGAAAACACAAGAGGTTAAGCAGGAGCTTAACAAAATATACTGTAGCTCATGCCTCGGCGGCTGTTTCTTCATCTCCTTTTAAAGATAGAAATGTTGGGCATAATGAAATTAATGTAGATTGTGCTTGTTGGCACATGTTTCATGTGAAATTAGTTTACGGTTTTAATTTTTTTTTAGCAAAAAATGAAAATTGGGGAGCAAAGTTTGAGAACAAAAATTTCCACCACAAGAAAGCAAAACTATTTGGTCCTGGGTGCAGAGGAAGTGTTGTGTGAAGCGGGTCTCAGACACGCTCCTCCACAGCTCCTTTCTCTGTCATTTCCATCATCTTGACAATCCTTTGTTTTTAATTGGCCCAAAACATGTCCAAGGATCTCTGCAGTTTTAATCCTCAGGCCGAGTCATGGACTCCTGTGCCCCGGCTTGAGAGTGTCTCGGGACACTTGGGGTGCTTCGCTCCCTGGGGTGCTTCGCTCCCTGGGGTGCTTCGCTCCCTGGGGTACTTCGCTCTCTGGGGTGCTTCGCTCCCTGGGCGTCATCTGCAAAGCTGCAGGACCTCGCCTTGCGCTGGTGGAAGATGTTCTTCTCTTTCTCAGTTTCCCTTTACCTAAGCAAAAGTTTCAAGAACATGCAAGTAAACCTACAGCCAGACAGGCTCCTTAGCTTCTGCCCAAAACCAAGAGAGGAAAAGTGCTTCTTGCCATGCCTGGAGCAGAAAGGAAGAGGGCACAGACCGGTTCAAGTTCAGTCACTCTGACGCGTGACAAATGAGATGAGTCACTTAAGCTGGGCCTGGTGGTGCCTCCTGCAGTCCCACAGTCCACTGGGAAGTCGCTCAACCTGCTGAGACCCTGTCTCAGAAACGAGCAGTAGCATTAGCTCATTTGCCTCAGAAGTTACAGCTGTCGCCTTCCTCTTGGTTGATGGCTCACTAGGTTCTCCACCATTAGTGACAATTCCCCGGAGCGACAGGTTTGGTTTTCACCTGATGCAGGAAAATCAAGATACTTGTTGGTTCCTGTAACAGCAGCTTGCAGGCATCAGGCTTCTTTTTAAATTTGATTTACGATTCGCTGTATGTGCGTGCCCTGCGTGTAGATGTGCGAGTGCCAGGGTCTTACGAGGGAGGGATGACAGGACAGCTCTCTGGAGTTGCTTCTCTCCTTCCACCTTCCTCGGGAGGCCATGCTTCTCTCCTTTCTTGTACACTTAGATCTCAGATGAGCCGGCCCTGTCCTGCCTCCTTCCCTCTTGCGGTTGGGGTGCTCGGGTTGTAGATGTACACCCCCACATCCAGTGTTGTCCCCGGGTTCTGGCATCTGACTCAGGTCATCAGGCGGGCCCAGGACCTTTTTTGTTAGTTTTCCCTCGAGTGATTATTTTGTAGTGAGAGGTGACTCTCGGTGGCCCTGTGGTACAGGGGTCGCTCTCCATGACGTGGTTTCACTTGCTGCATTTCAGCGATGGTTGTTTTGAGATGAGTCTGACTGCAGCGAGGCTCACGTCATGCTAACATGTCTCTGCAGCCTCCCACAGCTGCACCTACGGGCAGCCACCATATTAATTGTCCTTGTAAATGAGACTTGAGAAAAGAAGAGCATATTGATTGATGAAACCAAATTCATTAACTTAGACAAGCTCTTGGAAATAATATCAGGTCCAGTGAGCACATGAGACCCTGGGTCCTTTACACTGCATGGTGATGCCCACCTGCACGTCTGACCGGCCCACACCAAACCTGGGCAGAATTGAGATTCCAGCTCTGACAGTTTTTTATCTGGGCTGTGCCTTTTGCTCAAAGGGATTTGTTTTTCTTTTTGTTTTCTGCAGCAGTCTCATTTTACTTGGCAGAGATAGATTGATTTCTTCAGCACTTACATGGAAAGTATGCCCATGGGAATCTATCAATGGAAGACAAAGACCTATCTTTCGTCAACACTTGTTTGGAAGGATGAAAAGGCATTTTTAAAGCATTGTTTTAGTTATCCTTCATAGATGTGTCTGCTTTCACAAAAAAAAAAAAAGGTTTTGTGTAGTGTGGGTGCATACATGCCTCTGTGTGTGTGTGTGTGTGTGTGTGTGTGTGTGTGTGTGTGTGTGTGTGTGTGTTGTGGAAAGCAAAGTGGAAACAGGCTTTATTCAGAGAAATCACCAAAATATGAGACTGAGGTAAAGGGAGAGAACTGTCTAGTAGTGGGATGAGTTTCCAAGAGAGAAAAGCCTTTAAGATGCATTTTGAGTATCTTTCTAAATTCTTCAGGTTGACAGTGTGTAATCTGAAAGAAGTGTAGTTCTGTCTTGATTTTTCCTTGTTCCACCCTTGTGGTCCTGCCTCGCACCTCCAGTACAGCTGGGGGCTGGTCTTTGGTCCATGCTGGGAGTGACCTTTTGTTTATCATTGTGCCACACATGAAGAAAACATACATGCTAATAACTTAAAGAGTTTCATTCCAAATATCTACATGTATTGAATACAGACCTTGAGCTGGAGAGATAGCTCAGGAATTAAGACTCTGCCTCACAAGCAGAAGGTCCTGAGTTCGCTTCCCAGGTTCCATATAAAAAGGCCAGGTGGAAATGGCGGCAGCCTGCACTTTTCTGGCACTAGTGAGCTGAGACTGGGAAATGCCAGGGGGAAGCAGAAAGGAAGTAAAAACAATCCAGGATGATTTCTGAAGTCACCCTTGGTCCTTTACAAGGACATACAGTGTCTTTTGACACACGCCTGCACGTGCACACACACACACACACACACACACACACACACACACACACACACACACACGGGCAGGCATAAAATAGGGTGCACATGTGTGTGCAGGTACATGAACACATTTCATTGCAGGCGAGATGACACCCGTGGTATCAATTCTCTTTCTTCGTTTCAGAGACAGTTTCTCACTGGCCTGGAACTCCACAAATAAGCTAGGCCCGCTGACAGCAAACCCCATGCATCCATCCCCACCTCCCCAGCACTGGGATTCAGGGGCCACACCAACATTCCCAGCTTTATTTCCGAGGAGATGTGCATGCAGGTTTCCAACACTTGTTTGGAAGGATGAAAAGGCATTTTTAAAGTTGGTGGAACACCACCAACTCTTCTAACTCCCGGCCTGTAGTGCATTACTTTCTGTTTTGTGTTTTTTTAAAATACAGGCCTCTGCCTTCTACTTATAATGTGGTTTAGTGGCTCTTCTGACTTGGTTCTCTCTGCATTTGAACATCGTCACATGACTAAACCTATGCCAGGGCAGGAGAACTTGGCCCAGGAACCTGCCCGTGGTCCATTCTACATTCTGCAGCAAAGTCACAGGCTCTCAGATCCAGACTTCAGGATTTCATGAGCCACTGAAATGCCACTAAGAAAAGCTGCAGGGCTGGTGTACACGGCCACGGCCAGCTGATCAGCAGGAAGAAGCAAGAGCAGCTTTCCTTGTTGCCTTGGGAGCAGCTGCAGGATTGAGCTCCGGGTGCTGGCACATTCCTGACTTCCAGTTTTAATCTTTGCAATGCTTGCCCTCCTGGGATTTGAACATTTAATCCTTACAGGAATCCTGAGCAGGTGGCTCAGGTACCCCCTTGTCCCTAGCTGGAGAGCAGAAGTCAGAAAAGCTGTTTACTGCTTCTGCCATGGGGTAGCAGGAGCAGAGCAAGAATATTCCAGAACGCACTGTCTTCCCCGCAGCCTCCCTTGCAAAGCGGGTTAACAACACTGATCTGAACATGCAGTGTACAACGTGGCATTCTTCCTGTGTTGAGGATCCCTAAGCTGGAGCAAACTTCATTCTTCCTGCTTAACAGCTCTGTGTGTTTATTCCCATCATTGACGAGCTTAAACTCTGTCAACTAGATGTCCTGACCTGTTGGTTCATCCGCACTGAATTGGTGGTCCGGATTACACTTGTTGGTGAACCTCTGGTCTGTTCATTGCGATAGATTTAGTGGACTGAGCCAGCGGACAGACGCAAAGAGGACAGTTTTCCCATTGAGCTTCTGGGCTGACTCACTGGCTGTTGGTGTGCTTCTGCCTGTAGATGTGCTTGTTGCTGGGCACACGGAAGCCACGCAGATGGGCCGCTTCCCTGGAAATTACACAGGTGCTGTAATTAGACACTGCAGGAAGGTTATGACAGCACACCTGGACTGGAGAATAAGGTTAAAGGATTTTGCAAGTTAGTATTTGGACAATTAATGATGGAGTGTGCTTTTGAATATAGCCCATGTATTTGTGTGTGAAATATGCATGTTCCTATGGGGAACTGCACATATGTTTTTGTTAGGCTGAGTTTTCCCACACTCACACCAGGGCCGTCTTGGGTAGATGCCAGTGGTACCTCTCCATCTTAAATTGTGACAGCCAGAGCTTATTCCCGGGGCAAGCAGTGGCCTTCACGGTCCTTGGTCCTCATTGCTCTTGTACTGTCTTTCTGTTTTCCTAGTTAGACAAGAGCAAACCGCACATGCTCTGGTTATACCTGGGCTCCTGTCCTGACCCTGCAGCTCAGAAATCTTCCCCAGTCCTCATGAAAAGATCTGCCTGCTCCTTCATGGCTGCCTGGATTCCAGTGAGCTGGTTTGACCTTCAACTAATCCCTCGAACTTAAGGCATTTGGGTTGTTTGCTGCTTTGCTGCCACAGGTGTCATTTGCCAGCCGTAGGTGGACCGGCTGCAGCGGGCGGGACTTTTGGTTCTAGACCTGTAAGCGTGGTTACTGTTCCCACCCAAGATCCTTCCTGCGCAGCGTGGTGCGTCGGTCTGTGCATCTTGTCTACCATGCACTGTTCACGGAGCCATAAGTCACTTCAAGCAGCCGTCTGTCAGTGCTTAATTATTAGACCGTGGAATGTTTTCTGCGTTCTGGTACATACACCACTGTGTAATGGGACTTCTTACAGTTCTTTTCTAAAAATTGCTACACTCTGACAGCTGTTTGTATTGCAACTCAACGTGGATAGACTGATTCTAGCTTAGAAACGGACACAAGAACATGAAGTTAGCTTTGTAGATTTGAGGGATGTTTGTTCCTATTGATGGCTAAGGCCTGACTTGCAGCATGGGCAATCCCTTTGCCCAGCTCGCGTTGCCTCAGCTTTTTATGCGCTTGTTGGTTTTCAGGGGTCTCGCTGTGTAACCCTGGCCGGTCTGGACGTCAGTGTGCACAGGCTGGCCGCAGCTCACAGCAGTACATCTGCCTCTGCTCTGAGCGCTGCTGTGGGTGTTGGGACACGGAGCCCAGCCCAAACCTCCGTCGTCAAATGTTACTCTGTCTTTGTGGTGCTGAGAATTGAACCCGGGGCCTCACAGGTATTAGACAGGCCTTCCACCACTGAGCTACATGTGTTCACATGTCTAATTCATAATATTTGAAGGTAGACTTTTTAGGGACTTCCTGTTTACAAAAAAGTAGCTGTGTTAAATAAATACTAACAGGGCCCATAAGATAGCTCCACGGGTTAAGACGCTGTTTGCAAACCTGATGATCTGAGTCCAATCCCCAGAAGCCAGCACAGTTGGAGGAAAGAACTGACTTCTGAGAGTTGTCTTCTGACCGCACCTGTGTCCCCCCATGTGTCATGACATGCTTGTATGTCTGTCTGTCTCTCTCTTTCACAAAAAAGTAGATATCTTAACACAACAACAACAAAAAATCCTGTGTCCTGTGCTCTAGAAATTCATCGAGGCAGCTTATCCTTGAAGCTTTATGCTTTTCTCTCAGTTGCACAGTAAAATGCCCCTTCATGACTATTCCTCAAGCAAGCATACTGGCTGCCTTCCATTTAATCTGGCTGTAGTGGGGGAAGAATCCGTATGCTGATAGTTCTTTGCTTGACTGGACCCATGAGTGAAATAGCAGGTGACAAGATGGAGATCTAGGTAGACAGTGTTAGGGAATTACATTCACGTGCGCACTAGGTTGTGAAAAGCACTGTGTAGTTTCTTTGCAGACTTTACTTCTTTTGGTGTCAGACTGGGAGTTGAACCGAGAGCCTTGTGTGCTAAACCGCTCTCAACTTGTTCCCCAGCTCCACTCTTTCAGCGTGTTACATGTGCATTCATTGCGACCTTGGGCTTTCTGATATTTTGAATGTTTGTGCAGTTTGTATCTGAATAGAGATTCCGTGTAGAAGTAGGATGGTGACCAAGTGATGTCCTGTGAACCTTGTGTGTTGTCCTCATGCCGAAGTCGTGGCAGAGCTTGCTAGGTGGACAAGGAGTTGGGGAATGAAGAACAGACACACACATCTCTGGGCTGAATGAATCTGAATTCATTTTATTGAAATTTTGTAAAAGCTTTTATACTAGAAAATTTTAGGGCAAAGAATGTGTCGTTCCAAACAGAGGAAAACAAACACGTACCCTCCTCGTCTCCTATGCTCAGCAAGAATAAACAATTTTTTAAGTAGCTAACCCATTGTTGGAGGAAATGACACAAACAGATTCTATTATATATTAACAGGCTCTGTCCCATTTCCCTTTCTCTAAATCTATCTGTTTTACAGTGTTTCACCAAACAGCCATAGGATCTAAGTCTACATTGTAGTCATTGCATTAACAAAGACTGCATTTGATATTTAGTTAAAATACACCGAGGAGGTTGAGCACCTTAGATTTTAATAAGGGACATGTCTTTAATTAACTATACATGTGCCATGTCTATTATATATATTCCTGTAAACGGTAAAGATGAATCTGTTGGAGGGGGCGCATGCTATACATTAATTTTTCCTTTTGGAGGATCCCAAATTCTGGCTGTTATCTCATATGCTGACCTATATTAAGTCATAAGGGTAGGAACTATATTAAGATTTATTTTATTTCTATTTTCTATTAACTTTTACCTTATGTGCTTTATAAGAAATAGTTGTGTACTGATTCTAGTGAACAGATGGCATAATCTCATATTTCTGAATTCATTCAGCAAGAATTTCTGAATTCATTCAGCAAGAGTTATATTTTTGAGGGAGTTTTACCTACCTATGTTTTTGGACTCTTGAAATTACTCTCTGATTTCTTTAAAACTCAGCGTATATATTCTGGTTAACAAGTCTACTTACTTTGAGTGATTAGACATGAAATCTCTACTTAGAATTTAATTTAAAGTTAAAGGCAGGCTTGGCACTTATTTGCTAAAAGGAAAAAAGCCTCAAAGCAGTTTCCTTGGTATTTCCAGTTCAGAGAGCAGGAACCATAAGGGGAGGTGACAGCCTAGCTAGGCCTGAGAATAAACAAACAAACAAAAAAAGACCTAGGAACAGATAGGAGACAAGCCCAATCCACAAAAAGGTGAAGAATTCTTCTGTCATTGTGTACACAGATAAGAGGCAAGACTCAATTTGCAGAGGAGAGTGGTTCCTAGCAACTGCCCATTCCAAAGAGCAGGCTATGAGCCTGACAACCCCCATATTTTGTATATTTTTATTATTTATTCCAAAATAAGCCATGTCCTGTTTCCAGAAAACACTTCCTTGAAGTGTTCACCAAATTAGGACCATGTCTTCCAATGGTAGAGGACTTGACATCCTAAGGGAAATATTTGAGCACACCTCACAGAATAAAATATGCAATGGACATATTTTCTGTTTTAGTTTTGCTTGTGTGTCAGTGTATATATGTTTCTGTGTTTGTATGTCTCTGAGTATCAGAGGCACTCTGTGTGCCTGTGGAGATCCAAGAGTGACTTTGGGAATCACCATAATTTTGCAACCTCCTCTTTGCTTTACCGCGGCGTTTTCCAGGCTCTGCTTTCTAGGGCCAGATGTACCCGCTGCAGTCATTTCTAGGTGGTGCTTTTATATGAGATCTGAAATATGAACTCAGGACCTTCTCTGCTTGTTCAATTAGGCTCATCCATCTCTCCAGCACAGACACATTTTCTAAAAAGTCTCAAGTTTCAAAGAAGGCATTTTTTTGTAGTTTTTTTTTCCCCTTTTAAAAAATGCCTGGGCATGAGGAGCAAGCATATAATCCCATAACATGGGTGGTTGGGGCAATAAGATCATAGACTTCAGACTAGCCTTGGCTACCTAGCAAATCTGTGACCACCCTGGGTTACATGAGACCCTGTCTCAAAAAAAAAAATCCTTCCCCCCACCTCCACAGAAGCCAGGGGTGGTGACTACTGATCCATCACATGGTGGCAGACTTAGGGAAAAGGCCATGAGTTCAAGGCCAGCCTGTTCTTCCAGAGAAAAGCAATATTAGCCAACACAGTGAAATTTTGTTCAGGTTTCCTACACAGGATTGCTATGAAAGTTAATTCCAGGACAGAAGAATGCTTTAGCTGTATAAAACAAAACAGTGTGTTTATATCTACTGTCATAAAACTGTATTCATGACCAGGACTGAAAAAACATGGGTAAAACACTTGAAATAATTTTTAACTTAAAAAATTCCATTTGAGGAGGAGGAGAGAGAACATATGCACGTCATGGCGCATGGGTGGCAACGCAGGACAACTTTCGAAAGTCATTTTTCTCCTCCACATGGGTTTCTATGGATGAACCTCAGGTCACTAGGTTTTCGCACAGGTGCCTTAACCTGCTGAGAAGTCGTTAAGCTTCATGTGTCTTTCCCCACGGTCTGTCCCCCTTGTTTTAGAGACAGGTTTTCTCATGGATGCCCAAGGATGACAAACTGGCTGGTCAGCAAGCTGCAGGGTTCTCCCTACCCTGGGTTTACAAGCATACAGTGCCACACCCGGCTTCTTTATGTGGGGTCCAGACTCGGAACTTAATCTTATTTGGCAAGCACGTTATGGAACGGGCTGTCTTGGCCTTTGTGGCTTCCTTTGATACAGCTCTTGCTGGTCCCGATCCTCCCGCCCCAGCCGCCTGCGTGCTGGGATTGTGAGTAGCTGCTGCTATAGCCAAGGCTTTGCTAATTAGTCTATTTCCAGCTTTTGACCACGAACTTGATGTTCTCAGTTCTTTTCAGGTAGGTGTCAAAGTTGGTGTCCGAACATACAAGGACAAAAGGAGATTCTGATGAAGTTGTTCCACATGGTAAGGTTTTTTCTTGTTTGTTTGTTTTTTTGAGATGGGTCCCACATAGCCCGGGCTGTCCCTGAACTCTTCTGTAGCCAGCTGTAAGGATGATCTTACAAAGTTGAAACAAAATCTTTGTGAACATTAGCCTAGTGGCAATCTTAGAAAGGAGGAGGAGGGTGATAAATTCAGGCCTTCCTGGGCTACACCATGGGTACACCAAGGCCAACTTGGATGAGCAAGACCCTAACTCAAAACTAACAGTGACTTTGTACTTTGGAGGTGTGCTTTTAACTTTGTAGAAACCAAAATCTGGACAAGTCTCCAGTGTGTTTTCTCTCATTAACCTATAGTGAACTTTCTTTCCTGATTTTGACTGACCTCCATGTCCCCGTGGGTCAGCACCAGGTGTAGGCACACATTCCAATTGATGGGAGTTGTCCTTCTGACCCCCAGCTCCCCCAGCATCCCCTCCTGTATCAAGAGGGGATGTAGGGCATCTTGAAGGAATGAAAAAAGCTGGAAAAGAGAAAGCTAAAGAGAGGGTGAGGCCACCAGGGAGGGTCAGAGATGGGGCACAGGCTTCTTAGATGAATGGTAGTTAGGAGTGGAAGTATTGGATGCATCCCAAAGTATTTTAAAATCTTCTGAATGTGGTGACTGATGCCAGCAGTCCCCATGAGCATTTAAATCCTATGGTTGTGAGAATCCCGAGCTCCCGTCCGGCCATCATGGGCTTTAGCACACATTTTGATGAATTTGCATGCACTGTTAACTGTGTCAAACCTGTAGCGATGCCCCCAGCTGTTTCTAGGAAACTTGATGAACTCCAGTCAGACCCAAGACCGCTCTGAGAAGACATCTGTCTCCCTCACTTCTGGAGCCAAGAAGTAGCCACATTCAGCATTACCTGTCATCCCCAGTAGAGCCTCTGGACTCAGAGGAAAGACCAGAAGCCCTACCAGGCCTGACTCCCAGCCCAAGGTTTCTGACGGTTGGGTCCCCAGAGCATCATGGGAAGCCACCATCAGAGTTCACACTGCCACCCCCAGAGCTGAGCGAGGACCCCGGCGAGGGGCGGGGTCTCAGGGGTAGGAGGCCAGGCGGTTGAGGACCGCTTTCCTCCAAGATTCCCTGCTCCCGATTTACAGGGAAGGAAACGTATTGCATGCAAGTGCGGTCAGCTCAGCCTGGGTTGTATCAATAGAGGTGGAGCTGGAAGAAGCCCCGCCTGGCTGTCAGAGTGTACCGGATGCCACCGCCTTCCTGCAGAACTACTCCTGTAGCTCAGAACCTGCAACTGGTAACACAGGACCCCTCTGAGCTGAGCCTCATGATCCAGGAAACCAGGATCTGCAGGGAGACTAAGTGCTGGCGAGACCTTTGCATGAGCCAGCAGCCTCCTGCACTGGCAGGCCAGAGTGTCAGTACAGGCTCCGTGGTCCCGCCCAGCCTTCCGCTATAGAAAAGATCACTGTGCAGTTTCCTGTGTCCACTTAACCCAAGAATCACATGCTGACCACTGCATGAAGCGCCTCTCTGCTGACACTAGTCACAAGCAAGAGCAGAATCGCTGGTAGGTGATTTCCCCAGTCGCAGCCGCAGCAGAAGGCTCAGCTCAGCCCAGCTCTCACCTTTCCAACCTCCCGTCCGATTATTTCCAGAATCAGAGCGAATGAGGAGGGAGATCCTGGCCTCCCTCTTCGACTCAAGAGCCCCTCAAAACCCAGAGGCAAGGCAGAATTTTGAAGCCTGAAGGCAGATACCAAATGTTCTCTGCAGGATTCACTTTTGTCTCTTCTCCACCAGCAGCTGGGTTCTTGTCCTCCCAAAAGAAGAATTCTGATGAGACACAGTCGATTATCAGAAAACAAAAGTTTAATGGAAGCAAAAATAAACAAATCCTTAACAAGGCCTGTCCATGCAGTGAAGAGACAGTTGCAATAGCCTGATTCTATCAGACACCGCGCAGGTTCCCCATGGGACCTGATCCGTGTGCCTCCCTCAGGGTAGGCACTTCTTATAAATGACCACCACCACCTGGTGACCACCACCATCACAACACATCCTGTTCCTTAGGCCCTTGGGGCGCCTATAATTCTTCACATCCTCTTTTGAGGGCTTTCAGGTGGCCGTGGATTGAGCCATCTGGAGTTGATCGATGCTACTTTATAGCATGACATCAGTGGAACAAAACTACATTCCTTGGACCATGACAGGGGCCCTGTTAGACTTCACGTCCTCTTCTGGAGCCCGTGTGGCAGCTTTTCCGGCATGAACCACTTTTCTAACACAGGAGCATAATTATCTTGTTATGTCACCATAAAGCCGGGACAATCACAGGCATGTGGCCAAACCATGCCATCTCATTTCAAACCAATGTGAGGGCGACTCTTTGAGAAAGAGAAAGCTTTCAGCACTGCAGGTGGTTCTTGCTGAAGCGGGGATTCTGCTTAGTCATAGTGTCTGGGGGCCAGGCAACAGCCCTTAGCACCACTACACTACCTTCCCTCACAGGATGAGGACCAGGATGAGAAAAATACATTCCAAAAAAGCCTTGAAGCCATTCGGTTATCCATGATACCTGTTCAGAGAAAAGGGCAGAAGGGACAAACTGACATTTTCATTCTGTTTCAGGACATGTTCCTGACATGTCCTAAGTGCACTTTGCTCTTCCTCTCACCGGATGGGGACACAGCTTCTCAGGAGGCTTTGAATGTCAAGTGTCGCAGGAATGGCTGCTCATGCCTTGTGCTCCACAAGTGACAACACAGCCCCAGTGTCCACTGGGATGTCATCAAGCTACACTATGAGGCAGGAACGTTCTGCATCGATGCCTTCAAAGCGTCTTGTCCTCGATTTCCAGCTTCAGCATCTCAGCACAAGGTCAGCATACCCACTAGTGTTTCTATCCATCGTTTAAACTTTTATAATGTACCCCTGACCTTCAATTTATCATGCTCAGGAGTGTAGTATCCTTCACTGAGCATGCTCAGGAATGTCATGTTCTCCTTCACTGAGCATGCTCAGAAACAGACACACACACACACACACACACACACACACACACACACACACAATCTATGAATACTTATTGCCAAGCTTTTCTTGCTGTTGTCAAAACGATGCCTATGCTCATCTTGACTGCTCAGGTCACAAAGCTGTCTCCTGCCTTTGATGTCTTATCTGGGGTGATTTTGATTTTGAATTTGCCTTTGCATTTTGTCTTTCAACTGCAGAGCTTCTAAATCATAGTGCACCCTCACACATCAGGCAACGGCAATTCCATTCTCTACATTTGCTATGAAACAGCGTTCTCAGGTGCTGGCCCCAACATACCGGTGGCTCCTTCATAGGACATTTCAGGACATCTTCAGGAGACAATCCATCCAGGTTACCTCGCATTGAAAGACGATCAACTGTTGGGTGATGGAACAACTCCTTGCTCCATACTCTTCTCACATATTTAAGGATCAGAGGTTTGCTGGAGAATCGTGTGAGAGTCAATAGTTAGTTTTCTACACCGTGAAAATACAAATGAGGCTGAAGTAAGGTGTTTTCAACCGTCAGCTCCCTGCTACCATGCTGCCCCCAAAGGATCCTCCTCAAAACTCCCAGGGCCCCATGGGTTAGGGGTAGAGTCTCTACTAAGTAGCTGGCCTTGGGAGGAAAACTGTATGTGACCCTCCACAGCATATCCTTATCATGTAGGGCCCAGGAACCCCTGTGCAGGTTCAGAGCATTGAGAAATCCTCTCCCAGATTCACACACACCATTACTTACACCAAGTCTGGGCATTGAAGGATCTGGTGCCAAGGCACGTCTGTAAGACAAGTCTGAACATCAACAAAACAGGAAAAATATTATAAAGGAAGTCACGTTGGCATGAGATTCCGTACTCCCCAGTGACAAGGCCTGCCGGCTCTGGAGGGCATAGTGCTTTCATGTTGACTGGCATTCAGCATCATTAGCCACTGAGGCAAGTACAACACCTGTCACCCTTCTTTGCCACCTGCCCAGGAAAATGCTGGCAATGCATCCAGGGTTTCCCTCCAGAGTCAAGCTGGACCAGCTGGCCTTCTGCTGGGCGGCAGCAGACTATCCGAAGCTGTTCCCCAGCAGGAGGGCCTCGGCCTGGGCTGTCCTCCCTCACACCCCACTTCACTTGCACATATCTAGCTGACACAAGGGGAGACAGTGAAAATAAGCTTCCATATGCAGTGTCTGACCCATCAGATACTATAGACCTGGAGATAGAAAGGATAGCCCGGGACAGTGCTGAATTTGACCTCCTAACTGCCAAGAGACACAACATGCAGCCAATGACATGACAGGAGCCCAAGCAGGGCATCATGTCAGGGGCTTGAAAGCCTGACTCAGGAAGTAAACAGTACCCTTACCACACTTGGTTCTGTCCCAAGAGGAAGCTACTGGAACACCCCTGATGATGTCCGCAGCGTTTTGGTCATCGTAAGGATATCTTCAGAACCCAGGATCATGCATGGGAAGAGATGGCACGTGTGAGGAACATGCAGGCAGGCAGAGCATGAATGTGCTGGACTTGTGGGCCGCTTGCGTACCTGCCTCTACTCTCCAGGTATCAGGCCAAAGCTTATACATAACAAGCCACCAGCCTCCTACCCGGCACTTCTGCATCTCCCCAAGATTCACACTCAGAGCCCAACACCCTGTGCTGGAGCCTCTGAATCCTCATGGGCTGTTCACCACAGCCACAGGACCCACACTCCCTTCCCTAGCCCCTGCCGTCACCAGAGGGCAGCACAACAAAGGTCTGCCTCAGTCCTCACTGTTGTCCTGAAATGGCCTCAAGCAAGTTGCCCAAGTTGCCTACTCCTCTGATGGAAGCTTATGGGGCTCCACTGGTTGCCACGGTTCTGGGGCCCAGGAAGCATCAGCAGGGACCGCACTCTGCAGCACACTTGCAGATGGAGGGAGCACTGGCTTCACCACCCTGGATGAGCGCTCTGCTGTGTCCTCTGGGAACCTCCACGTGACAGAGGCTGCCCAGAATGAGCAGAGAGCTTCACTATCATAAGTTCTTCTTCCACGGTGAGTGGACCCAGCATCAGAATAAACGCCTGCTGCTGAGGCCGATAGACTCTCCGATCAATGCCCACCCACAGGAAATGGACTTCTAGCACGGGTAGGACACACTGCTCTGCGGTCAGCATCGACAGCCAAGCCTCCACACACTATCCCTCAGCACTATGTGCAGGGTGGGCGGCCCGCCCATTGCATCTGGCACATGGAAAGTGCTCAGATGAAACAGTAGACTTCTCATCCAGCATAGACGCCCACCCCACACCCATTCACCTGCCGTGAATGACAGTCACAGCCCAACAGAGATCAAGATTTCCTTCCAGTCTGTCTCCAAACATGGGCACTGGGCACACAAGCATCCAAAGACTCCTGGCCACGTGGAAGCTGCTGCGCCCCAGGACTGGCTGGAACCACTTACCACCCAGAGTGGAGCAATGACTCAACACTCTGGCCAAAGGAAAAGTTGAAGAAATCATGAGTTGGTTAGGAAAATGTCAAGGAAGCCATCACGTGGGCCTGGGTGAAGGAGGCTGTGGAGACAAAGATACAGATGGTAACAGAGGGGAGGGCAGCACAGAGGAGGAAGAGGAGAAGGAGGAGGCACCACAGGATAAAGCTTCCTTTCTCCAGCCCTGCACAGCAGCAGATGTTCCAGGCTGCTTCCCACTGTGCCCCTTGCCCTCTGCCAGAAGCACTCATCCTCTTCCTCGGCAGCTGGCTGTGCCCCTAACCCTTCCAACTCAGCTCTTCTGCGGGACATTTGTTCCTGCTCCTGTTGTCCACACAGCCCGCCCCGCCAACACACGCGCTTTTTCTAGACCTCAGCCATTAGAAATCCATCCTTGTCTTTGCTCCTCATCCTCCTGTTGATCATCTCCCTTTCCTATCACCCCTCCCCATATCGGCCCCTCCTCCTCCTCTTGCACTCACCCACTTCCGAACGTCTGTAAACTTTTGTAAGTTAATTAGGAAGACTTGATGAGGGGCCTGAGCGCCCATAGGACCCTCGATGCTCTGTCAAGGGGACTGGCCTGCCAGTTCCCACAGGTACTTGGAGTGTCAGGTTGCCACAGTTTCTCTGTGGATCCTTAAGATGTCGATGACTCGTGGTCTTTGTGAAGGATGTGGAGGATGCTGCTTACGCAGGCAGTAGGAGGTGAGGTCAGGGGCGTGTCGGGTGGTGTTACGGTCACACAGCTTCCTGAGTTTCCAGCCTGGTGCCCTCCTCAAGTTCTTAATCCACACCAGGCTGGACCCCGATCCCTGGCTCAGCGGCCACGGAACGGGCACTCCCGTTCTTCTTTACTGAAAAGCAGAAAGGCACATGGAACACACAGGACTTCTCCCTGATTACCTCGCGCTGCTGGGCCACAGCTCCCCACCTGCTTGCTATTGCCTGGACCTGGGCGTCCTTCACCCCACCTGCCCCTTCCAGCCTGCTGTCTGCTTCTGCTGCAACTTCCCCACTGTCCACACACCCAGGACTGTTCCTTCTGAGCTGGTAGGTATTTTCATGTCCTTAAGACATGAGTGGCAAACTTTATCCATTGTAAAGGACTTTAGAAAGCAAAGATAAAATGAAGTGCAGCTGTGTGTCTTAGAGTCAGGAAGATGGCTCAGCGCCATAATGGTGCTTGCCACCAAATCTGTTGAGCCGAGTTCCTCATGAGAACAAGCCTCATAGAAAAAGAGAATGAGATTTTCTGCATGTTCTACTTGGAATCCACGCATCTGATGTATGTGTGCGTGTGTGCGTGTAAGCTTAATACTATATGCCCACATGCCCCCACACACACTTTAAATAAGTATAAATCTGGACATGCACCCTGTAGCAACCTGAGGGACTCCATTGTGTCCCTTCACCTAGCCCCTTACCTGCAGGTTTTTAGGGGCTTTGGCGGCCGCAGGCAACAGCACAGTCCCGTCAATGTTGTCACTATTCTCTTCCTCACCCTCCTCCATCGCCGCTTTCTGGTGCTCACAGAGGCTGTAGCTGCACCCCGGGGCTGGCCAGTGGTGACGTTTCCTCCAAGGGATGGATCCCAGAAGAGGGGTCTCCCCCAACTTTCATTACTTTTTATCAGTCCCTGAAGCCGAGGTTTTTCCAGGAGCGATGTTCCAGAGGTACCTGTGCTGGTTTCCTCCAATTGGCTTTGCCTTTCAGCCTTCAGAGAACTCTGTAGTGGTGGGTAGCTGGGTGGGGAGTCCATGTTGTGCTGGGACCTCTCCCTTCTGTCTCCCTCTTCCTCTTCTCTTTGTCTCTCCTGGCCAGGATGACTTTCAGAGCACATAGTGGGCAATGTGAAGGATGAAACGGTTGCATTAATCTTATTGCTTAAGCAGCGGGGTAAGGTTGTACGTGCAGAGGGCACCTTGGGCTGCGGTCTTTTAGGGCTCTTAGCCCAGTGTGAATGAAATTTCCAAACTCTCTTAGGGGTTGCCACACTCCGTACATGTTTGGTGTGAACAGAGCTCACGGCTCCTGTTCCTTCATGTTCTGCGTTGCTGCAGACACTTGCAGCCTGCATCACAATGACCGTGTTGACCGTCTCTGCACAAGGGGGCTCCTCGATGTCCTGGACTCCCTCCGTGGTCTGGATTGCAGGGCACGGGTGACATTCATGTGGCACCTTGGCAGCACGGGGTGGCCCAAAAGTCCTTTGGATATTAAAATCGGTGCTCCTGATGGTTTGCAGAACGTCTCTGGTAGCAGGGTCACACTTCTTCATCCTCTCCACTTTGTCATCAGAAGAATGACATGACAGGATGTTAGATTAAAATTCAACAGGGCAGTGAAAGAAGTAGAGAGGAGGATTCTGACATCAGCGAATTTGAGATTTCTTTAGGAACCTAGTGCCGCACTCCAAGTTCTCAGTGAAAGGAGGGTAAAGAAAGTAGACAGCCAAGTTTAATAAAGATCAGACCAGACCCACTTCATTAAGTGGAAATTAAAGCAACAGTACATTGGTGCAAAGAAACCTAGAGCTAGACATTAGGAACGGGGAAAAAATTCACAAACCCTCATCTAAACTAAAGAAGAGGCAGAAAACGCATTAATAAAATTAGAGGCAAAAGAAGGTGACATCACACACAGCACTCAGTCTAGAGGAGCATCCCATGTGAAAAGAGCCGGCAGAAATGTCGATGGCGTACACTTGAGGCCCTAGAAGGCATAGCTTGGGAGCCCCAGAGCACAGCAGAAAAGAGGTCAAACAATCTAGAGTGTTTCCCAATGTCACCCTGGTCCTCCCCAGACCAACACACACAAGTGTCCTTTGGTTCACACACACAGACCCGCACACATATACACACACACATTCTCTCTCATACACACCAAGCACAGACCGAGAAAGAAATGGCGCAGTCATGGCTAGGTGCAAATCACAGTGGCTTTTCTTTCTTTCCTCAGGGACTGTATTCATTTTCTCATGGCTGTGACCAAACACCTGACCAGAAGAAAGTGGAAGAGGAAGACTTTCTTTTGCTTCAAAGCGATACCCTTTGGTAGGAACCATGGGAGATAAAACTGTGGATCTGAGGCACCAGTGTCCAAGGCCACATCCACTTGTAATATAGTGAGAGCAAGGAACATGGTGAAACATGCTGCTGTGGACAGACCACTGCACTTCCACCCACCTCCATGGGCTTTATGACCTCCCTGGGGAGGACCAGACTTCAAAAACAGGAATAGCCGGGAAAATTGAATGACTACATGCAGAAAAATGAAACTAGACCTTTATCTGTCACTCTGTACCAAAATTAACTCCCAAGTGGATCAAAGACATCAATATTAGGCCAGAGACAATAAAACTAGAAGAAAAAGTATTACACTGGAACTGGTGGGCCTAGGTCATCACTTTCTGAACAGGACCCCAGTTGCAAAGGAAATAAGAGCAACACTTCGCAACTGGGATTTCATGAAATTAAAAAGCTGAATAACAAAAGATATTGTCAGTTGAGCCAAAAGTTAGCCCACAGAATGGGAAAAAAGTTTTTTTGTTAAACACATATCTGATAGAGGACTAATATCCCGAGTATAAAAAGAAATTAACAAATTAAATATCAAGGAAATAAGCAACCCAACCAAACTATGGATCTTAATACTAAAAAGAAACTCTTCACAGGATGAAATTCCGGTGTCTGTGGAAATCTTTAAAAATATTCTTCCTCGCTAGCTGTTAGGAAAATGTAAATTAAAGCCATCCCAAAGTATCATCCCGCCCCAGTCAGAATGGATAAAATCCAAAATAAAAATAACAAATGCTAGTGAGGATTTGGGGAAAAGGGATCCCATATTCATCTCTGGTGGGAATGCAAACTTATGTAACCTCTTTGTAGATCTGTATGGAGGTTCTGAAAACAGTTACAAATGAATATACCATGTGACAGTTATACCACTCCTAGGAATAGTCCCAAAAATGCTGCATCTTACTAAGGAGATACCTGGACTTCCATGTTCATTACAGTTCTGTTCACAATAGCAAAGAAATGAAATAATCTCGATTTTCAACAGCAGATAAATGGAAAATGAAATCGGGGTACATATACACAGCAGTATACTATTCCACTGTCAAAAATAATGAATTCATGAAATTTGCTGATAAATGGATGCACTTAGAAGAAATTATACTGAATAAAGTATCCCAGATGCAGAAAGACAGATGGTGCATGTTCTCCCTTATAAATGGGTCCTAGCACTGAATCTTCAGAATAATATACACAAAGAGCATTTTCTTTAACACCAACAAACTACAAAGGAACATAAGGAGGAGGAGGGAAGATTCCAAATGAGTGGAAACAAAGAACATAGGCGAATAAGTGAATAAAGCAATGATGGAAGAAAGTCTTAAAGGGGAGGAAAACAGAGAATAGAACTTAGTAAAGAGTAAGGGAGTAAAGAGGGAAACAAAAGGGAAAGTGGCCATGGAGAAAAAAGCGATTGACAACCTCACGCAGCTATAAACACTGAAAAGTACAACTCTGGTAAGAATCCAGAGGAGCAGTGATGGTATTATGAAGCTCACGGTTAACCGATTACTTTCTGGTCAGTTCTAACCACCCCCACCCTTATTTTCAGAGAACACATCCAAACAACAGTGGAAGGGGAGAAAACAGACACTAGGTAGGATCAGGTATCTTAGTGTTAACTATAAAATACTTGACCAAAAGCTAACATCTGAACACTTACTATGCCTTTCCTAAGAAAAGATCTCAGCCTTCTAGGATGCACTCTATGGCAAATGGAAGATTAGGTTCAGGGAACCTTGTAGAACAGGGGTCAGTGTGATTGTAAGAGTCTGAAGGTTGGAAGGTATAATTTTAAGAGCCTAAAGGTAGGCAGATACACTGCCAGTCAAGACAGTCCCGTCACCGTAGGGCCGCTTCATCCAGGGAAGTGGCACTATCGATTCAGGGAGGTCCTCTCCCGGGCTCCCGAATCCAGGAGGTCCGGCTTCGGACAAGCCTGAACAAGTACAGACATGCCTGGACATGTCCTAATAGAGGAACCATGCAGGCGGAGGGATGAACAACCAATGGGAAGCAGCTATCTGACCTGCCTCTGCAATGGACACCTAGTAAACAGATAAGTGATAGTGGTTCCCCCCCTTCCAGTGGAGAGGTGGCAACACCTGATTGGATCCCTGACCCTATATAAGCTCAAACACTTCCTTAAATGAAATGAGTGCGACAGCTCATCTCTGTTCGCTCCTTACCTGACTCCCGGAGTCTGTGTGGTGACTCCATGCCACTCATCCCCTTGCCTTGAGCTTTGAGGCTCCTGCCGATCTCCCCCCTCCTTTCCCTTGCCTGCCCAGCAGGATTCAGCAACACAGGGACTCATGGCCATGAGGTCTACTACCAGCTGTCCACACAATGACAGACACATCAGCGTAGCCCCAGGACCAGCGAGGATCTCAGGAGAAACAGCTACACTCAGAAAGAATCTCTGGGGAAGGTGCTGGACAAAAGACAGGTACTCCCCATGCGTGAAGGGCCACACATACTACCACAGGGACCTTACTAACACACATACCCCAAAGGGAGCCCTGTGATCCACACATACAGAGGGGACAGGAGGGTGGGAGGCACATGGCTGGATTGATGAAAGTAGAGGAGGAATGGAAAGGAGAAGGTAGGAGAAGGGGGATGGGGCAAAAACATAAATTCATTTCTTTGAATGTAAAAATTGTTAATAAAAGTTAATTAAATCAAAGAGGAATACTTCTTATTTGGTGAAGCATCCGGTTCACAGAAGGAACCAGAAACTCCCCATCCATGTACACGCATGAAGGCTCCTCTCAGTCCCATGCCACCTGCCGGGCAGCACTGTCAAAGCAAGTCACAGCTTGCTTCTGTCACACAGGACTGCTTCCCAGCAGCCTTGCTCCCAAGGTGCTGCAGCCCACAGTCTCAGAGACATGGCCCTCCCCAGGCAGGGACAGGACAGAGGTAGGAATCTGTGGGGAGGAAGGAAAGCGCCTACCTCTTCTCGTATTCTTTCCATATTCTCTGACCACTTCAACACCTGAGAGAGAGAAGGCGTTAGAGCTACAGCCTCAGCCCCGCCCCGCTCTCATAGACAATGTACCGTCTGTGTCTAAATCTTTTCTTCTTGATGTACCAATGCATTTAAAACATTTTCTTTCTTCCTTTTGAGACACAAGAGGAGCTCCCGGACCTCAGACCTACCTTGGCTGTTCTCATCACCTCCCCTGTGCCCGGGAGCCACAGGCTCAGCTGTGCAGCTGCCCCTGGAGGTCAGGTAAGACTGTGTTTCCTGGGCCTGAGGTGGCTGGAGCCCCCTGCAGAGTCCTAGGGCTCCTCACAACCTCCTCTCAGGCCACACAAATGACAACATGCTCATGGAGAAGGGATTGTAAGAGTGTGATTGTAAGAGTCTAAAGGTTGGAAGGAATAATCGTAAGAGCCTAAAGGTGGGCAGATACACTGCCTGCCAAGACACTCCAGTCACCGCAGGGCTGCTTCATCCAGGGATGTGGCACTATCAACTCAGGGAGGCCCAACCCCGGCCTCCCGAATCCAGGAGGTCCAGCTTCGGACAAGGCTGAACAAGTCTCTAACAGTCCCCAACAGTCTCAGGATTGGGTCCCACCTAGCCCCCTGAGTCACAGTGTACCTGCAGCATACCACCCCACATGGCCTGAAAAACTTCAGGTAGCTGTCCTGACGCATGGTCTCATCCCTGCTCTATCCTGCGCTTTTTCCAGCAGAATGAGGATCTCTTCTTCCCCCCCAAATTGCCTCCTATCTCCACTTAATGAGCATAAGGGGAAATAAGCAAAGCTGAGAGACATCATTCTCTGTTGAGTTTGGTGAGCGCTTACCACTGGGGAAATTTTTCCTCTTAAAGTGCAGGTGAATCATGATCAATTGGGAGCAATCGTATTAACAGACACAGGACCCCAAGGCAACACAGTACCGCAAAGATAACATCTATTGCGGAAGTTGTGGCATAGGGACTCTGCCATGTAGAATTAGCACTCTCCAACAAGCAATACATATCCTCCATGAGGATCAAAACGTTGCTCTCAGGCAACTGAGCGCAGGGCGTAATTGCCTCGGAGTTAAGAGAAGGGGCCCAGGCCACATCATAGAGCCAGGCCTCCTCATCACAAAGGGGTCCTGGGGGGGGAAGTGGGAAAAGAACACTGGATCACACCCCTCCCCCACCCCCCAGCTCTGAGGATCCTCCTGCCTCTGCTGCGCTTTCCTGACCAAATCACTGGTTCACCTGTCACAGATAGACTCCCATCCGCATTCTGTGTGCCCTCCCACCCCCGTGTCTCACCCAGCCATTCCCTGCTTCATGGACCATCTGCTTGGAGTCCATCAGTTCAGAGTTTTCAGAAACTGGCTTGGTCTAGAATGCCTGTTGTTTCCCAAGCACT
This sequence comes from Typhlomys cinereus, assembly GCA_023101885.1. NCBI lineage: Eukaryota > Metazoa > Chordata > Mammalia > Rodentia > Platacanthomyidae > Typhlomys > Typhlomys cinereus. Next base: position 6,922 of record JALPQD010000565.1, on the reverse strand, counting down.
GTCATTCACAGGACATGTGTATGTAGAGCTGTGGAGCATGTCCAGCTGGGCTGACCCCAATCAGTGCATGTGGGCCTTGGTGAGTGTTGGGCACCGAGGGGCCTGAAGCAGTGCCTGACACCCTACGCTGTGTACGTTGCACTGCATGGGGAGGGCCTTCCCCAAGCTCTGAGCCCCACCTATGTATGTGGTCATGGCGCGTGTGAGGTTCCAGCAGGGTCTTATGACTAACCGTGTATGCCCATGATGGGGAGATAGTCCAGAATGTATTTACAGGGATAAGTAGTGCAGTAGGCAGAGAAGGTTGTCCAGCAGGCAAGGAAAGGTCAGATAAGTAGAAGTTATATAAGATGCTGGCACGGGATGTCCAGCATTGCCTGTGGATCAGCATCGATTGTTGGGCCACAGGGAGGGAGAGGGCAGTATGTTCAGGATGTTTAAGATGTCAGGCTTTGCTAGGTGTCCTGGTCTGCTGGTCGCCTCCCTTTGCTTGCTGCCCTTACACAGCTAGGTATCTGCTCTTACTGACACTCCTGTTGGTACCCTGCACACACACACACTCACACCTCTAGGATCAGGCCGTACGACACAGCATTTGCATTGATACCCATCACGTCCAACTGGTTATGATCCAGCCACCTCTTCTCCACTGCAGAGCTAAGAATCCGGCTCTGCTGGCTGAGCCTCTCCCAGGCCATTCCCCATGCACTACTAGGTTCAGATCCTACTGGCTACCCTGGCTCCACATGTAGTGTTTGCTCTCAATCCCTTCCAGACACTATCTACCACCTGTGCTACATGACACTGTGAGGAACAGCCCTGCCAGACACCCTGCCCTGTTGTCAATACCTGAGGTAAAGTGCTGGCTAGGTTCAGCTCTGCTAGCCATCCTGCTGACGAGCGCAATGCTGACCCTCACTCCCTCCTGAATACCACAGCACAGCTCCTGCTCCAGTCATGTCATGCTGGTGCCCCGCGTCCTTAGTGTTTCACCTATAGCACCAGGAATTGGACCCTGCTGTACACTCCACATGAAATACAATGTATTAGGTCCTGCCCGACAACTTACATCCCTAACACCCCACATGCAGCACTAGCTATGGGCATTGTTGGGCACGGTCCCCATTGTAGCTGTACACACAGTGCTGTGCATCAGTTATAACTAGACATCTCTCTCCTACATAGAGTGGTGGCAAAAGCCCTGCTGAATACTCACTGCCAAAGTCCACACGCGTTGAATCCTAGCAGTGCGGTTGGACAGTCCTGGTTCAGCGTTATCCAGAAGGACTTGATTGCTACTTGAGCATGTGATGTGCTGTGTGGATGTGGAGTAGATCCTAATAACTGCCAGTACATTTCAGTTGGAATCATGGAGTGTGTGTCCTGTGGAACTTACTACCTATGTGGTGGGGGCAGACGAGGTGTCTAACAGGTCTTGGTAAAAAGCAGCTGCAGTGGGAGGAGGTTTTCAGTGGTCTGAAAAACAGCAGTGTAGTGAAGCTTCAGTGGGGTCTCTACAAGGGCGTGAGAGCTACCAGTGTACAATGAGCAGGGTTTGCATAGATACATTGTCAATGATCGTTGAGGGTTTGGGGTCTGGACACATTTGTAGAGACTTAGCAGTTCAGTTAATCAAGCCTACAGAAGATTGTCTAGTTGATAGGGAACACCCAACCCATGTAGGCAGGTGTAGCAGTTACTCTTATCTATTGCTGTGAGAGAGCACCCAAAGTCCAGCAACTCGAGGGAGAAAGGGACATTTATTCAGCTTACGGTTCCAGAGCGGAGATATAGTTTCTCATAGTGGGGGTGGCGTGGCTGGCTGGCCAAAGCTGGAGGAGGCTAAGTCACTGCAGACATCTTGGAGGCTGAGAGCTGAGAGATCGTTTGCTACAAAAGGCAGACTTCTCTAGAGTTGGGTGGGACTAATCCACCTTAAGGCCCGCCCTTTGTGATTGCCTTCCTCCAGCCAGGCTCCACCTCCCAAGGTGCCATGACCTTGCCAAACACATGAGACTGTGGGGGACACATTTCATACCACAACACTCCATCCCTGGCCCCCACAGCCTCATTGCCATCTCATTATGCAAACCATACTCAGTCCAACTTTAAAAGTCTTCATAGTCTACATCGGTTGTCCCAACACAGTCCAAAAGTCCAAACCTAAAGCCTCCTATGAGATCAAAAGACAAGTTACATATTTCCAACATACAATGGCATTGAATAAACATTCCCATTCCAAAAGGAAGCAATGGGGGCATATCCAGGAAAGATCGGTCTATAACAAGACCAAAAACCAGCGGGACAAACTCCAAACTTGTAGCTCCAAGTCCAACAGGTGAGCCTCTCGTTGAAATCATCTCAGTTCCAAAGGGCTTTGGTTCCACCCTCCAAAGCAGTTGCCCGTAGAACACATCGCTTTCTTGGGCTGACCCCTCCCGGGGTACACAGCTCTCCTTGGCAGATGTACCACATTATCTCTGGCATCTCTAACATCTTTACTTCTCAATGGCAAACCAGGCTTTAACTCCACAGCACAAACTGCCCTTCTTGGGCCTCTAAACTGAAGACTTTCTGCCACATGCTGCCTGGCTTCCATCATTTTTTGAAATCTTAGAGGAGGACTCCACCATCTCCTCCCTCTTGCATCCTTGATGCCTCTAAACCAGAACCATGTGGACGACTTTGCCAAGACTGGCCCCCTTGAATCACAGCTGATTCCACTTTTCTATGCTGACCATGGGAAAAAGCTCTTTCACACCTGCACAGTTGCTTTATGGAAGAAGTGGACCCTTGCTTTGGAATTCCACTTTAGCTCATTTCTTCCAAAAGGATTTGCATTCTTATAGATGGGAGCCTTTTCTGGGGATCTTGCTCTCAAGCTAGGGCCTCTCCTATTATTCAAATTGAGAGCAGGCTTTGATTTACAAATGGAGCTAATCTCTTTAACAGCCATTTTGTTCTCTGCTTCTTCCTGGTTCAATTCTTTAAGTTTGGCATTGTATTTTTCATCATTAGATCTTACAGTTTTTGCTTCTTCCTGCCTGATTCTTTGCTCTTTTTCATAACTCTGAAGACAACTAAAAAGTAGCCATAACACATTGTCAAGACTGCATTGCTTTGAAATGTCCTCTGCCAAACACTCCAGTTTAACTTCAGGCAAGTTTTCAGGATGAGGGCAAAACTTCATTAAACTCGACGACAATACACGACTCCGTGTGTCACTCGTCCAGTTGCAAACACAGTCTCTGCCCCTCTGGAGCATCACAAGCTGGGCTTTCACTGCCTTCATCTCTCACAGCATTGCTGTCTTCAGAGCTCTCATGAGAAAGGTCCATTCGGCCCCACTGCCAAGACGCAAAGACTTTCTCAGCTCAAAGTCCCAAAATTCTCCATATTTCTCCCAGCAAACAGTTCCAAAGGCACATTAGCCACATCAGAGCATTGGCCATATTTTTGGGCACCAACATCTCTGAGCCTCACAAACAACTTCATGTTGTGGTTCCAGATGCTTTTAATCTCACAGCAATACTCCACTACCTGATACCAATTTCTGTAAATGGTTCCTCTTAACTATTGCTGTGAGAGAGCACCCAAAGTCCAACAATTTAAAGGAGAAAGGGAGATTTATTCAGCTTACAGTTCCAGAGGGGAGATACAGTTTCTCATAGTGGAGGTGGCATGGCTGACTGGCCAAAGCTGGAGGAGGCTAAGTCACTGCAGACATCTTGGAGGCTGAGAGCTGCAAGACTGTTTGCTGCAAAAGGCAGACTTCTCCTGGAGGTAGGGGGGACTAATCCACCTCAAGGCCCCTCTTTTGTGATTGCTTTTCTCCAGCAAGGCTTCACCTCTGAAGGTGTCATGACCTTGCCAAACATATGAGACTGTGGGGGACGCATTTCAAATCATGACAGCAGGATAGTCCATACACATACATACATACATACATACATACATACATACATATATATATATATATTATTTAAAGTAATTCACAATAAAAATTGTGTCCTTCAGAGTAGCCACCTATTCTTGACTGAAATGTCTCAGAAAAGCCGAAAGATCCCGAAGTCTCAAGCCTCTACTTCACTGGAGGGTGGAAGATGCTGGGCTCCGATATCAGCACTGTTCATCCCGAGACCAGACTCCAAAGGCAGCAGGAACAGAGGCAAGGTCTTGAGGATGATCTCTGACTCAGCCAAGGGTGAAAGTAGTAGCAGCAGTAGCAACAAAGAAGGCAATGATGCTCCAAAAAGTCAATAGATGCTTGTAGAATGAATTCAACAGTGAGTCCACACAGGATACGGGAAGAGCAAGTCCCTCCCCCTTGTACCTCCTCTAATCTGGTACCATCCATATGAACTGGGTTTTCCACATCAATCAATCAAATGCCTGCAGACTTGTTCAGGGACTTGCTCCAACCATTAATTCTCCACAGCTGTGTCCCACTCAGTCTGCAACTGTCAAGTTGACACTAAAATGTAACCATAACAGTTCGTAAAGTCACCCTCGTCCTCCACAAGCAAAGATGCACACATACAACACACACCCACACCAGCTCGCGGGCCCCCCAAATTTTTTTAATTTTAAAAAGCGGGCAGAAGTAGCCTAAGCCACTGCCATTATGTTTATTACTAATTGATAGACCTTTCAGTAAGATGAAGGCAATGAAAAAAAGAGGTTCCTAAATCTTTGGAATATTCGGAGGAAGTCCCAAGTCCAGAAGGCCAGTAGAGGGGAAAGTTTCAGAGCGCAGCAGCTAAAGGTCAGCATGGACTGAGGAACATGCCTGCAGACACATCCAAGCATCCAGGTAGATGTGTTCATGATCTGATGAACAGCGGCCCACACTCCAGGTGCCCAAGCCAATTCTGTCATCTTTGTTTTTTTTCCCCCTTGACAATGGCAAATAGGAGTTTCATATAACCTGAGGTTTAACCTGGTGACGAAGGCAAAGCCATGAAGACAAGATGAGAAAGGAGGGGCTCTCTGCTCTTGAGACAGACGCTGCAGCCGTCACGTTGACACTGAGAGCTGAGCCTGGGGATTAGATGGAGAGAGCTGCTCAGGTGTTTGGCGCTGGCACGTGAGAACCCAAGTGTAGCGTGGTCCCTCCGCCTCTGCTCCTCCGGAGACGAGGTGAGGCCAGTTCTCAGCATCTTCCCTGCCATCACCATCAAAGGTAATCTGCAATTCTAAACTAGAATAAAACCCTCTGGGTCCACTGAAGTGTTGTGAATTCATTACAACACCGCACGTGAAGTAAAACAAACAGTTCAGGACACCACCTGTAAGACAAGAGGCAGGAGTCATGTCTTTGGCATGCCAATGTCACCTCTTTCCATCACTGGAGAGAGAATATGTTTTGACAAACCAGGAAATTTGATCAATGTATTCAGTCTGAGAATACTTGTTAAGGCTGATTTTCTGGATAGCTAATCAGATTGCACTCCCCCCATGTATGGATCTTCTTATTCCTTCCATGAGTTGACTCTGTATGAGTCACACAGCATCACAGTGACCAATGACTGCCAGTGATTCTCCTTACTTTGGGGCCGGGGCCAGATGAAGGGGCTCAGCCAGGAGGGCACTGAGAAGCTCACAGTAGCAGCCTTGAGAGCTCTACTTCTGTGCCCCACAAAGACCCACCTGAGAGGGGTTTTCTAGGTCAAGGTGGTCCCTAGGCATACCTGTGAGGGACTGTCTTGTCTTAGTTGAGGTGGAAAGACTCGTCATGGGCAGGACCCTCTCCTAGCAGGAGATCCACAGCTGTGTAGGAACGAGGAGACCCGAGGACCCCAGAGGCTGCCTCAGGGCTCCCTGCCCCAACAGCCCTCAGATCCTCAGTGAAGGGGGGCTCTCAGTAAGGCCGGGTCCGGGAACCAGCTCAGTTGAAATCCTTTCCAGCGTTGATGCTGCGCACAGCTCTGCGTTCTCAACAGAGCAGTGCTGGTGCCTGCTGGTGTCTTCAACCTTTTGCTGGTCGTGCGCACCTTCCATCCCAATGGAGCCCGTGATGAGTGCCTGCCTAGCACACACGAGGCCTGAGTGTGCCTGCTAGTACCACATAAACTGGGAGTGGCAACTAGCATGTAACCACCCGGCTCTTGGTAGGTAATTGAGGCAGGAGGATCAGTTCAACTCCATCCTCAGCTATATAGAGTGAGACTAGCCTGTGATGTGTGAGATCCTGTCACACACACACACAGACACCACACACAACACACACACACACACACACAAGTATCTAAATATCTTCTCAGTGTCTTGTCTTGCTGGGTTGAGATGCTACCAAAATCCAGATCTGGAGCTCTGTAAAGATTTATAGCAGGAACAGATTAAAAATGTACAAGATGGAAGTTTTTTCAAGCCTGGACCAACTTTCAGTTTATGAAGTGTTGATGACTAAACCCAAAGCACTCTGCCAACAGGGCAACATCACCAGACCTCTTGCTTAGTGTTTTGACACAGAATAATCAGTGAAGCGATTTTAGGCTTCTCCTACCTGTGTAATGATGTGGAGCAATTCTAGGGTCCTGTGCATACAGCTCTATCACTAAATTGCAGCCCCAACCCTTCTAACTTATCTCCGATTCCCTAAAACTACAGGGTCCAGATAGCGTAGAATTGTCAAGCAGTCCTGGCCTTCTTTTTCAGAAATGCATTTCCAATTACAGAGGACTTTTTTCTTTAACCTCCAGCTCCACACAGAAAACTGGGATTGAGAGGAAGTAGAATGATAGGTTTGTCTATCATGTTTGAATAGCTGGGTCCTTTGGGCTCAGACATTGACTTCTGATGCTTTTTCTCCTATACATATTTGTGTGGAATGCTTACAAGAGTGCTGCTATACACAGTAGCACTCAACCAACCTTGCTAATATTAATAGGAATTAGCAATGGCCATGTACGTGACAGTGATG